>ML675667.1:2987397-3001972 GCA_007922155.1 Mesoclemmys tuberculata | reverse complement strand
GGGGGGGGCTCCCTCTGTGGGGGGATGGTATCTCCCGCGGGGGGGGGGGCTCCCTCTGTGGGGGGATGGTATCTCCTGTGCGGCCGACTGCATCATTGTTCTCCCTCTGCCCCTCACCCTGGCGTCTGGGTGCCTGGCGTCGCGCCCCCTAGCTCAGGCCTGTCCTGCCTTCCTTCCTTGTCCTCCCCTCCCCCGGCGGGACACGCGGGCTGGCCACGGCCGTGTTTTGGTAGGGCCTACTGAGGCCGGCGCGGCTCCGCAGCGACCCAGAGAGGGACACGGTCCGAGGCAGGCCCCCCCAGGGAGCCCCACCGGGCCCAGCCCCATCCTGTCAACCCTGGCCCCGTCCTGGAAATTTAGAGCATCCTGGCGCACCTTGAATATCAAGCCCTTGACCGCGGCTCTACGGGGAGCGGGGGCCGGTCGGCTGTCGTGCTGCACCCGAGAGGCGACCCAGGTGGGTATAACGGCTGTCGTCTGCGGCGTAGGCTGGAGTCTCCCAACCAAGCCACGGCGTTGGAAGCGTTGCCACATCATGAGCCTCCAAACTGGCCAACTGGGAGTGTCAACCTACCATGGGAGCAGATGGCGCTGCGGCTCCTCCAGCATCGCTGCTCCAGCATCGCATCTGCTCAAGTCTGGCTGTTCTCTGTTCGTGGGCTGATCTTGCCCAAATATTTGGTCGTCTGGCTGGTGGCGCTTTGGTCCTATGTGGTGGAGGATAAGTGGAGCCGCGTGCCCTCGTTAGACGTGGAAGGATTAGATATTTACTGGCAAATGGCGCTAAACATCCATTTTGCCGCACGCACCCAAACTGATGCCAAACGTTTTCATGGAGGAGTGTCGAAATTTACGGAGAGACAAAAAATAAGAAAAATGCTGATTGAGAACCTGCTGCAAACTGTCGTTAAATCGTTCTCAGCTGAGACACCCATCAGGCCGTGTGACTGTGAAAATTTAAAGTGGTAAAAATAACAACAAAAAGCTCTTCAACCCCCTGCCCTCCAAATGTTGTGCAACTGTGAAAATGTAAATGGATACAAATTGGGGGAAGCTTAAAAATAAACCTTAATATCCATAAAAAAAAAAATCCTAGTTATCTGCATATCATTGGCACTTGAGTCTCTGTTGTCTGACCAGTTCTTGGCTAGGAGCCAAGAAAGATTTGATCCTTTAACAGGATTCCACCTGTGAGGATCTGATGGTGGACATAAAGTTGACCATCCTAATGTTCCTCTAGAAAGGACTGACCATTTCAGTACATTCTCCTGCTGCCTTTCCTGGCTGAGACAGTGAGATCATAGTTGACAGGAACGCAGCAGAGAGGAGGAGCATGGAGATCTCCGTCCGTTGATCAATTAATTGTGCCTTGGCACCGCTGAAGCGGTTCTGATTCTGCATCTTGAATCCATATGGTGCTAGGTCTAGATTAGTCTTCCCAAAGTGCAACACCAAGCTCATGTTGGCTGGTCATTGGCTAGACCTGCTGGATCCTGTTGTGGCCCTGAAGGACAAGGATATGCTTCTGTTGACCTTACACACCCTTTTGAATTACTAACGACCATTTGGAGTGGGTCACGCAATAGTCTACCCCACACGTGGCTGCAATGACTTGCTGATCTCGCCACTGGACGCCGATGCAGTCGATAAAATGCCTTTGTCTGGATCGTGGCCTCACCTGTGATGGTTTCGTTTTGTCATGTAGCGGGGAAAAAGACGTTTGAGATTGCTAATTACCTCCTGAACTCTACTACTTAGTGAGCATGGCCATTGCTATTCTCTTTCCCAGTCCCAGCACATCTGATAGAGTGTGTCACCAGAATGCCCTGTTACTTCCAAACCTGGCATTAAAGATGCACCGTGAAGATTAGTTTATCTGATGTCAACATGAGTTTCTCGAAGTCACTATAATTTTCTTTGCCATCGTCTGTATTTCTCATGGGAAAAACAGTCGTCAGCATGTACACAACATACTTACATTTCAATGACAACCATAGACCCATATGATGATTGCTTTTGCCTTTAGGTAAACTTTTGAGTTTGAGAGCAATGCATTTGCTGATTTCAAAGCCAACACCCGCTTGTCATGGTGCTGAGGCTGGGCAATGGCGCCAGGAGAGTGTGTACCCCACTCCACTTTCTGAGAGTCACCTTTCATCGGTAAATCTGGTGTCACAAAGAGCGGCGATGTCCATTTTTTAGCCACATCTATGAGATGTCTGCATCCTCTATGGTCGCAAAAGGCGATGACAAAAATGTGCTAAAGATGCTGTTGCGCAACTGTTTGAGGAATAAATGCATTAATGATTAAATAAAAGCTTGTATTTTTTCACCAGCTGAAGTTGGTCCAATAACAGATGTTTCCTCACTCATCTTCTGTCTGTTTAAAGCATTTGATCTAGCGTTATAAGACTTAGCTATATGTATTGGGACACCACAATGAAATTCCCCCCCAAATTTTGGTGTGTAGCCCTGGGGTTTGCGGCGTTACTTGTTAGAAACATTGAGGGAATGTCCAACTGCCAACAGCTTATGGTAGCAGCCAGGATCCCCCAATTACAGCTGCCCAGAACACCCTGCGTGGACTGGGGACCTGCAGGCAATTGAAACAATTGCAGGCAAGCTGACCCCAGGTGGGTGGATTGGGGGAAAGGGTATGACAGCTGGGTGAATGTCTGCCATCTAGGGGGCACATCGGGGTGGTGGATACCCATTTCTGTGGCATCCTCCACTTATGCTTCTCTTCATTAGAAGATCTCCATCAGAAGTAGGCATGATGCAGGGCTTGGCTTGTTAACTGATTTCCCCCCATCTGTATATAAATCCTCAATAAAGTTCTTGTGTCTTGACGTCTGGCTCCCTGACATCTGGTTCCCTAATCTCATCCTCAATTCCTCCGCTAGCCACGTGCAGTTAAGGTCGTGGGGCTAATCCTTTGTGTCCCCTAAATTCATATGTGGGCTCCTGTCTCAGAACTTCAGCCGGAAGCAGGGCCGGTTCTGATTGCTGTGCCTTGGGTCCAGACTCCTTTATGGTGGCCAGAGTTTCTTAAGGGGAGGAAGCTGGATGTGCTGTTGGCCTGTGGATGTAGACAGGGCAGGTCCAAGGCTTCCTTGACGCTCAGGATCCTCTTAGAGCAGAGTTGTGATATAGGGTGCTGGCACGGGGTGTCCAAAGCGGTTTCACCACCCTGGGTAGCTGCTCAGTGCTGAAGTTGGCAGCTTCCTGGCAGGGTTTCTTGGCCTCGGACTTTGCTGTCTAGTGTGGGTGCGAGAATTGCCCTCCAGGGTGGGGCAGAACCTAGAAGATCTGGGGGATCAGTGTTGTCCCCACCCCAGAATCATCTGCCATGGGAATCCTCTTGTCCTCAGTGGCTCGGAAATGAGCACTATGGGTGGGGGGCTTGGACTTTTGTGATTGGCTGTGCAAATTAGGGGCAGGAGCTGGACCTATTGCCCCCCCCCCCAACGGTAACTCTCCCTGTCCCTCCCCACAGGCTCCTGGCCCAGCTGGATGAGGTGCTGGCTTTTGAGGGGCAGACCCGGGAGGAGCTGGAGGCAGAGCTGCCGGCCAAGGTCCTGGTGGAACATGCAGTGGTGAGTGATTGAGGCAGGGGGCCTCTGCCTTTAGGGGGCACCAGCTCTGATCCAGCCCCAGGGCGAGGGACTGGCTGGCTCGGGGTGGGGAAGGGGTCATGGGGCCGTTCCCCTCCAGGCGGGCCAACAGTAATTCCTCCCGGCTCCCCAGGATACGCGGAAGAAGCAGAAATGGATGTGCAGCCAGCTCCATGTGGTCAAATTCTTGCTGGAATTCTTGAACCAGATGGACTCCGCCCCCTTTGACCAGAATGTGGCGGAGGCAGCTGTTCGTGAGTCGCCCAGACACCTGGGTCCCTTCCCTGGCTCTGGAAGGGGTGTGGGGGGGCTGGGAGCCAGAACTCCTGGGTTTGATACAGTGCCTCTTTTCCTCCCTCCTTCCCCTGGCCAGGGAGTGAGATGACACAAGCTAAGCAGCAGTGGAAGGAGCTGAAGGCTGGCTATCAGCAGCGGGTGGAAGCCATCGAGGAGGCAGTGCCCCGGGCCTTGGCCCAGCTGGAGAAGGGGCAGCACCTGGCGCAACGGCTGAGGGAGGCTCTGACGCATTACGATGCCCAGGTACGGTCCTGTCCTGGGCATGTGTGAACATGGGGATCCCACTTCTGCCATCAGGGGGTCCTGGGGATCCCACCACTGACACCAGTTCCCCTTGGCCCTGGAGGGCCCATTCCTGCGGGTTCCATCCCACACTGTTACCAGCTCCCCTCTTCCCACAGAGATGCGAGGCTGAGGAGAAGGCGAGGGATGCCCGGGAGAGACGGCAGAAGGAGCAGGTACTGACCCCAGGCTCTGTGGGGGGCAGGCTGGGGGTGGTAGGGCTATTCTAGGAAGGACCAGAAGGTTGACTGAGCGGGGCAGTGGGGCTGGTGAGGGCAACAACTGTCCCATCTCATTGTCCTGCCCCTCTCCCCCCAAATCCAGGAGCTGCTGGAGGAGAGGCAGCAGCAGCTGGAGAAGCAGGTGGCTGAGCTGCGGGGCCGTGTGGAGGCTCAGCACCAGGTGCTGCACCGGCTGCAGGGGGAGCTCCAGAGCCAGGAGTGCGTCACCAGCGGCTGGAGGGAGAAGGCCGAGAGGTGAGAACCCAAGAGTCCTGGCTTCCAGCCCTGTGCGCTCTGACCACTAGATTCCACCCCTTCCTTCCCAGAGCCAGGGATGGATCCCAGATGTCCCGCTCTCTCCCCCAGGAGCGCTGCCCTCCGCCGGCTCTTGGAGACGCTCCACGGGATCCGGCTGGTCTCAGCCTCCATTGCCGAAGCGGACGTGGAGCTGGTCCCTGGCCCCCAGCTGCCAGCCCCTGGCCCCCAGCCACTGCGGCTGACCCTGCGCTGGGCGGAGGATGGTAGGGTCACGGTACTGGTGAGTAATGGGCAGTGGGGGGGCTGGCTGGGTGTGACGTGGGGGGGGGCTGGACTGGCTGGATCTGACTGGGGGGCCGGTTGGTCTCTCTCTCTCTCTCTCTCTCTCACAGAGTCACAGCCCCCTTTTCCTGCCCCCTGCGCCCTGTGTCGACCTCCGGGGCGCCCTCCTGGAGCTGCAGCACAGCTACAGCCTGCTGGCCCCGCTCCTGGCCGAGATCCAGGCCCTGCAGAGCAGGTCTGTGGTGTCCGTCTGTCCGTCATCTCTTTCTCACCATCCCCCACCACCCACCCACGCATGCACGCACCTTGTAGGGGGCAGCACTGAATCCCCCTCCCCTCTCGCAGGTTCCCTATCGACTGGCAGCCCCAGGAACGCCAACTCCGCTTCCTGCAGCCCTCAGCTGTCTGGACGCTGCTGGTGGAGCCGGGCTACCCAGTGAGCGGGGGTGTCCGGCTGCTGGGGGTGCAGGGGCAGCACGGCCCCGGGGACCCCACACCCTGGAAGGTGAGTGGACGGGGGAGAGATCTAGGAGCGTGCCAGGGGCTGCAGGGTGGGAGTGAGGGGCACCGGCAGAGCTGGTGGGGGGGGGCAGGGGGAACCTGGGCCCCTGTGTGTCGGAATTCCTGGGTTCTATCCTGTGCTCTGTGCCCCTCCCTTTTTCTGTGCCTCAGTTTCCCCCTCTGTTGACCCAGCCTCCCCCAGTCCAATCCCCTAACCTGCTTCTCTCTCTCCCTTACCAGCCCCCCCAGGAGACCCCCTCCCTGCGTGACTGGCTGGAATACCTGAGCGCTCTGGACGTCTGAGGTCCCCCGCCCCCCGTGGTGGGGGTGGAGGGATTGTCCTAGCCCCTGGCAGAGAGACTGGCCTCTATCCCCCTTTTTCTGCCTCTGGGGGGCAGCCCCACCTCCTCCTTCTTGGCCTGTTCTCCCCCCTTCCTGGATTGGCTTCTACCCCCTGATGGGGGTGTGGGGTCCCTGAACAACTGCCTGTGAGGGGGGCTGGGGAGGTTGAACTGCCCTGTAATAAACACACCCTTTGTGAACTGCTGTGGTCCCCCCTATTTGGGGAGGAGCCCTAGTGTGACCCCCTGGGCTGCTTAGGGAACCCCCCATGGGAGATGGATATTGCCCCCCCCCCCTCCACCTTGGGTCTGGTGCCCCACAGAAGGGAAAGTGGGGGGCCTATTCACAGGCAGTTCCCTGTCTGGCCACAAGGCGGGGCTCTTGCCCTACTCAGTGTTGGCTGCTAAGGGGTGGGGTGAGCTCCCACTGAGAACAGGCAGGGGAGGGACCAGACCTGCAGCCCCTCCTCCATGGCTGTGTGACAGCCCCACATAGTTGGGCTCACCTGGGAGAAGGTGGAGGCTACTGGATGGGGGACAGATTCATTGGGGGGTGGCTATGGGGGGGTGAGGGGCAGGGGTACAGGGGATGGTGGGGGGGGCAGGGGCATGTGGGGGGCTAGATGGGTGGGGGGTGGAGGCTGGGGAGGTGTCTCTGAACCCATGACCTAGAGCTGAAATTGACCCACCCCCATGGATGCTGCCACCTCTGCTGGACTCAGCCCGAGTGACCTCCTCCCCAGCTTCACCCTGGGTTTCCCCTGGTGCTGCTGAACGTTTCAGGGGTTCTGGGTCCATTCTCTCATTCCCTGAATAACCCCTGGGGCTCCCCGCTGCTGGGATGGGGGATTGGGGGCGGGGGGATGTGGCTGCCTGTGATTTATGAGCAGAAAGTCTGTCCCTATCTAAGTGCTTTCAAGGGAATCGGAGAAGGAGGGTTGCAGGTTGGGAGTGAGGGTATCGAGATCTGGTGAGCCTTCCCCATGTGGTGTGTTATGTGGCTGTTTCCCAGCTGTCCTGCCCCAGAAGTGTCTGCATCCCAGCCCCTGGCGAGCCCTCCCCTACACACACCAATGAACCCTTTGCTGATGCTTCCCAATCAGTACGGCTTCATGTGCCCCGATGGGGCTGGGGTTGGACGGGCAGAGCCTAGGATAGATACCCTGACCCTCATGTGCTCTGCTGCAGCCCATTGCCCAGGCGGAGCCCGAGCTGGCTGAGGGGTGTGTGTGGTGGGGGAGAGGAGGGGGACAGAGATAATGCAGTTTGCCCAGGAGGCCCATCTATTCCTGGCCGCTGCATCTGGTGAGTTGAGAGCGTCCACGCCCGCGAGGGACCAAACGCGCCTTTGCTTCCACTTCAGGGATGCTTTTGTGCTGCTTGGCCATGGCTGGCACCTGGGTGGCCCCAGGCAGGGAAATGCAAGACGCCTATGATGCGGGAAAACGAGCGCTAGGGAGGCAAAGGAAGAAAGTGAAGGGGAAAGGAGAAGGGGGGGAAAAGCAAATGGTGGAGAAAAGAGGAGCCACGGAGAAAGAAAAAGAAGTGATGAAGGAAGAGACAAGCGCGGGGCGAAAGGAAGCAGAGAAGAAGCGCGTGGGAGGAGGAGGAAGAGAAGTGAGTGGCAGAAGGAACAAGTGATGAAAGGGAAGCCAGTGGGAAGAGAAGGAACTGGGAGAAGAGGTGAGAGGAAGATGAGAAGCAGTGAGCGGGAGAAAGAAGAGAAGTGATGGGATGAGGACAAGCAAGTGGTGGACTGAGGACAAGCGCACGATGGAAGGAGTGAGCGACAAGAAATGACTGGTGGAAGAAGGAAGAGAAGCGAGGGGCAGAAGTGATAGAAGGATGATGAGAGGGAGGGGAGGGGTAGAAGGAAGACAAAGTGAGTGAGGGAAGGAGAAGAGATGGAGGAGATGAAGTGAGAAGTAGAGGAAGAGAAGTGAGCGGTGGATGAGGAGAAGCAAGTGATAGAAGGAGAAGAAATGAACAGTAGAAGAAAGATGAGTGAGCGACGGAGAAGAAGGAAGTGAGCGCCGGAGGAGAAGCAGCAAGCGCTAGGAGAAAGAAAAGCGAGCGGTGGAAGGAAGGAAGAGAAGCGAGCAATCGACGGAGGAGAAGCGAGCGATGGAAGGAAGGAAAGGAGCAGGGCAGCAGTCACTAGCAAGCAGCAGAGGTAGAAGGGCAGGAAGGCAGGCTCCGGCCAGCCCTTGAGAGAGGGAGGGAGGAAAGGTGCCCGTGAGTGAGTGAGGAGGAGGATAAGATGGAGCTGAGACGAGGGGCCGAGGCCAGGAGCAAGCCCAGGGGCAGGGGGATGAGGGAGAGCAGCAGAGAAAGGGGCTAAAAAGGAAAGTGGGGGGCAGGGGCAGAAGGAAGCAGAGGAATGGGGGGCGGAGCCTAGCTGAAAAACCAGCTGGGACCTAGGCTGCTCTAGTCACAGACAGTGCTGGTGGCCTGACCTGTTAGCCAGCGGCAGGGGGACTAGACCCATGGCCCCCCCAGAGCCAAGTGAGAACCTAGATGTCCTGCTTCCCAGCCTCTCTGCTCTAACCACTAGACCCCCCTGTGCCTCCCCTGCCAGAGCGGGCCAAGAACCCAGGTGTCCTGGCTCGCAGCCCCTGTAAATAACTCAAGGCAGCATAGTAAAAAACACGGGTTTATTCCTCTCCTGTCCCCTCAGTCCCTCCTCCCAGCCCCCTCATGGCCTTTCATCTGCCCCATAGGTTATGCTGGTCTGGAGGGCAGCTCTGGGTACCCCACGTTCCTCAGCGGCGGGGCCTTGGCAATGATAAAGGATAGAGCATTGGAGACACTGGGAGGCAAGGAAGTCAGCCAGGACCCGGACTCCTGGGTTCTTTCCTTCAGTCTGGGGGGGAGGATTGGGGTCTAGAGGCCGGCGGGGGAAGACTAGGAGCCAGGACATGTGGGTTCTCTCCCTGGTTGTGGCCACGCAGGCCCCGGGGGGGCGGAGACGATACCCACGGGCCGGCTGTTATCCCACGGCTGCGCTGGCCCCGTTCTGCCGCTCACTGCCCTTCTGTGAGAGGCGGGTGGAGGCGCTGACGGCCGCGGCCGCTGCCTTGAAGCTGCGCTTGCGCTTGGCCACATTCTGCTCAGGGTGGAAGATGATGACGTAGACCTTGGGCACATAGAGCATCCCCAGGGAAACTGAGGCGCTAAGGCTCATGGACACCGTCAGCGTCGTCGTCTGGATGTATATCTGTGGGGGACGAAGAATAGAAGCAGAGGGGGGCTGGGAGCCAGGACACCTGGGTTCCTCTCTCCACCCCTCAGTCCTTACTTTCTCAAAGCCCAGTGACTGGGCTCCCCCTCCCCCCTCTCTCTCTCTCCCCCCCCCCCCCCCCTTCTACCCTCCCCCCGGCACTGACCTTCTCGGCAGACTGGGCGGTGCCGAAGAAGATGGGCACGAAGGCCAGCCAGACGATGCAGGTGGTGTACATGGTGAAGCCAATGGGTTTGGCCTCGTTGAAGGTCTCGGGCACCCCGCGGGCCTTGATGGCGTAGACGGTGCAGGTGACCATGAGCAGCAGGCTGTAGGCCAGGCAGCAGACCAGCGAGAGGTCGGACATGTCACACTTCAGCACCCCCCGGGCTGCCTCAGGGTTGGGCGTCCGCTGCTCCTCGTAGTCGACGACGCTGTGAGGCGGGCGGGCCCCCAGCCAAGCTAGCGTTCCCACCAGCTGCACGGCGCTTAGGCTGAAGGTGATGGCCAGCTGCGAGGTGGGGCTAATGAAGCGGGGCGGCGTCACCGACCGCTTGCCCTGCTCGAAGATGCGGTAGATGCGGTTGGTCTTGGTGAGCAGGGCTGAGTAACTGAGGGCCATGCCCAGCCCCAGGAGAAGGCGCCGGGCAGCGCAGACCAGCGCCCCAGGCTCGGCGATCATCAGGAAGGTAATGGCGTAGATGAGGAAAATGCCCGTCAGCAGCACATAGCTCAGCTCCCTGCCGGAGGCCCTGACGATGGGCGTCTCGTTGTGGCGCATGAAGGTGACCAGGACGAAGCTGGTGGCCAGGATGCCACAGATGGCCAGGCACATGGGCAGCGCGGCCCAGGGCGAGCTCCACTCCAGCTTGACGATGGGCGTGGGCCGGCAGGCTGTGCGGTTGGGGCTGGGCCGCATGTCAAAGGGGCAGGTCTCGCAGGTGAACTCATCCAGCTGGTACTGGTACCCATCGCACAGCTCGCAGTGCCAGCAGCAGGCCACCCCCTTCACCATCTTCTTCCGCTCGCCCGGCCCGCAGGGCAGGCTGCAGACAGAGGAGGGGATTTCCTGCTGGCCCCCGGACCACTGCATCTCCTCAATCTGCCAAGGGAGAGAACAGGAAGGCGGCTGGCTTTGGGATGGGTTGGGTGGGGAACAGCTGGGATGGCTTGCCTGGTGCTGAGATGCAGCCAGCTCTGGGAAAGGGCAGGGCAGCTGCGGAACAGCTGCACATAACGGTGCCTGGGGACTCCTCTCCCGGAGCTGAGCTGCAGCCAGCTCTGGGGTGGGGCAGCTGGGGACCGCACAGTGCCCTCTTCCACTCACGTTCAGGCGCAGATATTCGGTCCATTGTCCTATGGCTTTGTACCCGGGCATCGTGGTGTTGGTGAGCTGGTACTGGAAGATGTCATAGCGGCCGGGAGCATCTCCGTTCTCATTGAACATGACAGGGGTCCCAGCACTGCCTGGGGGTGTGTGAAGAAGGGGGCGAGACACAGCTTGGCCGCTGCCCCTCACTCCTGACCCGCAGCCCCCCCCGAATCACCCACACCTGGCCCCGCCAGCTTGGCCGGCACCCTTCACTCCCACCCCGCAGCCCTCACCATTGAAGTTGACTTCGCGGATGTAGTGCAGCAGTGTGCGCCCATCCACGGGGTCCATGCGGTCGCAGAGGCCGGGGGCGCCAGGGCACAGGTCCAGGTGCATGTCGTGCAGGGCGTGGGCCATGGCATAGACGGCGTCAATCACGAACTGCACCTTCCCCTCCTGCTCATAGGTAGAGTCCCGCCCGATCCGCTCCTCACCTGGGCAGAGATGGGGGTCGGGCACAGGGTGGGGTCCTGGCTGGCTGGCTGGGGAGGGCAGGAAAGGGGCATGGGGCCCGTCCCCGCTGAGGGGCACCGGCCCCGATCCCCCATATTCTCAGCAGGCAGGTGGCTGAGGTTGTCTGGGCAGCATCCAGAGCTGGGAATGGGCTGGTACCGTCTCCTGTAGGTGTCTGTATGGGGCAGGGGAATCAGCTGCCCCCCTGGGGTTCTTCTCTGAGCCCCCAACCCCCCTGGACTCTCCCAAAGAGTCGGGGACTGGGCCTGATAATACCCAGCATGGGGGACTAGCCAGAGGGGGAAGCAGGACACACGGGGGGTGGGGAGCCAGTGTCTCCTCCCTCTGGGAGATCGGCCCCCCAACACCACAACATTGTCAACCCCTGAGAGATCAGCCTCTAAAGTCCTCACCCCTGGGGAACTGACCCCCCCCACAACCCAGACCTCCACCCCTAGGGAATTGGCTCCCCCAGATCTGAGGGATCATCCCCCAGAAAATGGGGATAAAACGCCCATTTCGACCCCTGGGGAATTGTCCCCTAAACCTCAGGCCCACCGCCCCTGAGGCATTGGACTCCCCAGTCCTTGTATCCCCCCCAGGGATCAGTCCCCCACTTCCTTCTACTGCCCCCAAACATCCCACCTCCTGCTCCCCTGGAACCATGCCCCTCAAACCACAGCCCCCTGCCCTGTTACCGGTGCACTTCCGCACAGCCTCCTCCGACTGCGCCCCCAGCCGGGTGAGTTTACATTTGAAATCCTCCTCCCAGAACTCAGCAAACCAGATATTGCGTCGATTGTTCTCCAGGGAGCGTGAGGTGAAATATTGATCGAAACCTGTGGCGGGGAGAGGGGGGCTCAGCAGGGGGCGCTCTTCCCTGGCAGTCAAGCCAGGCGCTGGGGGGGTGCTGTGCTGCGGGCTGTGGGGGGCTAGGCAGGGGGTGCTCTCCCCTAACAGTCAGTCTGGGTGCTGTGGGGTGCTGTGCTGGGGGGAGCAGGATGTCGGCAGGGAGCGCTCTGCCTTAGTGGAGGCGGGTGCTGGGGGGCCTGTGGGAAGGGGGGGGGCTGAGCAGGGGTGCTCTCCGTTGGCAGTTGGGGCAGGTGCTGGGGGGCTGCGGGAAGTGGGGGACTGAGCAGGGAGCACTCTCCCTTGGCAGTCAGGCCAGGCGCTGGGGGGGTGCCGTGCTGCAGGGAGCGGGGAGTTGGCGGGGGGTCCCCGTTACCGTCAATGGACGCCCGTTTGGGCAGGATGGTGACGGCGCCTTCAGCCACCTCCTCCTGCTTGAGGATGGGCGAGATCTTGGAGCCCCAGCTGTCGGAACCGACCCAGAGGAAATGCCCCGTCAGGTTGGCCCGGCGTGTGGCCTCCAGCACTCGCCTGCAGGGGGCAACAGCGAGTGGGGCTGAGTCCTGCCCCAGGTGTGTGTGCGGGGGGATGGGACAGAGGTGGGGGGGGAACCAGCCCCTCCCTCGCTCACTTGATGTCGTCCTCGTTGGCAAAGATGATGATACCGCGGGCGTTGGGCGTCTCCATCAGCCGCTTGACCAGCTTGTCGAACTCGCCGGCCTTCGGCTCCCGCGGGATCTTGATGGATTGAGCGATGCAGACGCCACCTGGGGGGGGTGACAGGGACCCCCGTCAAGGGGAGTGGTGCCCCTCACTCCCGACCCACATCCCTCCCGGCTAGCCCAGCCACGTCCCCCCGCCAGCCCCTCACCGGCCTCGCGGGAGATCTGAACGAATGCCTCCACCCCGCTCTCGCCGTAGTTGCCCTCGGAGGCCAGCGTGGAGACGTAGTTCCAGCCCAGCGCCTTCACCACGTCCACCATGGCCTGGGCCTGGTAGGAGTCTGGGGGCACCACCCGGGAGAAGTAGTCGTAGCGATTGTTGTCGCTCAGCTCAGGGGCGGTGGAGGCGTAGCTGATCTGGGGGATCTGCAGGGGGCAGAAGGGCAGGAGATTGATGCGGGAGGGGTCACCCGGGCCCTGTGCCGAGCCTAGCTGGGACGGATGTCCCCACGGTGCCAGGGGCTGCCCTGCACCCAGGAGCTTCCAGGCTCCTTGGAGGAGAAACCCCCCTCACCTCCCAGAGCCGGGGAGGGAACCCTGAAGTCCTGGCTCCCAGCCCCCCCCATCTCTCACCTCTAGACCCCACTCCCCTCCCAGCCCCGAGGAGAGAACCCAGGAGTCCTGGCTCCTCGGGCAGGAGCTGATGACCTGTGGAGCTAAGCAGGGTTGCGAATGGGGGTGTGGGTGTGTCCTGGCCAAGCCCTGCTGTGTGCGTGGGGCCACATCAGCCCCCCCAAACGCTGTGGGGTATGGGAAGCTCTTCCCTGGCCCGGCCCCTGGTCCCCTAGCAGCTCCGTGACACGGCAAGGAACCGTGGGTCACTGTGTCCTAGTTCTATGGGGGGGGCAACTCTAGGATGTGTAACTGCCCCCCTGTCAGCCTGCTCCCAGCCCCCCCCACCTCATGGGAGGCAGCGCTGCCCCCCTCCTGCCCCGCAGCATCGTTAGCGACGTGCTGAGCCGGGGGTAGGAGGGTGGGGGGGGGGGCAACTGCTGAACAGCTGGAGAGAGAGAGAGAGAGAGAGGGACCAGCTTATATCAGGCGGCATGTTCCAGAGACAGAGAGAATCCAGGAGTCCTGGGTCCCGGCTCTCCTGCTCTAACCAATAGATCCCACCCCCATTCCCAGAGCCAGAAAGAGAACCCAGGAATCCTGGCTCCCAGCTCCTACTCTAACCACTAGACCTCACTCCCCTCCCAGTGCTGGGACGAACCACTGCGACTGGGGTACATCTGAGGTATCTGCCTGGTTCTATCTAACCCTCCCTTCATCCCCCCACATCCAGGAGACCCCCCACCCCTGGAAACTGGCCCCTGCCCGTGCCACTCACAGCGAAGAGCCGCAGGACGTTGGCCACCATGATGGAGACGGAGCTGGCCGAGGCGCCCACAACGGCCACCACACGCTCGGGCCGGGCCAGGACGGGGGGCCGGCCATCGGCGCAGCGCACGTCAGACGTGTCCTTCTGGATCAGGGCTTGGACGAAGGTGAGTGACTGCTCCAGGGCGTAGGTGTCCCGGGAGCAGGTGTCCAGGATCCGGGCCCCCAGGGTCAGGTTAGGGAGCAGCTGGGGATCCCCGTTGATCTGGTCCAGGGCGTAGAGCATGGCCTCCATGCGGTGGATGCCTTTCTCCTTCTTCACCTCGCCACAAGGCACCCCGGCCGGGCCCCGGGCATGCACCGGGAACAGCCCCCCCCAGCGTGATGTCCCCCTCCAGCTTGATGGAGAATGGCTGGGTGGCTTGCTGGGCCCCTGCCTTCCAGCCCCACAGCAGCAGCAGGAGGAGGGGCTGGGGGCTGGGGGGGCCCTGGCCACCCCATGGTTAGGCCGGCCCGGAGTGCTTCACAGCCTGGAGGGGGACGGAGTGCAGAGGGCAGGATGGGGCTGGCGGGGTGGGTCCTGGAGGCCAGGCACCATCCCTGGGACACCTCATTGGCCCAAGTCCTTTGGCAGGTGGTGAGCACTACCCCCCCCCCGGTCCTCGTCCCCAGTCCCCAGCCAGGGCAAGACCCTCCCACCACGGCCCCGGGAAGACAGGGGCTGAGAGGAAAGGCATCTGGGCTGGCACGGAGTATGGCTATTCATCTGTCTGCCCTCCATCCGTCCCCACACCCGCCATCCGTCCATCCATCCATCCACCCCTCTGTCCACATACACCTCTC
>ML675667.1:2968970-2987387 GCA_007922155.1 Mesoclemmys tuberculata | reverse complement strand
CACCCCTCTGTCCACATACACCTCTCCACCCATCCGTCCATCCATCCGTCCCCACTCACCCCCCAGCAGCTGTGGGGGGTTGGAGTGGAGGCATTTCTCCCACATCTGACTGTCCCACTGTCCCTCTGTCTGTCCATTGATCTCTCCATCCCTTTTCTTTCTTTCCCACCCCTCCCCCCGGTGCCTGTCCCCTACCCGACAGCCCCTGCCCCCCCCGCAGACACCCCAAGGGGGGAGCTGGCTGGCCCACCAGGGGTGAGGTGAGGAGAAAGCCCTGCAGCCCCCCAACCCAAGCTGTGGTGTCTAAGGGGGCTGGGGCTCAGCCAAGGTGGTGCCTGGAGCTCCCATAATGCACTGTGGGAACTGGGGTCCTGCCCCAGCTCCCATGATGCAGCTGGGGGTCTGAGGTAACTGACCTCCCAGCCCCTCCCTAGATCGAGCCCCTGAACCCCCAGACATCTCCCCCAATTCTACTGCCACTGGATCGACGTCCGATTGACCCCCTGGCCCCTGACATCTTGCGTGGATCAAACCCCCTAATGTCCCCTCAGATTGACCCCTGATCCCTGACATCTCCCCAGATCGACCCCCAAGGCCCCCCAACAAACGCCTCAGATCGGCCCCTTCCCAGGATCAACTCCTCTGACTCCCCAGTGTCTTCCCTGGATCAATCCCCTGACCTCTCCCTAGATCGACGCCCCCAGGACTCCCAAACCTCTGACATCTCCCCCAGATCAGCCCCGACATCTCCCCCAGATCAACCTCCTGAGCCCCCTCAGCCCCCAACAGTTCCTCCAGATCGACCCTGTGCCCCCCAACATCCCCCTGATTGACCCCCCAATGTCTACCCCAGGATCAACTACCTGACCCCCCAAAGTCACCTTGATTGACCCCCAATGTCTCCCCCAGAGCAACCCCCGATCCCCGACATCTCCCCAGATCAACCCCATAACGTCTCTCCTGGATTAACCTCCTTCCCCCCCAATCGACCCCCCCCAACATCTCCCCAGATTGACCCCCGACATCTGTCTTGATGGATGCCCAGATCCCTGACGTCTCCCCGATGGACCCCCAACATCTCCCTAGATCAAACCCCTTGATCCCCGAAGTCTCTGCACATCGACCGCCACCAATCCCTGACATCTCCCCAGCTCAACCCCCCAATGTCTCCCCTGACCCACCTTTCACAACTCACCTGCAGCTGCTCGCCCTAGATGCAGGCTCCCCGGACTCCTGGGTTCTCTCCCCAGCCCCCAGCCGCATTGCCAGCAGTCCCTGGTCTCCGGTGCCCCAGGGGGAGGTGGGTCAGGGTCCCCCTGGCTGGGAGCAGCTGAGCCCCAGCTCACCCCGGCCGTCTCTGTCTCCCAGCTGCCTGGCAGGAGTTGTGAGGGGTGGGGGAGGTCAGGCTCTGTGCTTCAGCCCCGGGAGGGGCGGGGTAGGGGCAGCCGGGGCTACGGGCAGCGCACTCGTCCCTCCGCCGGCTGGCACCTTCCTTCCATCCCAGGCTCCAGCCACTGAGCTTTGCCTGCCCAGCCCTGTGCCAGACCCTGCCCGACCGTGCCTGCCCCCCCCGTCCCCTTTTCCCATTCTCTCCTCCCCCCCTTTCTCTCCCAGTCTGTCGCTTTCCACACCTCCCGCCTCTCTCCTCTCCAGCCCCTTTTCCCAGGAGATCTGGGTTTCACCAGACCTGGAGGGGCAGGGTTGGGGGGGCACCCACCCCTGAGCCAGCCAGACACTTGCCTCGGGGCTGAATGGGAGCTTGTGCCTCCTAGAGCAGAAAGACTCCGTGTCCCATTCCCCACCCCGCTGAGCCAGCCGGCCTCCTAGCCCAATGGACCCATCCAACAGGGTGTCCCCTCCCCGGGGACCCTTCATTCCAGTGGGGCAGGTGGGGTGAATTGAATCCTGAGGGACATTTGCCCTGCTAAGATCTGAGAACACACCACCTCATTAGATGTGTGTCATGGACCCACAAGGCCTGGTGGTAACATACGGCTCTGGCCCAGACCCTGGGGGGACCCCTGCTGTGCCCCAGCCTCTTTGAGGTCCCCCTCTCTCTGGGGTGAGCCCCTCGGCTTCCCCACCCCCCTGGGCCCGAACCTCGGAGTGACTCTCAGCCGGCTGTGTGAAGGTGGCCCTATGAAAGTGGCCCGGTGCAGTGGGCCACTTCCTTTGGTGCCAGCCGTGTTCTAGTGTAGACGCTGATATAATGAGGGTGATGGAAAAAAGCTTGCAGAGTCCCAGGCTTGGTCTGCACTGTAGAGCCCGGCTGACGCATACATCACCCTCATTAACCATACATCACACAAGGGAAACTGAGGCATGCACACAGTAGTCACATGAAACATTACAGGAAATTCCCACTCTGTCACGACATGAGAACGGGGTCTAGTGGTTAGAGCAGGGGGCTGGGAGCCAGGATTCCTGGGTTGTATCCCTAGCACTGGACATAAGACAGCCCAGGGGCCTTCTGGGATTGCAGAATTTACGAGCCGAGACGCCCCCCAGCTCTGCGTGGCCCCTGCCCCATCTCTCTGGGTGCTTTGCCTCAAGAGGTGGGCAGGGCAGGCAGCAAAAGAGGCTGGCTCTGATCCAGTCTGTGCCACTCAGCCCCGCTAAGCCTGGGGCTTTTTTGGGGGAGGAAGGGGGGGCTGGGAGGCTCCTTTCATAGAAGGGAAGAAAGGGAGACATCACTTTGCTAGATGACTTCGAGCTCTCTCCATTTGAGAGCCATTGGTCTGGCTGGATGGGTCTGATTGGGGGGATACTGGGCTGGATGGGTCTGGCGGGGAGCGGGGGGGGCACTGGGCTGGATGGGCCGTGTGTCTGATGTATCATGGCGCATCCCAGCCATTCCCCCCGCCCCGCGCGCATCACTTCATAAACACCAGCTGTTCGGGACAGGCACTCAGAGAAAAAAAGCAATTGCATTAATTCATCACTTAAAGCAGGGAGAAGCCACCGCTCATCCAGCCCGGGGGGGCGCTGCCAGAACCAGCCTCTAATCCAGGGAATCATCTCCCCAGCCCCGTACACCCTATCTGCCTGTCTGTCTATCCATCCATCCCCTCTGTCAATCCATCGATCTGCGGCTAGCTAGGTCTGACCCACTGATTCCAGTGGAGCTGTGGTTGAATCCCAGCATCTGGGGATCTGGCCCCCCAATCATTTACCCAACACCCCAATTTCCCCCCCCCCCATGATAACCCCACCCCTGTGCATCCCTGTGGCCCCTCCCTCCCTCAATTAAATCATCCCTCTTAATTACAGTAAAAGGCCGAGCCTTTGCCCGGCTCACAGAACGAGCATCCCAGGCGGCTGGCGGAGGGGCCGGCCTCGGGTGCAGGCTGGCCACTGGGCAGGGATTTGGCTGTATTAGCAGGGGAAGGAGACAGCTGCCCAGCTAACACACCCGGGGGGGGGGGGTGGATTAGGGGAGAGAGATGGGAATTAGGAGCGATGGGCTGGAGAGGAACAGAGAGAGAGAAGGGGGAAATGACCCCTCCATCATGGGCCTAATTCCAAGAGCCATTAGTCCTTATTAAACAGGATCGGCTGCTAAAACCCTAGAGACATTTAAATCTGCCCTCTGGGTAGCCAGGCTGTGTCTCTGTCCAGCCCCATACACACCCACCTCTCCCTCTATCTGTCCCAATACACCCTCTCTATCTAGCGATGGGGCTGGTTCGGGGGCTGGGGACGAGGAATCAGGCTTGTCAGGCCTGTGGGTCTGATCTGGGGCAGCAGGCAGGGGGCAGACGATGCTCCCTGGGCTCATTGGGCCCAAGGAGTGGATGGATCCCGGAGGCCTCCCCCCACCCTATCCCACTCAAGAGCTGGTCGAGCCCCTGCACGGAGGGGAAGGCTGGTGGCCCTGCGTCATTCCCAGCTTCCACAGACCCCAGCTGGTATGTTCTCATGAACTCCCCGGCCTCCATTAGGCTCCCCCTCAACCTCCCCCCCCTCCCCCGCACGGCTGCTCCTAGGCCAGCCTCGCCCAGTCCCCTCTGCAGATCCACGCGGGCGGCTGGCCTCTCTCCTTCTGCAGGTGTCTCTGTGCCAGGCTGGAGCTCTGCTCTCAGCAGCCACGCGCCCCCCCAGGTAATCCCCTCCAGCTCCCGCTGGGATGGCCCAGGGGATTACAGCCCCGTGCGGGCTGAAGGAGAAATCCCACTCAGCGTAATCCCGTTGTTCTTTCCCCAGCCCGAGCTTGCCAGGCTCCTCCCCAGCCTGGCTGCCGGTGCTCCAGATGGCTGCACACCCAGCAGGGCAATGGGGAAACCGAGGGCAGGCAGCCCGAGAACCATGACTCTCAGCGCCGCCGCGCCAAACACAGGACCCCACTCCCCTCCTAGAGCTGGGGAGTCCTGGCTCCCAGCCCTGCCCCCCCGGCTCTAATCCCCTAGACCCCACTGTCCACCCAGAGCTGGGGAGAGAACCCAGGAGTCCTGGCTCCCAGCCCTGCCCCCCCCCCCCGGCTCTAATCCCCTAGACCCCACTCTCCACCCAGAGCCGGGGAGAGAACCCAGGAGTCCTGGCTCCCAGCCCCCCGAGATCCGTCTTTCTTTCCCTGAGCTGAGGATACATCTCAGGAGTCCCAGCTCCCAGGCCTCTATCTTGAGCTGGGAAACCCTCCTTCCCTGTAGGAAGCTCTCCTTCGTGTAGCCACGTCCCCGCCCAGCTCCCGTCCAGGCCTGCGAAGGGTCGGCGAGTCCAGTGGTGCCAGATTACCATCTACTGGGGAACGGTGCAAACTGCTGCTTCGTGCTCCTCTGGGAATGACGGCGAATGCCATCAGCCCGAGACACACAGCACTGGCCAGCCTTCTCCAATAGCACCCAGCAAACTTGGGAACCCCCCTGCAGACCTCCCCCCCCAAGGGACCCTGCTGGCCCCAAATCTCTCGCCACTCAGAATCGCTTGGGGGAATGAGATAGAGGTCTGTGAAATCAGGAATGGCATGCGAAAAGTGAGTGGAGGAGTGTTATTTACCCTTCCCCGTCACACAAAACCAGGGGTCACCCCATGAATTGAACAGGAAGAGGGTTTACTACAAACAAGAAGAAGTGCTTTTCCACACAACATGTGGTTAATCTGTGGAACTCCCTGTCAGGGGATGTTGTGATGGCCAAAAGCATAACTGGGTTCAAAAAAGCACTGGAGAAGTTCCTGGAGGATAGGACCATCAATGGCTGTTTGCCAAGACAGAGAAGGTGCTGGCATCCGAGCTGGGGGTGGATGGAGTAGATGTCGACTGGCCAGCCATCCGCCACATGGCTCCACAGGCGCGGGAGAAGGATAGCCTTGGAGCTTTAAAAGAGCTGGCCGAAGAGCTGGTTTTCAATACGTCTTGGAGCACTGGGGAAGGCGCAGAAGACTGGAAGACAGCGAATTTATGGCCCATTTTTAGGATGAATGGGAAATTACAGGCCCATCCTCTGGACCCTGAGGACCCGGCCGAGATAATGGAGCAGCCGCTACAGGACTCGGTTCATAAAGAACAAAAGGAAGGTGAGTCAAGGTGAATTCCCTGATCTCAGCTGGGCCCGCCTCTAATGCACATGGCAAATTTCCCACCTGTTGCACAACTGGCCAGATGCACGCTGGGTTTTTCCCTGCCTCCCCCTTCCCCTGAGCATGAGGGGTCTGGGGCAGCCGGGCCTGGACACGGGACTGGTGCTGTGACACGGCCCGGAGGATCCGTTCCCAGTTGCCTGGCAGATTTGGGGTGGGAAGGGTCCCCCCCAGATCAGTGAACAGCCACGGGCATTCGGCCTCGCCTCTTCTCCAGCCGCTGAGTCCCCCGGGGGCCAACGGGCCGGGGTCTGACGAGAGGGCGAAGCCACCCGGCCCCCCAACTCATCCCCCTCCCAGAGAAACGTCGCACCCCATTCCCGCTCTCCGCCAGCCGCCAGATCCGGGCCAGCCGTGCCGAGGGGCCCTCTGCGATCCGCCCCCACCGGCTCCCCGGGCGGGCCCTCGCAAGCTCTGCGCCCCACCCCGGGGCAGATGGGGAAACTGAGGCAGGCTGTGCTCATGTAACCCTGGCCCCAACCCCCTGGTTTCTCCCTCCCCGCTTTACCCCGCTCCCCTCCTTCGGGGACCCCCCGCCCCGTCCCGGCTCCGCCCCCGCTTCCTCCTGGGCGTTCTGACCCCGCCTCCGCTCCGCCCCTGCTTCCCCCTGAGCGTTCTGACCCCGCCCCCTCGCTTTCCTGTCTGCGCCGCCATTTCCTCTTGAACGTTCTGACCCCGCCCCCTCGACCGACCGCACGGGACGGCCCGGACCGGCCGGAGCCGTGCCCTGGTGGGACAAGCGCGACCGGAAACGGAAACGGCCAAGGGGGCGGCTCGAGAGCGGGGCTGGAGCGAGTGGCGGTGAGACGGGGCCGGAGTGGGGCTGGGGTCACGTCACGGGGGGGGCCGGCCCAGGCAGGGAGCCCCAGCGTGGGGGTGGGCGAGGAGGAAGGGAGCGTGGCCGGGACCGCTGGGGGGCAGACGCATGGGGGGGGCAGCAAAGCCCATAGGCTCTGGGGGGCCTGCGGGCTGGCGGCAGAGAGGGACGGAGGCTATGGGGCGGCGAATGTGGGGGTGGGATGGGGGAACGTGGGAATTATTGGGGGCTGTGGGGTGGGGCGGACAGCGGTGGGGAATGTTGGGGGCTGTGGGGTGGGCAGATACGGGACGGAGGTGTGGGGGCAATGGGGGGCAGCCTGGGTCAGGAGCCGGCTGAGACTGGAGCTAACCCCTCCCCTTTGGCAGGGGCAGCGCCCGGGATGCTGGAGGAGTCGCAGGGGGCGGGTGAGGAGGGGGCCCCCCCGCCGGGCGCCCCTGACCCCCCCCCAGGGGAAGAAGATCGTGCCGGGCATCCTGTACCTAGGGCACATCCCGCCCCGCTTCCGGCCCCGGCACGTCCGCAACCTGCTCAGCGTCCACGGGGAGGTCGGGCGCATCTTCCTGCAGCCCGAGGGTGAGTGCGCCAGGGGCAGGGCGTGGGGCGAGGGGCTGGGCTGGGGGCGCTCTCCTCTGGCAGTTAGTGCCAGAAGGGGGTGCCCTTGGCAGTCAGGGCTGGGTGCTACCGGGAGGGGGGCAAGGGTCTGTAATCGATATGCCCTGACCATCTGTAGTCACCGAATCTCCTTTGGTGGTTGGCACCCAGTATTTGCCGCGTGAACCCAGGCGTTCCAGCCAATTCCTGTTTTTAGCTGGTCCCAGTTGCCCATGGGACTCCCCTTTGCTTTTGGGCTGAAAATATATTGTGGTGTTATGTGCAGCCGTTCCCCAGCTGACCCACCCCAGAAGTGGCTGCCTCCCAGTGCTGGGTGGGCCTGTGTGTGTTCGGGCTTGGGCGGGGGGGTTATGGCAGGGACTGATCTCTCCATCCCTCAGAGCGGTTCATCCGGAAGAGAAAGAAGAAAGCCGGCGCCAAGGCCAAGAACTACACGGAGGGCTGGGTGGAGTTCAGGGACAAGCGGGTGGCGAAGCTGGTGGCCGCCAGTCTGCACAACACGCCCATGGGCACCCGCCGGAGAAGCCGCTTCCACTATGACCTGTGGAATATAAAGGTATCAGGTCTAGTGGTTGGCGGGAGCCAGGACTCCTGGGTTCTCTCCCCAGCCCTGGATGGGGAGTGGGGTCCAACGGGTCCGAGACAGTGAGGTGTCTGTCTGTCCATCCCTCCCCTGCAGTACCTGCACCGGTTCAAGTGGCCGCACCTGAGCGAGCGGCTGGCCTACGAGCGCCAGGTCCGCCAGCAGCGCCTGCGGGCCGAGATCTCCCAGGCCAAGCGGGAGACCAGCTTCTACCTGCGCAGCGTGGAGACCAGCCAGCGCTTCACCCGCCGGGCCGCCGGCGCCCCTGGACCCGCCGGCGGGGAGGAGAAGAGCTGGGGCTTCTTGCAGCGCCCCACCGAGGAGGAGATCCAGCGGCGCAAGGCGGGCGGGCAGCGTCTCCGTGGGCAGCTGGCCAAGGCCCGGGAGATCCAGCTGAAATCCCAGACCAGCCGCTCCCTGCTGGCCAAGATCTTCAATGCCACGGACGCTGCCTCGGGGGAGGCCCCAGAGGGCCCGGACCCGTAGCGACAACCCTGTGTGCTAGGGGGCGCTGTGCCTCAGGCAGCGGGCTGGGGGGCTGGCAGGGGGTGTGTTCCACTGGCAGTCAACCCCAGGCACTAGGGGGTGCTGTGCTGCAGGGAGGGGGGTTCCAGGACTCCTGGGTTCAATCCCTGGTACCTGGAGAAGAGTGGGGGCTAGTGGTTAGAGCTGGGAGCCAGGACACCTGGCACTCTCCAGCCTGTGGCGAGTGGGGGTTTCAGTTTTGGGGAGCTGGCTGGGATTCTGGCCTAGGGGGACCCGCTCGGGAGCCCATGTTGGCCCCCATCTGCCCCTTGGCTCTGGGACCACAGGAATTTGCTCCCCTCCCCGGCGGCTGCTCATTCCTTAGACCCCGTGGCAGGGCTTTGGAGACCATTTGTCTTAGTGCAACCCAGCGCATCTCAGCTCAGGCTGGTCCCTGCCACGGCCATGCTCAGCTGCTGGTTTCCCATGGGGACGCTCAGATTGTCGGGCTAGGATTGAGCCCGGCCGCTCATCTGTCCCTAATCCAAGACTCTGGCTTGCAAACAAAAACCTCCTTTGTAGCCTGCAAGGCCAGCCCGGTTGCCTGGTCGGCTGACCCCTCGGTCTGTGGCCGTGTGTTTACCACCAGACGTGACCCGAGGGCTCGCTGGTCCCTTCCTCTGATTGTCATTAAAAAAACATAAGAGCGAGAGAAAATGAACGTGGCCTCCGTTACGTTTATTACAAACCAGCCACGTGTGCCGCCTCCAAGTGTGGCTGTGGACGGGGAATCGGTGGCTGGTGGGCAGGTTTCTAGGGTGGCCTTGCTCGACCGTTCTCTGGGTAACACTTTGATCAATGAGCTAGCCTGAAATGTCAAATCAGCGCTGCTGAAAGGTGCAGCCGACCCCCAACTGGGGGGAGCAGTCAAGGACGTGGAGGACAGCTGCTGATCTCGGGGCCATGTGGATGGCTGGGGAAACGGAGCGAGCAACGGGCATGTGACTAAATGGAAACGTGGAGGGTTGGGACGAAGGAGGGCCCTTGATCCTGGGCCGCTTTGTCTCCATTTGTTCTTGGGCCACCACCCTTCAGCTTCAAGGGCTGATCCCCTCCCCCCTGCTGCATAGGGTTTGCCCCCTACCCCCACTGTCTTCCTTTCTGGCCACTCCCACCCAGCACTGTGTTTCAGGCAGAGCAGAGGAGCCTCCTGCCTGGGGCATGTTAACCAGTGGAACACCCTGCCCTAGGATCGAAATGAACCCTGGAGACAGTTGGGGGTAGAAGCCATAGCAAACTCACGGGGTGGGGGATGAGTGGCTGGGTTCAGGGCGGAGGGTTGTATGGACAGAACAGAGAGGCCATGTACCCCCTCTCCCCCTTTCTGATCCAGGACGCCCAGCTCCCACCCCCCAGGTTAAAGGCTCCCTTGACTGTGGCTCTATCTCCTGGCCCAGGGGCTGCTGTGTATTGGGAGTTTTACTGACCCTAGCACCCCCTCCAGTCCACTCAAACCAAGCCAATTTCGGCTGGTGTAGACCCTTGGCCTGGCACAGCAGAGCTCCCACCCTTACCTGGGACAAGGCGCCAGCCAGGCCAACCTTGGCCTAGGCCCTGGGCTGGTTTCCCCCCTCTCGGTGCTGGAACGGCCGCCCTGAACTTCCCCCGAGCAGCCAGTCTGGTTCTGTAGCAGGCCAGCGTCCAGCCAGAACCTCTCCGTTGTTCTCCCAAATTCTGGCAGCGCTGCTGATCTCCGACCTGGCTTGGTCTCGCCATGGGAGCTCCCAGGTAGGTGCTGGAGCCTGGTGGCTCAGTCTTGGACTCATAGAGCCGCTCCCAGCGTGGTGTCACCCTTGGGGGTCTGGCACAGGCAAGCGGGTCATGCCCTGGCGGTGGATCGCTGGGTGCACGGAGTCCTGGAGACACCGGCTGACCTTGGCTCTCGCTTGTCGACCCCCCATGGTCCCCATCCCTGCCGCTGCTTTGATTCCTCATCGTGCCCCCTTGCCTCGTGCTCTGGGGATGTGTGACGGGGCCCATGCTCGAGGGTGGGGTGATCTGTGCAGCACCTGGCGTGATGGGCACTGTGGTCACACGGGAGGTCCGTGCAGCGCCTGGTGCGACGAGGGCCCTGATCTCACTGGTTGCAGTTTGTCCCCAGCGTGCCAGTCTCCGTGGTGGCATGGGGTGTCCCTGACACATGGAGCCGGGCGCTCGGTGTCTGGACTCCTTCAGATGGGCTGGGGCTGGCGGCGCCAGGTGTGGGCTGGGGGAGATAAGAGCCTGTTTGCTTTGACTGGAGGTTGGCGAGGAACACTCCCGCCTGCCGTGCCTGGCTGGAGCAGAGGGGTGCGATGGGGAGGGGGCTGGATCCCCCTGTTTCTTGCCAGCAAATGTCTGCCTCTGGGCCGAGCCGCATTCCCTGCAGCCTCACCCCCTGGTTATCCCTCTCTGCAGCCCCTCTCTGGAGGCTCAGAGTCTATGCCCAGCTCCAAAGAGGTGGCCGGGAACCCAGCCTGCGTGTCCCAGCTTGTGGAACCTGCAGAGGCTAAAAGTGACACATGGAGCTGGCCCCGCAGAAAGGAAGTGGCACATTCTGGATAGAACCCAGGAGTCCTGGTTTTCAGCGCACCCCCACCCTCCGATCGCTAGACCCCACTACCCTCCCAGAGCCAGGGGGAGAAGCCAGGCATCCTGGCTCCCAGCCATACCCGAGATGCCCTTGTGGTTCTCGGCATGGCAACGACCTTGGCCAAGGGTGTGGGGCAGTGGATGGGGCTGTATAAAGCCGGGCCAGCCAGCGCCCAGGCCCCACTGATCAGTTCAGCTGCCCTCCACCTTGCAGAGATGAAGGCCCTCGTGCTGCTTGCCCTGCTGGCCTGCCTGGTGCCGGGGGGCCGGGGGATGTACTACAGCCGCTGTGGGCTCGCCCAGACGCTGCAGCAGCTGGGGCTGGACGGATACATGGGCTACAGCCTGGCCAACTGTGAGTGACCCACCAAGTATACGCAGCTCCTCCACCCCAGACCTCTCCCCTTTCGCATTAACCATCAATGGGTCCGCAGGGGGCAAAAATGAGGGTTTTAGGCATTCTTCCCTCCCCCCCCCCAATTTTAACTGTTTACATTTTTGCAATTGCAGGGTTTTTTTGGGAGGGGCCAGCCAACCGGTGGCCAGACAATAATTATTTAATGACCAGAGGTGCTGAGATTCGACACGGTGATGTTTTATAACCAGTAAAACTAGGCTTGGGAGATGTCAATTATTAGGGTTTTCCAGAGTTTCGACAGGTCAGAGCAATGCTCATCCTTAAGCTTTTTTTTTTTGTAAACCAAGTACATTTTCACAGTTGCGCAAAATGATGGGTTTTAAGCATTTCCCCCAATGTCTAGCCATTTAAATTTTCACCATTGCACTAAATTGTTTCAAGCCATTTTTGTCCAACTCTTGTCCATTTCAAATTTCCCAGTTGTGCAAAATGATGGTGTTTAAACATTTTTTCCTATTTCTAGCCATTTACATTTTCACCGTTGTGCAAAGTGATGGGTTTCAGCCATTTTCTCCAATTTTTATCCATTTACATTTTCCCAGTTGAACAAAATGATGGGTTTTAAGCATTTATTCTGTCTCTCCATTTACATTTTTGTAGTTGTGCTAAACTGTGTTTTAAGCATTATTCCCCCCCATTTCTAGCCATTTAAATTGTTAAGGGTTTAACCCTTGTATTTGTATTGATAGAAATTTTCAGAATTGTGGGAAGTTGTAGGACGGTTCGACGGGGGGTGGAGGGGGAGAGGTGCGGCCAGACAATAATTATTTAATGACAGTAGACGTTGAGAGTCAACATGCATAAAGCTTTATAGCTGTTAAGCTGCAAATGGTCAACTTCACATGTCAAAATGCTGCTCTGTTCTCAGGCTGCAGGCTTCTTACTTTGTTTTTATTTTCCCGGCTGGAAATATTTTGGCCTCCGTTTGTGTGTGTCCGGTGAAATCAACAGTTACTGACATTTACCAATTAAAAATATGATTCCTCCAAGCCAAATTCTTTCCATCCGCTGCCCCTGTCTTGACGGCGAGGTGGTCGTTCACAGCACCGCATCCGCCCTCCGGCAGATCCCAGCCCGAGCAACTGTGCACAAGGTGCCCTGATTTAGGAGCGACCCGGCTTAAAGAGCTCCAGGCAGAGATTGGCTCTGATTGCAACAGCGCCCTCCATAAATAGAGTGCATCGCGCTGACAACAAGCAGCACATCTTCCAAGCTTGCCCACTGACCACGGGTGTGCGTCACAGCGCCACCTGCTGACCCTGCGCCACCATAACAAGCTGAGCTCTCTCTCTCTCTGACTCAGGGGTCTGCATGGCTGCCCACGAGAGCAGCTACAACACCGCAGCCACCCACTACAACAGCTACGACGGCAGCACCGACTTTGGCATCTTCCAGATCAACAGCCGCTACTGGTGCCAGTACGGGAACGAGGACAGCGCCAACATCTGCCAAATACCCTGCACCGGTGAGGCTGGAATAGAAATCCTCTCCCTCGGAGGCAGCCTTGTATGGCTGTTCCCCAGCTGCCCCGCCCCCGAGGTGGCTGCATCTCAGTGCATGTATTTAGTTTGTCTAGCCTGGGATCTGTCCGGGCAGAAATGTCACTTGTGAGATAAATGGGATGGGTGGGTTTGGGGTGGGAGTGACGGGGGCGGGAACTGGGATCCCCCCGGCTCTGGCCTTCCCCTACTCACCTGTCCTCCCTCCCGCAGACTTGCTGAGCAACGATATCTCAGTGGACGTTGAATGCGCGAAGATCATCGCCAGAGATTCCAACGGCATGGGCGCCTGGTAAGGGGGCGCTGCTTGGAGGGTAGGTGGGGGGAGGTGTACGGGGAGATCGAGGTTCGCTTCTCCCCAAGGGTGCAGGGGAGTGAGGTATCAGGCAGCACAACTTGATACATAACACAGTACCAAAAACCGCAACCCAGTGCAATACACCACAACTCCAAATGGCTCGGCACAAGACAGAACACCAGGCCATGCAACACAACACAACTGACGCCAAAGCAACACAGTGCGATGCAATACACAGCAGCACAACTCCAAACCGTGCAACACAACGCAAAGCCCCGTAACGCAGTGCAATCCAGACCAGCACACAAGCGACATGCAACCCTGCACACGCCGCCACTGGGCAAAAACACAGCGCTGCACACTGCGATGCGACACGCCACCAAACATGGCAAGGTGCAGTGATTTAGTGCAACACACGCTGAATGAAAGCAGAACAGCACAACATGGGACAGCGCAATGAAAATGCAACACAATGCAAAGGGACACAACATTGTGCAATGAACATAACACCCCATTAAACAATGGACAGTGCAAATTCAGGGTCCGAATGAGACCGCATTAAGCTGTGAGTCGCAACACAACACAATACACAACATCCCCCCGTGCAAAACAGCACACAACACGGCCAGCTAGATGGCGTGGGGGCTAAGGCGCTGAGCTAGGACTCCCAGGTTCTATTCCTGTCTCTGCCACAGGCTTCCTGGGAAAGACCCTATTCCATGCCTCAGTTTCCCCATCTGTGATAATTTTTTGTCCTGTTAGACTGTAAGCTCTTGAGGGCAGGGGGCATCTCCCACAATAGGGCCCTGATCTCAGTCAGCGTCTGCTGTATTTAAGCCCCAGCTCCTGGAGTCATGCGTTTATAGAAGCGTTTCAGCTTAATTATTTTTGACAGGCTATTTTTAGCCCTCTCAATTGTGCTGAAAAATCTCAAACTTGTGACCCGATGGGGTCAGACCCCAGAACTGCCCCTACACACCTGAGCAAAGCGTTCAAACAATTTCCATCTACATGTAGTCAAAAACACCTCCCGCCAGATGTGCATGGGAAAACAGCTGGTACAAACACTGCCACTCCCTCAGACAGTTGCACACGCTAGGGAATAAAGAAAAGGACCCCAAAATGGAGGATTACAAGACACAAACCCCCAAAACCTTCATGATTTTTCTGCAAATGTCATGGGTTTTTAGTTTCATTGCTAATCTCACGATTTTTTGGCATATCTATTGTGGGCTGGTTTCCTAAGCGTATCTCCTGCTTGTTTTTTTTTTGTCTGTTTTTCGCTAATCTAGGTTTATGAGGGCTGGGTGCTGATACATAACGTGCAGCGCAGCCAGCAGCTAATTTCTCAGCTCCTTAGCTGGCTACAGAATAATTTTCCTTCAGCCCAGCACCTGGGTGCCAGTGCCCTTATTTCATAGGAGGGGAAACTGAGGCACAGGGCAACATGGCCTGTGCCGAGTCTGTGGCAGAATAAATCAGGTCTCACCTGACCAAAGGAAGTACCCAGCCCCTCGGCCGGGTTTTATGCGGCACCTGGACTGGCTGGAGGCTGATCTTTCTTTCCTCCGTCAGGGTGGCCTGGAGGGCATATTGTGAAGGCCAGAATCTGTGGCAGTACGTGGAAGGATGCGGCGTGTGAGAGCTGCCCCGGGATCGGGCACCCTGAACTCTCTGGGCCCTGGCTCGTCGCCTTTCTCCAGATCTTTCCAAACAGAATCACCACCTGCCCCCCACCCTCAATGGCTCTGGCACCTCTCCTCTCTGGGTTGATTTCCACGTCGATTCGGTCATGCTACTGCGGGTTCCTTTCCTGTTAAAGTAGATTCCTCGTCGTCACTCCATTCCTTTGGTCGTTCTTCCAATAATACACAGCACACATCAGTGGCCTGGCATTGCAATGCAGCCACCTCTGGGGGGAGGCCGCTGGGGAGCAGCCGCACATAATGCCTGGCCCTGTGAGTGCCCGTCCATCCCCTGGGCTCCAGGCCTGTCTTACCTGGGGAAAGACCCCATAGCTTGGGGGTGGGGAGCTGTTCTTTGGCAGGAAATAAGTGCTCTGGACCCACTCAGGCGCAGCCGGTCAGGACTCTCGTTCCCGGTGTCGGCCTCCCAGGGTCTCCACACATCTCCTGTGTCTGCCCTCGGAGCATCCAGACCCCCTGCTCTGCTGGCAGCTCCCCATGTGTCCCCCTGGATGGGACCTGGGGAGCTCCTACATGCCCCCACAGGACTATGCACCCCCCTTGTAGTCAGAAGTGATTCACAGACAGTGGAAATCAGAAGGGTTTATCAGTTCGCAGGATCACGGCGTAGAAAGAGTTCGTTGGCAGCTTAATTAGACGTTACAGCAGCAACCAACTGGAGAGACTCAGAGCCCACTCTCGGGCCCTCCTTCCCTGACATCTCCCAGGGGCTGCTCTTCCTCCTAGCCCCCACCCAGCCACACCTCTTACCCCTCCCCAGTCCTTCCTCTCTTTCCCGGGCAAGATGTTACAAGCTGTTGCAGCTGGTTTGACCCAGGAGGGCAGAGGGGTCTCGGTATGTTCTGTGCAAGTGGGGCTGGGGAAGGCCCATCCGCCCTCTAGTGGTCTCTGCAATGATCACGCACCCATGTCCCATCACTGAAATACATGAGTAACATATGGGGGAAACTGAGGCGCACGCACAGCACTCAGCGGGAACAATAGGAGTATCTTCACTTTGTCCCAGAAGTATAGTCCAGAAGGAAGTGATTCAAGTGTGGGCATGTGTCTTGCCAACGCTGGGATGTCTATGAAGAAAGCCATGGGGCGTTCTGAGGTGAAGGCTGGAGTGAAAATTAGAGCGACCGCACCAGTGAGAGCTTGTGGATAGAGAAACACAAAGTCTCCAGTTAATGGCAGGCCTAAAGAAGATGCTGTGTGAAAAATTTTGACTGGAAACAAAGAGCTTTCAGTTCCTTCCTGATGGCTCCTCTTGTCTGTGACAGACAAAACATTGCAACACAAGTTTTCTTCCTCTCCTACGAAATCCTGAGGACAGCTATTCTAGAGAACAGGAGCTGATATGGCCCAGGAAGACCGTGCCTGGTCATTATTGGGTGGGTGGGAATATTTCCAGGACAGATCCTGCCTCTGCACCCTACAAAATGTTATTTCATGCAGGGTTTCTGGTCAATGTTCCCATCAGTCACAAATGGCTCCAAGAAATAGCAGCTGTGTGGGTCCTAAACCAGCAGGGTGTCTAGTGTTAAGATGAAAGCGATGCCTGGAAGAGAGCGGGTGAGCAGACCCGGCTATATCTGAAAAGTCACACTCCGTTTTCTGCCAGGCATAACTTGCATTTCACGGGCTCTCCTCCCATGCCAACAAGTTTTCAACCAGAGTCATTCCAGCGACATCAAGAGAGTTACAATGGATTTACACTGAGCTGGCCGAGAACCAGGCCTATTGACGTGGTGGCGTTTTCCCTGTGTAAGGACTGAGGAGTTGTTCTGTGATAGGTAAAGGAGTGAAATTTCGATCCCAGGAAACAAAACTGTTTACAGAGTGCCAATATCTGGTAGGAGGTCCTGCTACGACAGTCACAATCTTAGAGAAGAAAATGGATACATGGGATGGCTTGTGCAGCTCTGAGATGCAGTCCCCTGTAGGATGGGGCAGCCAGGGGACAGTGGCATATAACGTCACATGGGGACGGCTCACCGGGGGCTGAGATGCCGCCACCTTTGGGGCATGGCAACGAGGGAACAGCCGCACATAACGCCTCACGGAGAGGGCTTAGCTGGGGCTGATGTGCAGCTGGTTCTGAGATGGACTGTGGTAATATGGGTGAGTTTCGTTTTTCAAAACGGGTTAGAGTTAGGCCTTGAAGCTTGCTGCCAGAATGCCACGGTCACTTACCTACACGCCCTTTGCTTTTTTTTGAAAGAGGTCTTTCACTATTACGCACACTCCGAAAGCTGCACAGGCAATTGGGAGGAGCATTTGTACTCCGGGCGTCATTGTTGTAAGTGCGATTACAGAACCTACGCCTATCACTGCTCCTGTTCCTGCTCGGAAGACACCAACTCCTATTTTTCTTTTTCTTTTTGGCAGTCCATGATCGGTCACTTGCAGTTCTGGAAGAAATAATACAGTTTTTACAAAGCCGCGAGTCACACCCATTGGCTGTCTCACTGACTGCCCATGCCACAGATGAGTTGCTCAATTGTCAAACCTCCAACATGAAGCAGAAGAACTCAAGGGCCTTGTTCCCATTTCTCTAATAAGCAATTTGCTACAGCCAAACAGCAACAACACATTTATAAGCATTTGATCAAGATACTTACAGAGGGGCTAAATCCAGGGGTGCTCAGACCCATCGTGCTCGGCTCCAACATGGCCAGACAGGGATTTGCAATGACTCCCTTGAAGAGATGATTTTTTATACCCTTAAACACGTGCTCTCACTGCTGATTGTGGACTTCAGCTAAAAACCCATTTCAGCAATTCACCCTGATTTCCAGTCTTAATTCAGATCAGAGTTGCAGCCCCCTTTCTTCCCATGGCTTTTCTTTGCTTTGCTTTCCCCCCGGCTCCTTGCTACCAGCAGAACAGTGGGAAGATTTGGGCTTGTTTCTTTCCAGACAGTTTTTCTTTCTCTTGTTACCACAGCTCTTTATTTTATTGGTTACTTTTGAAACCATACATCCTTCCCACACTACGAGGGCTACTACTTATTTTTCTCACCGCTTTCTTTTGCTTGCTGATTGGGGTCTTCTCAACACACACACATATTCTGAACCAAACTTCAGCTAACTTTAGTTCTTTAATTGTGTACTTATCCTACAGCAGCTTGTCACAGCAGATGTTTTCTGCTCGGAAATCAACAGAGAAGGATGACCACGAGATAAGAGAGGCCCACTGAGAGATTCTACCTTGAAGAATTGTTAGTCCACTCAGCTGTCAATAATGCTGCCTTCCAACACCAATCAGGTAAATGGAGGATGTATAGAAGTGGGATCAGAACAGGTTTCTTTGGCAAAGAGGGTTTCTTTGTCTAAAACCCTAGGTGATGACACTGGTGTGGGAACTTAGTTGGGGAACTGAACGGGGTGTCCCTCAAGATACGCTGAAGGAGAGACACGGAGCCAGCTTTGATCTGACTGCTACTTTGAAAGCAAGTGGGCAGTGTGCGTGATGAGCACGGTCAAGGACTCCAAGTGCATTCCTCACCATCGGTCATCAAAGGAAAAAACCCACGTGGATACAGCCACGGTCCGCTCACTTCCCATGTGAAGGAGCTATAAATAAGGATTCCAGGACGGATCCCGTATCTGGCGGTTTGGACTCTTACAGAGAAGTGTGCCAGATGTGAAGCGGTGATCCCCCAAAATGGTCTGGGTACCCTAAAGAGATTTTTGGGAAACTGGAGGTTTATTGTGTCACTATCACCATTTGCAAAGGAGGGTCAGGATGCAACCCACCTCTTTTCAACCCAGCCCCCTCCTCCCTCTAGCCTCCTTCTCCTGCTTTGCTGCCGTTACCGTCTGCT
>ML675667.1:2953759-2968570 GCA_007922155.1 Mesoclemmys tuberculata | reverse complement strand
TGGAGATCTTGAGCAAGCTCCCTTTTCCCTATTTTTTCCATAACTGTCGCAGCTGCCGTCAGCGCGTGAGTCCGGCCAAAGGTGTTTATCAGATGCTCAACAGTGTCTTCTAGGCTGGCGGACATCTGGAATTCATTGGGTTTGTTGTCGAATTCATCTCCTGCACCAACAAGCTCCTTCAGCGTTGTCTTACACAGCACGGTTTTGAACCTTTCAAATTCATCTTTTTTCAGTTTGTTGAGGGTAGCAGTGAGGTGCTCACGGACAAAAGCCCCCTTGTTCTCTGAAGCCATGTTACTGTGTGGCCTGAGGAGAAAGAAGGCAGATGGGGGAAAAGAAACTGAGACCTTTGACGTCCATCATGACTTCACTGACCTAAAACTCAACTTTCTGCACTGGAGCATATTTAAAGAGGACTTTCCAACTGTCCTTTTTTAGCAGCAGACACCTCAGGTGTTAAAAATCACTGCCTGTTTCCAGGTCTGCTTGAAACACAAACTAACAACGCTGAGCCCTCCCCTGCTGCACAATGGGAAACTGAGGCACAGAGCAGGGAAGCTGGTCATGCAGCAGGCCAATGGCAAACAAGAGTTGCACCAAAATGTATGGGAACAGGTAATAACAAACCAAGCACAAACGGTTATAACTCCCTCCACACAAGGAGCACTGCGCCTATATCTAGTCATTGGCTGGTTCTGAATTCATATAACTATGTCAGGACACATGCAGGGATACGGGTGGACCCCCAGATTATTTAGCTCATCGCCCCTTGCAGAATGTTTCGCACAGACACGTGGTTGCACACATGCACCATACACTTACTTCAGCAAGGCACACACACGTCAGTATTGCCAGCCCAAAGCGTTGGGAAATAGAGCCAATGGCGTCCTGAGATTCAGTGATGATGGTAACAACGAGAAGAAGGAATCGCTTTGGTTTTCTACCTGCCTTTCGCTTGCTGAACAATTCAGAGAAAGCTTCCACTTCAACGTGGGTGCACTGGAGTGTTTCAAGGTCAAAATCCAGCCTGAAATGCACCTGCAGAAATGCCGGGCTCCCAGCTGGCTGGGCAGTGACGTCTGCTCTGCCAAACACTGGCATGGCCCCTTCGTCCTCGGACTTGTCACCTTCCCCTGGCTCCATCCTTTCACCTCAGCTTTCCTGACCTCCAGTCTCCCCAGCGCTCCACACGTTGGCCTGGCCACCCTGTTTTTCTTCATAATCTCCAATGTCTCTCATTCCCCCTCTCTGATGGCCACATTCTCTGCACCGCACCCCTCAGTCTGCCTCTTGCCCCACAGTCCCAGCCCCCCCCCACTTCCCCTGTACTCTCAGTCTGCCTCGGGACCCCATGTTCTCCTGTACCGTGGCTGTCACATCTCCATGCCTCATCCCATTGAAATGGAGGATTTCCCAGACACAGAAACACCACGCTCCTCTTCCCTGAAACCATCACTACGGAGCAGAGCCTCAACGACCACATCTAGTGCACATGTTCTGCTAGCTAAGGGCACCATTTCCGATTTTTTGGGTGGTCGGGGGCAGCTTCAAGTGTGATTGCAGGGGCTACTCTGGCACCTGAAAACTCTAGGGTTTTTGTAGCTAATGGCAGATGCATCCAAAGAGTAGAACTCAGCTGGAGGGGGAGCTCAGCTCAAAAAGTGTGAAGTGTGAAGAAAGCCATTCCCGTATGTAGCCTCTGGAGTGAACACATACGTTCTTGGGTCTAATTAGTAGAAATATGTTGTAGTTAATTTTTGGCTTTGTATTGAACTAACTCTCTAAAAAATCCTTGCGCATCAAACCGTATTGATTTGCAAATGGGGCGTGCTGTGCAGTGGCATACTGTGGGTCTCCGTTGCCCGGGGGCCAGTACAGGTATTTGCACACCCCTCACCCCTGTTGTTAGCAGCAGTGCCCTGGGGGGGGAGGCTGTCTGCAGGCCAGTTCCAGCTCTCCCCCACTTCCCCGTGCTGAGGGGGCGGTGGGGGCAGAAGCAGGGGCCTCCTCCTCAGAGCCGCCCCCCACTGGCATCCCTGGCAGTTGCGCCAACCCTTCCCGCGGCTCCCTTCTTGCACCCAATGCGGGAGCTGAGGGGCCAGAAGGACGGGCAGGACCGGGGATGTCAGCACGGGAAAGGGGAAGATCCTCCGAGGAGGGCCTGGCTGGTGCCCCCTCCTTAGCCCCCCCTAGCACACCTCTGGTACCGTGTCTCGCTAGTAACTTGCACTGATCATAGCAAGTGTCCTACAACAGGTGCTGCCGCTGGGAGCCCAGCTGTGCGCTCAGTTCCTTGTTGGCACAGCGGGGCCAGCTCTGTGCCTTGTGGCCGTGTGTGCTGGGCCGGGCCATGCCGTCCTACATGGTCGTGGTGCCACTGGCACCCAGGGATTTGCAGGCACCTGCCCGAGCTGCAGGGCACGGCAGGTCTTACCCAGCCCACATGGGGAAATTGATCTTGCTGCACAGAGCACCTGGCATTGCTGCTCACCCCCCCCCCATGTTCCTCTGCACCCCCCAGGGGGCTCTGGATGGCCCAAACCCCTCGGGGGGGGCACAGGGCCGGCCCTGCACAGTGGGGCTAAGGGAGACAGCACGGCCAAATGGAAGGCAGAAATCTGGGCCCCTCTTGTGTCACTTCTGCAATATAACCAGTTTGCAACACCCCCCAATCTCTGCCCATTTTAGGGAGCAGGTGTGCCCCCACCCTCTCTAAATGGGGCCTCTGCTAGACCCCCCCATTTTTCTTGCCTCTGTTTCACCCTGGTGAACCTTTGCACCACACTGAGTCATTTGCCGTCTTTGGTGTTATTTTCAGCCTTCAAACACCTCTGGACTGGGCTCCGATCTCCCCTCCCTCATCCACTGCTTACTCAGCTCCAAGAGCTTGGAAACTGATGGATTTGGGGCAATGAACTGACTTTCTAGAGCTAAAGTTTCCCTCTCCCAGAATCCCGTCCCTGCATCTGCAGGTTTCTTACCTGTGCAGTATGGCACGATGCTTGATGAGTTCAAAGTAGCGGCTGGTTCTGCCAGATCGCCGTTTAAAAACCTACGTGCAGGCTTTGAGGTCTATGTTGTGCTGTGGTCGAAAAAACAGAAACTAGGCTGAGTTAATGTGGTATACGTACAGAAGCACAACTTCCTGTGACAGGAGGAACGGTCTCTGTTGACCTTTGCATGTTTGCTATGTTGGTCCCCACCCAGAGCTTTATCTGAGAGTCCAAAGACAGTCCAGGCCAGCTCTCAGAATTGTGAGGCTCTGAATATAAACCAAGCTGGGTTTCTGGAAAGCAAAACTTAGGGCTCTGTAGGTGTGTCAGTTTCCTGGCAAGGTTTGTAATACATAGATTATGGAGCCCGTCACTCCACATTGCACTCAAGGAGATGAATGGGCAGCAAGTTTAAACCAAACAAGAGGACGTACTTCTTCACATGATGCATCCAGAGGATGTGAGGAATGCAAAAATTATAAATGAGACCAAAGATTAATGAGGTAAGTCGGACCCCAATGCCTGTGCTATCCTGACCCACCTATACAGCTTTCATCTCCAACTATTTTCCAGCTTGCCAAGGCCTTGGCCAGCTAATTTGAACTAAACACCGTTCCCCTAAAAAGAAATGGGAGGAGGATCTAGACCAAATATTTTTTGCTGGGTTCTTCAGTTGCCCTGCCCCCCTCTCTCTTGCAGGTTGTTTCTGTTTCATTCTGCATCGTTCTTTCAATCATCTGATGCGTCAGCAGGGACCATCGGAGAAGAGGCCCTAGCAAAGCGACTTAGAGCCGAATACAAGACTGGGCAGAAAGAGCCCTCCCCCACTCACTCCTGGAAGTGACGGTAAAACTCTCCCAGTGCAACAGGATAGGGGGACAGTGGCCCACAGGTGGCCAGAAAGCTGGCCCCACCTCTCAGCGGTGGTATCGGGGAATGCCTAGGTGGGGTGGCCAGCCTCGGTGTCTGCCACGGGACTGCCAGGGGCATGGCCAGGCGTGCCCTGGGATCCCGAGTCACAAGCCAGCTGAACGGGGTTTAGAGCAGATTTCTCAACACCCTGCAAGCTGCAACGGGGCTGAGAGGCATCCCCAGACTCAAAACATAAGCACCCCATCAAGTGTGAGCATGGGAGGGGCAGGAGAGGGGTCGATGTGGGGGGGATGAGCAGGCGTCCCAAGACGGGAAACGCAGGTTGGAGACTGGCAGGGGCTGCCTCTCAGGGCTGGGCCTGTCAGACACCCGGTGCTCTGTCCCTTTGTACTCTGTGCTCCGTACCCTGCTACCAACACATCAGAGAGAGAAACACCAGGGACGGAGAGGAATTATTTAAGTTCAGCACCGATGCGGTTCAGCACAAGAGCTAATGGACAGAAAGTGGCCGCCAGGAAGTGTAGACTTGAAATTAGACGAACGTTTCTAACCCTCGGAGGAGTGAAGCTCTGGAACAGCCTCCCAAGGGGAGCAGTGGGGGCAAAAACCCTAGCTGGCCTCAGGACTGAGCTTGATAAATGCACAGAGGGGATAGGATGATGGGACAGCCCAATTAATTGATCTCTGACGACTAGCGGTAAATATGCCCAATAGCCTGCAATGGGACGTTAGATGGGGGGTTCTGAGTTACCACAGCGAATTCTTTCGGGGTGTCTGGCTGGTGAGTCTTGCCCACATGCTCCGGGTTTAGCTGATCGCCATATCTCGGGTCAGGAAGGGATTTTCCCCCGGGGCAGATTGGCAGACGCCTAGGAGGGGTTTCGCCTTCTTCTGCAGCCTGGGGCACAGGGTCACTTACTGGTGGATTCTCTGTACCTTAAAATCTTTACACCGTGATTTGAGGACTTCAGTAACACAGTCCTAGGTTGTGGGTCTATTACAGTGAGGTTCTGTAGCCTGCGTTGTGCGGGGGATCAGACTGGATGATCATATTGGTCCCTTCTGACCTTTAGTTCTCTGAGTCTCCCCTTCGCTGGCCATATTCAGCTACCATGCCATCTCTGTCCCAGAATCCCAAGTGGCCTGTTTGAGGGAAATGGCAGCCAAGCCTTGAATAGCTCTGAGCTCCCTCAGTCCCTGGGGTGGAGGTTTAAACCAGAAACAGCTCATCAGCCTCCAAATAAACCCAGGCTGAGCTGGGCTACGGATAAACTTGGCCTCTCCCCTGGGTGAGCCAGGGATGTCTACACTGCATTGGAAACCCTGTTTTGTGAGCCCCAGCTGTGCTGACTCAGTGTTTCCAAGCCCCCCTTTGAGCATCCACACTGCACTGTAAACCTGGGCTTGCCACTTCTGCTGGAGCTGGGTCTCCCGGCCCTGCTAATACATCCAGACTGCGCCACGCAGCCTTCCTGAGTTGGGGCAGCAGCTCACGCCGCGTCCACACTACAAAATGACAGGGCTTGGACCCACGTCACATCACAACTCGCGAGCCCACCCCGGATAACGCTCAGGGATCACTGCTCCAGACTGGGAGGTCTGAAGATCAGTTAATGTTTAACCCGCTGGGACCAGATTGGCCCAGGATACATGGTAGCTGGAGTTTATGGGTCAATCCTATGACCAGCTATGCCCAGGAGGAGGATTCAGGTCTTAGAGTCCCATCAGTTCCTAGCAAGGAAGACTGGGAGAGAGGCCCTAACACCAGCTTCCCAGAATCAGGCCACACAATCCACCTCACGGAGGGGAGGGTCTCTTCCACCAGCCCCAGACCATCCGTCACGCAGTCGGTGGAAAAGGAATCCCTGGTCTGAGCACATTTCGATCGATAGATTTTCAGGCCAGCAGGGCTCATACATGGGTCCTGCATCACACAGGATGCAAAACCTCCCCCAGCCGTCCCTGCATCCAGCCCAGGTCTGCTGGTCGAGGTAGAGCCTTGCCGTCAGACAGAGATGGCCAGTCCTGATGAAAAGACTCCAGGAGAGGAAGTATCCGCCAGCCCTTTCAGAAGCAGCTCCCAGTGATGAAGTCCTTCTCTATTAAAATGTCCACCTTATTTCCAGTCTGCATTTCTCTAGTGTTGGTAAATTGTATAAGAACCTAAGAACGGCCATACGGCGTCAGACCAGTGGTCCCTCCAGCCCAGTGTCCTTTCTTCCGACAGTGGCCGGTGTCAGGTGCTTCAGAGGGAATGAACAGGACAGTCATCAAGTGACCCATCCCCTGCCGTCCAGTCCCAGCTCCTGGCAGTCAGAGGTTTTCAACCTGCTGCCTCTTAATCTCGTTGGGTGACCCCGGTCCAAGTGTCATGGGAAGGGGTAAATGACACGTCCTGCTTCACTTGTCCACACCACTCACAATTTTGTAGATCTCTGTCATGGGCAACTATCTGATCACACTTTGGTTGGCTCTGAAATGTACTCAGGAGACCACATAAACAATATCAGTCAGGCTTATGGCTAAAAGGCAGCACAGGAAGAAAGGTCAATTACACGAATGATTTCTGGGAAACTGTCTCATGCAGCGTTGTTGCTTTCACCGTACAAGTGTCACCCCCTAAAGCGATCCCTTTTATCCCCAGCTGGCATACACGTCCGTATGTGTCATCTGAAACTAGATTTAATCCATCAGCTTTCTACAGTGGTTTTCTGGTGCCGAGCTGTCCCCCCCTCTTTGTTCTGAACACATGCATTCCAAGTGCCCAGGGGCGGGAGGGCACCACCAACCCTTGTACCAGGCTGGGACCCGTCTAGATTTTATCCTTGTTTTTGGGCCATTCCAGTACCGGTGTGTGAGGGTAACTCCCTGCCTGTCATTATGGCAAAACACGCATATGTCCGGATCATGACACTTTTCTCGACTTAAGCCAAGGGGGACTTCAGCTAATGCAAGGTGCCATGGGATACGTAGCATAAGTGAGCGGGGTCATGGAAAGGTCCCCTTATGTCAAAAATCTCCCTGTGTGGGTACTTATAGACTGGATCAAGCCATCACGGGGCTCACATGGGGTGTGGGTGGATGGATTTGGGGCTAGATGGGCCCATGGATTTGATCTTATGTGACTCCACTTTATCCTCCACTTGATGTTCTTCCTCTCTGTGTTCTCAGGAGTTAATTATCTCCGTAGCATGTTGAGTAAAAGCAACATGTTTAAACTCCTGACTGAAACCCTGGATGAGCTGAGTGAGGAAGAATTAAAAAAATTCCAGAAGTGGCTGATAAATAGAGAGGATGAGAAGAAAATAAGACGTCGGTATTTGGAGAAAGCGAATCGGGAAGAGACCATCGAAGTGATGATCAACCACTTTAAATTGTCTGGTGTCCTGGACATAACCTGTAAGATCCTTAAAGACATACATAAAAATGATCTTGCTGAGGAGCTCAAGAAGAAAGCAGAAGGTAAAGGGGATGGAGCAGGGCAAGGCGGGTTTTCAGAGCTACCCTGAGGTAACAATAGCAGGGGTTGACATTGACCGTGCCATTTTGAGCCCAATACACCAGGTGCTGTGCCACATCCTGGGCACACAACCGCACGTCGTTTGCGGATGGGGTGAGAGCGCAGCACTCCACACACAAGCCAGGAACCCACGTGGCAAACGTCAGCCAGTCCAATGGTTGGGTTCCAACGAACACACCGGCAAGAGATTTCGAGAGCCCAGCAGACGCCTCTTTGGGGCCTCCACCGGCACATCCCCCTCCCAAGATCTGTCCCTATGTCCCAGGCCAGACCCAAGCCGAGAAGCCCAGAGTCAGCCCAACACATGGGGAGACAAGTTAACTATGTACGTGCAGACATCAGGCGTGGTCTGGCTTCAGGCTGAGCGACGGGGAGCTGGTCAAGATGGGTCTCTGGTCTGTCACTCATCTTGCCTCTGTCTAGAAATTACCTCCTGTCCTGTGATTCTCAAGGTGACTAGAGCTTTTGGGGACTGTGACCTCATAGACTCCGGCCAGCTGTTCCCAGCCCCTATTCCTGTCCGTAGATGTCATCCCCAAAGACATGGGGCCTAATGCCTGCCCCGCACTTGCCTTCATGAGCTTTGCTGGATGAACGGTCCCTACCTAACCAGCCCAGCGAGACCCTTGGTTAATCTTGTAAATGCTAATTGCTAAAACAATTAAAGAATATTTATTTATATATTTTAGCTTGCAAAACAAGCTCAACAGAGGAAAAAGGAGGAGCTAATGGAGTCCACAGAAGAGGAGCTAATGGAGACCACGGAAGAGGAGCTAATGGAGACCACGGAAGAGGAGCTACAGAACTAAACGCAAAACAGGTTGCGGTTGCAGGAGGGTTGATTGTCAGAGGAAGAATAGCAGCAGCAGTTATGCTAGAAATAATTCCCATTACAGCATTAGGACTAGGACATTTTGGGGGCACGTTCTGAGATGTGTTACCTTCCCTTTGATTTGTAACGAGGTCTTTCTCTCTGTTTCTATTCTGCCTATTCTCATCATTATCAAGATAGCGTCTCTGCTCAGCCCTGAGACCTCTCTTTTTTTCTTCCAGGCCCTTCTCAACACCTACTTTTTTTCTCCTCACTGCTCTCCCATGCTAGCATTATCCTTGTTTGATTGCTTAACCCGACAACCCTTTTTGTTTGTTTGTCTCAGTGAGATTGTGGGCTCTTTGTGGCTAGATCCTGTCTTGTGTGTCTCTGTACTTCACCGGTGGTCTCTGTACTTCATTTGTGGTGCATCATAAATATCAAACCATTAACAAAAGCAAAATGTTTAACAAAAGATACACTAGCACCCACCCTTTCCATCCTAAACCTTGCCTGAATAGAAATGAGACATTAAGGGGGAAATCTTCTGTGCCTTAGCTCTTAGCTGTGCTCTTCATATTGTCACTTCCTAAGGCTTTCACATCCATCCACAATCCACACCTATTCTAACTTCCTCAGCCTGGCATCTAGCACAAAACCAGAATGGCAGGGCTGGCCAGAAAACGGAGTTCCCCTCTGGTGAACAATTTTGAATTTTCAAAGGGCAAAGGAAGCAAATGACCCAAATCAGGGCAAATAGCCAAACAGTCAAAGTTTACTCTGGGGGTGAGAGGGAATGCTAAAAATCCCATTTTTGGAGGACTGAAATGGACGTTTTCAGCTAGCTGCCCAGCCTGCTTGACATCCTGGGTAACTGGAGGCAAGCTAAGGTTTAGCAGGAGAATGTGATGAGGTTGTTGGAAATACCCCAGATGGACAGATAGATTCATAGGGCTGGAAGTGACCTCGAGAGGCCGTCTAGTCCAATACCCTGCATTCATGGCAGGACTAAGTATTATCTAGACCATCCCTGACAAGTGTTTGTTTAACCTGCTCCTAAAAATCTCCAATGATGGAGATTCCACAACCTCCTTAGGCAATTTATCCAGTGATTAACCACCCTGACACTTAGGAAGTTTTCCCTAATGTCCAACCTAAACCTCCCTTGCTGCAGTTTAAGCCCATTGTTTCTTGTCCTGTCCTCAGAGGTTAAGAAGAACAAGTTTTCTCCCTCCTCCTTGTAACAACCTTTTATGTACTTGAAAGCTGTTCTCATGTCCCCTCTCCGTCGTCTCTTCTCCAGGCTAAACAAACCCAGCTCTTTCAGTCTTGTCTCATAGGTCATGTTTTCTAGACCTTTCATCATTGTTGTTGCTCTTCTCTGGACTTTCTCCAATTTGTCCACATCTTTGCTGAAACGTGGCGCCCAGGACTGGACACGATATTCCAGCTGAGGCCTAATCAGCGCGGAGTAGAGCGGAAGAATTACTCCTCGTGTCTTACTTACCACGCTCCTGCTAATACACCCCAGAATGATGTTTGCTTTTTTTGCTACAGCATTACACTGTTGACTCATATTTAGCTTGTGGTCCATTATGACCCCCAGATTCCTTTCTGCAGTACTCCTTCCTAGGCAGTCATTTCCCATTTTGTATGCGTGCAACTGATTGTTCCTTCCTAAGTGAAGTACTTTGCATTTGTCCTTATTGAATTTCATCCTATTTACCTCAGACCAATGCTCCAGTTTGCCCAGATCATTCTGAATTACAATCGTATCCTCCAGAACACTTGCAACCCCTCCCATTGGTATTGTCCACAAACGTAATAAGTGAGCTCTCTATGCCATTATCTAAATCACTGATGAAAATATTGAACAGAACTGGACCCAGAGCTGATCCCTGTGGAGCCCCTCTCCAGCATGACTGTGACCCATTGATAACTACTCTCTGGGAATGGTTTTCCAACCAGTTCTGCACCCACTATGCAAGAGTGTCAGAACTACATGCGATGTGCAATAGTTAATGCACATCCACAAGTCAAAAAGAGACCCTTGACGCACCAATGGATTGAGAGACCTTGGGCCCGACTACAGATAGACTACACTGTTACCCCACGCTACAACAAATATCGTCAATCCATTTACCGAGTGGGTGGAAATGATTCCCACCAAAACAAACGCCGCTTCCCCAACAGCACATCGATTGTTTAATGTGGTGTTCAGCCGATGGGGATTGCCCCCCCAAAATTAATTCAGACCAAGGCCCACATTTTACTAGTGATGTCATGCAGAAATTATGTGCCTTGCTGGGCAATTCCACGCTGAAGGGCAACCCCGGTCCTCAAAGTTAGTCAAATGTACCACCTGCACCCTAAAAAAGTCACCACAAAAATAATAAAACACAATTTAAAAAATTAGAATAAAAGGCACCCAATACTTCTTATGGCCTTAAAATTGGCTCCAGCAAGCCATGACTATACCCCTTCACTGCCATAATGGAACAAATATTAGGAGCCTGCAGCTGTGGCTGGTACAAAAATTCCAGATAAATGGTAGCCTGGAGTGTTGACCAAGTAGTGGACTTGTGCGCACAATCAGCAAAAATCCACAAGGCTATTGCCACCCAACTAAGCCTAAATAGATAAAAAATAAATACAAAAATTAAACTAAATTAAACACAGTGTAAAATCAAAAATAAAAAAATCAAGTAATGTATCGACAAGTCTAAAAAAAAAAGACCACTCGTTGGGCAGAAAATAAAAAGACACAGCAAGAACTGTAAAAAAAGAGGCAAGCCTAATAGTATATCAAGTAAAAATGTAGTGCAGAAAACAAACTCAACCTTGGGCCAAATAGTTTCATTCCTCACAAAACATAAAAAAATATTAAAACCCTGTTAATGTAATACCTCTAGCCCATAACAAATAAACTTGTTTGTTTTGTTTTTCGAAACTTTCAGAAAGAACCGGTACCCGTCAACAGAGCAACCCAGATACCAAGGTAAGAAGTTGCTGTTGGGACTGTGTGCGTGTGTCTGTTTTGTTACATGTTGTTTGTCTGGCAGTCAGCCATGTCTGCTGGCCTGTCAACATTCATGCTATATATATATATAAAAATTCTACATAATAGTGCAATGTTGAATTAACCCATCAGTATTCAATTACACCAGCTGCTGCTTGGGTTAAAAACAGAAGTTTGCCCATTACTACCATCTAACAACCCACAGGCCATCATCAGAGGCCTCTTCTCAACCCAAATTGTCTTTAATGACTGGATATTCTAACACCATAATAAAAAATTGTACAAGATCTGATGCCACAATATATGAGATCAATGGCCTTAAACTGATAAACACCACTTCCATAAAATAAAAACAAGGAGGGGTCAATCCTTTTAGGATCCCTATAGTCACCCCAAAATGTAGACTACTAAAGGTAATCAAATGTGCATAGCAACAAAAAACCCCACTATTAAAATATTGATAAGATTTAATGAACTCCATGTAGTTCTGAAAAGGAAGTCCAACCCTAGCACATTAACTCTTTTCTAGACTACAAGGACAAGAGTTGAAAAACTGTATGCACAATCCATGGCAAGTAAGCACACAAAACATAAAAAAAATATAAAACCCCCCAAATAAGTCATACAAATTGCAAATAAAAATTATATTAAAATTGTCTGAAATCTTATTACACTGCCATGCATGAGTTTTTAATAATGTTTGTTTTTTAAAAAATGTATAAATTATAAAACAAACACCAAAGTAAATTTTTGCTATGAAATTTAACATGCTAAAACCCAGAGGGCATCTCTTTAATAAGCCTCTGTGACACTAGCCCCAAAAAAGCTAAGCAACTTTACAAACTGCATAGCTCACTCTTCTGTTGATTAAAAGCTCAATAGGAGCACATGAACATTTCCATGGAACTTTGACTGTAACAATACGATTGTTTGTATTTCTCTTTGAAGTTTACGTAGTAAATACCTGTAAATGGCAATGACCTTGCGCTAATGTAACCAGTTACTGGTGTGCTCAGGACATAGGAAATGGCACTTCAGAGTCCCAAGTAATCATCTACTAATTGTTTAAGGAGATACTGGCTGTCAAGAAAGTATCAGTCAGCCTGCATGGATCTATAAAAGACTCTAGCAGACTGATCCTTTTTATCTCAAACCTGTCCACGCTTATCAGGAATGTTTGGATTGCAAATTTGAGATCCCAGCACCAGACGGGAATCACCCTGCCAAATCTCATGGGAGAATTTGAACAAACTCTGGACATGGATTATTTAGTCTTCATTTCTCTGGACTGGGTTTCTATCAAAGAAGCTCTAACCAAGGACTGACGACCTCCAAGCTGTTTGGGTCATTTCAGAGACTTTGCGATTTAATAACTTTGCAATTCAGTTCTCATCTCTGCTTTGGAACGGACCTACAAGTTCTATTTTCGTGTGTGTGTGCGCTGACCTTTTAGCCATTACTCACTTTCGTTCTTTTCATAAGCGTCAGTTTAGTTAATAAGCATTGGCTTTGAGCGTGTATTTGGATAAGAGCTGAACTGTTCATTGACCTGTTTGGTAATGTGTCTGATCCTTTCAGATTGGTAGAACTTTTTACATAGGATGGATGAAGATGTTCAGTAATCCCCAGTGTATTTGACTTGGCTGTCTGGGTGCTAGCCAAAGGAATGGAGAGTTTTAAGGGAACTGTGTTTTGTCTACTGAATTATCAATGGGGTCAGCAGAACCTGTTAGTTATTGGCTTGGTATATCTTATGGAAGAAAAGCCACCAATAACTTAGGGTTTTGCCTACCCCATTCTTTGCAGTTTGTCCGGTTTAAGTTATCTCAGCATGGCTCCCCTGAAGGCCAACGTCACAGCCTCACTTAGTAAAATTATATCAAGTAAAAAAAAAAAAAAAGTCATTGGAATTCCCATACGCCCCTTAAAATAAATTAATTTAAGTCTTGCAAGCTTAAATGCGTCCAAAGACATCCCCATATGTGCCACATATGTCCAAACTTTCGTAATGAATAGATTGCATGGTGAAAATGATAGTACAGAAAAAAAAAGGAGTTGTGGGCCTCCAAAAATATATTAAAAGCCGCATTGGGCAGACCCAGCCTTGGGGTTGGAATACTAAACACCACCAACATAAAAGTGTTAGCAAACAAATAATGGTCCCCTGCAGTGCAGGGAATGTGGACATCAGAGAGGGGGAATGAGAGAGATTGGAGATTATGAAGAAAAACAGGGTGGCCAGGCCAATGTGTGGAGCGCTGGGGGAGACTGGAGGTCAGGAAAGCTGAGGTGAAAGGACGGAGCCAGGGGAAGGTGACAAGTCCGAGGACGAAGGGGCCATGCCAGTGTTTGGCAGAGCAGACGTCACTGCCCAGCCAGCTGGGAGCCCGGCATTTCTGCAGGTGCATTTCAGGCTGGATTTTGACCTTGAAACACTCCAGTGCACCCACGTTGAAGTGGAAGCTTTCTCTGAATTGTTCAGCAAGCGAAAGGCAGGTAGAAAACCAAAGCGATTCCTTCTTCTCGTTGTTACCATCATCACTGAATCTCAGGACGCCATTGGCTCTATTTCCCAACGCTTTGGGCTGGCAACACTGTCATGCGTGTGCCTTGCTGAAGTAAGTGTATGGTGCATGTGTGCAACCACGTGTCTGTGAGAAACATTTTGCAAGGGGCGATGAGCTAAATAATCTGGGGGTCCACCCGTATCCCGGCATGTGTCCCCGTCACAGTCTGTAGCAAGATCTGGCGTAGGCTGGGGCCGCGTTTACACACAAAATTAGCATCGGTTTACGATGTATCGTGCTACACACAAACTAACAAACACTCATATTGGTTACAATGATCTTAGGGCTCTTCTAAGGCACAGTCTTGGCCCTGACATAATTATATGAATTCAGAACCAGCCAATGACTAGATATAGGCGCAGTGCTCCTTGTGTGGAGGGAGTTATAACCGTTTGTGCTTGGTTTGTTATTACCTGTTCCCATACATTTTGGTGCAACTCTTGTTTGCCATTGGCCTGCTGCATGACCAGCTTCCCTGCTCTGTGCCTCAGTTTCCCATTGTGCAGCAGGGGAGGGCTCAGCGTTGTTAGTTTGTGTTTCAAGCAGACCCAGAAACAGTCAGTGATGTTTAACACCTGAGGTGTCTGCTGCTAAAAAAGGACAGTTGGAAAGTCCTCTTTAAATATGCTCCAGTGCAGAAAGTTGAGTTTTAGGTCAGTGAAGTCATGATGGACGTCAAAGGTCTCAGTTTCTTTTCCCCCATCTGCCCTCTTTCTCCTCAGGCCACTCAGTATCATGGCTTCAGAGAACAAGGGGGCTTTTGTCCGTGAGTACCTCACTGCTACCCTCAAGAAACTGAAAAAAGATGAATTTGAAAGGTTCAAAACCGTGCTGTGTAAGACAACGCTGAAGGAGCTTGTTGGTGCAGGAGATGAATTCGGCAACAAACCCAATAAATTCCAGATATTCGCCAGCCTAGAAGACACTGTTGAGGATCTGATAAACACCTTTGGCCGGACTCACGCGCTGACGGCAGCTGCAACAGTTATGGAAAAAATAGGGAAAAGGGAGCTTGCTCAAGATCTCCA
>ML675667.1:2927011-2953359 GCA_007922155.1 Mesoclemmys tuberculata | reverse complement strand
AGCAGACGGTAACGGCAGCAAAGCAGGAGAAGGAGGCTAGAGGGAGGCGGGGGGCTGGGTTGAAAAGAGGTGGGTTGCATCTTGACCCTCCTTTGCAAATGGTGATAGTGACACAATAAACCTCCAGTTTCCCAAAAATCTCTTTAGGGTACCCAGACCATTTTGGGGGATCACCGCTTCACATCTGGCACACTTCTCTGTAAGAGTCCAAACCGCCAGATATACGGGATCCGTCCTAGAATCCTTATTTATAGCTCCTTCACATGGGAAGTGAGCGGATCGTGGCTGTATCCACGTGGGTTTTTTCCTTTGATGACCGATGGTGAGGAATGCACTTGGAGTCCTTGACCGTGCTCATCACGCACACTGCCCACTTGCTTTCAAAGTAGCAGTCAGATCAAAGCTGGCTCCGTGTCTCTCCTTCAGCGTATCTTGAGGGACACCCCGTTCAATTCCCCAACTAAGTTCCCACACCAGTGTCATCACCTAGGGTTTTAGACAAAGAAACCCTCTTTGCCAAAGAAACCTGTTCTGATCCCACTTCTATACATTCTCCATTTACCTGATTGGTGTTGGAAGGCAGCATTGACAGCTTATTATTGACATTATTGACATATTATTGATTATTGACAGCTGAGTGGACTAACAATTCTTCAAGGTAGAATCTCTCAGTGGGCCTCTCTTATCTCGTGGTCATCCTTCTCTGTTGATTTCCGAGCAGAAAACATCTGCTGTGACAAGCTGCTGTAGGATAAGTACACAATTAAAGAACTAAAGTTAGCTGAAGTTTGGTTCAGAATATGTGTGTGTGTTGAGAAGACCCCAATCAGCAAGCAAAAGAAAGCGGTGAGAAAAATAAGTAGTAGCCCTCGTAGTGTGGGAAGGATGTATGGTTTCATAGACTCATAGACTCATAGGTCAGAAGGGACCAATATGATCATCTAGTCTGACCTCCTGCACAAGGCAGGCCACAAAACCCTACCCATACACATTTATAACAACCCCGAACCCATGACTGAGTTATTGAAATCCTCAAAAGTGAGATTTGAAGACCTCAAGCTGCAGGGAATCCATCAGCAAGCGACCCATGCCCCACGCTGCAGAGGAAGGCGAAAAACCTCCGGGGCCTCTGCCAATCTGCCCCGGAGGAAAATTCCTTCCCGACCCCAAATATGGCGATCAGCTAAACCCCGAGCACGTGGGCAAGACTCACCAGCCAACACCCAAAAAGGAATTCTCTGCAGTAACTCAGTTCCCATCCCATCCAACATTCCCACAGACCATTGAGCAGACTTATCTGCCGATAATCCAAATCAATTGCTCAAATTAAATTAAACTACCCCATCATAACATCCCCTCCATATACTTATCAAGCTTAGTCTTAAAGCCAGATAAGTCATTTGCCCCCACTACTTCCCTCGGAAGGCTGTTCCAGAACTTCACTCCCCTAATGGTTAGAAACCTTCGTCTAATTTCTAGTCTAAATTTCCTAATATCCAGTTTGTACCCATTCGTCCTCGTGCCTATATTAGTACTAAACTTAAATAATTCCTCTCCCTCCCTAACGTTAATCCCCCTGATATATTTATATAGAGCAAGCATATCCCCCCGGAGCCTTCTTTTGGCCAGGCTAAACAAGCCAAGCTCTTTGAGTAACTAATAAAATAAAGAGTTGTGGTAACAAGAGAAAGAAAAACTGTCTGGAAAGAAACAAGCCCAAATCTTCCCACTGTTCTGCTAGTAGCAAGGAGCAGGGGGGAAAGCAAAGCAAAGAAAAGCCATGGGAAGAAAGGGGGCTGCAACTCTGATCTGAATTAAGACTGGAAATAAGGGTGAATTGCTGAAATGGGATTTTTAGCTGAAGTCCATAATCGGCAGTGAGAGCACGTGTTTAAGGGTATAAAAAAATCATCTCTTCAAGGGATTCATTGCAAATCCCTGTCTGGCCATGTTGGAGCCGAGCACGATGGGTCTGAGCACCCCTGGATTTAGCCCCTCTGTAAGTATCTTGATCAAATGCTTATAAATGTGTTGTTGCTGTTTGGCTGTAGCAAATTGCTTATTAGAGAAATGGGAACAAGGCCCTTGAGTTCTTCTGCTTCGTGTTGGAGGTTTGACAATTGAGCAACTCATCTGTGGCATGGGCAGTCAGTGAGACAGCCAATGGGTGTGACTCGCGGCTTTGTAAAAATTGTATTATTTCTTCCAGAACTGCAAGTGACCGATCATGGACTGCGACAGAAATTAGCAGGAATGATGATAGCAGGAGGCTCTTTAGCAGCATTATGTACAGGACTGCCACCCACACTTGTGGCTATGTCAGTTTTAGTTACTATTTATGGAGGATACCTAATATTGAAAGGATAGAATCCCTCTTCATAAAAGTGACGGGCGTGTAGGTAAGCGATTGTGGCATTCTGGCAGCAATCTTCAAGCCCTAATTATAATCCTTTATGAAAAACGAAACTCACCCAAATTACCACTGTCCACTTCAGAACCAGCTGCATCTCAGCACTAGATGAGCCGTCCCCTTTTGATGTAATGTGTGGCTGTTCCCTGGATGCGCCATTGCAGAGATGGCTGTATTCAGTGCTGCGCAAGGCAGCCGTGCATACATTTTCCTTTCTAAGGTTGTAACCTGTCGTAACATGACCTCCTACCTTATATCAGGATGCTGTAAATTAAACAGGTTTGTTTCCTGGGATTGAAATTTCACTCCTTTATCAGAGAGCAACTCCTCAGTCCTTACACAGGGAAAATGCCATCAAGTCAATAGGCCTGGTTCTTGGCTAGCTCAGTGTAAATCCTCTATGGCTCTGTTGATGTTGCTGGAATGATGCTGGTTGAAAACTTGTTGGCATGGGAGGAGAGCCCGTGAAATGCAAGTTATGCTGCAAGAAAAGAGAGTGTAGGTTTTCAGATATAGCTGGGTCTACTCACCCGCTCTCTTTCAGGCATCTCTTTCATCTTAACACTAGACACCCTGCTGCTTTAGGATGCACACAGCTGCTATTTCTCGCAGCTGTTTGCTTTTACTGATGGGAACACTGACCAGAAACCCTGAGTCAAACAACATTTTGTAGCATGGAGAGGTGGGATCTGTCCTGGAAGTCTCACCTCCCACCCAATAATGACTAGGCCCGGTCTTCCTGGGCCCTGTCAGCTCCTGTTCCCTAGAGCAGCTGTCCTCAGGATCTTGCAGGAGAGGAAGAAAACTGGATGAATCTCATCAGCTGAGCTTGACATCCATGGTTTATGATCTGAAATGTGAGGCTGGACACCCTTTATTAGTTTCAATAGCTACAGATATTTTACAGGTCATGCAATTCTCTAGGCCTTTATAAAAATCTGGAATTCCTGCAGCAGTGAGTTCCTCAGGTGTATATGCTATGGGAACTAGTTTTTTCTTTTGATTGCGTCTATGTTATTCCAGACTTTGATTGAAAGCAAGGCCCTGTTGTGCCGGGTGCTGAACGGACCCTGATTGAGATCAGGGCCCTGTCATGGCTGGCACTGCATAGACTCCCATTATTTTAATTGAAATTAAAGTTTTTTAAATGAAACAAAATGAAATGAAAAGTTGTGTTGCAATGTTTCGTCTGTCACAGACAAGGGGAGCCATCAGGAAGAAACTAAAAGCTCTTTGTTTCCATTCAAAATTTTTCACACAGCATCTTCTATGCCAGCACCAATTTAGCCCTGCCATTAACTGGAGACTTTGCGTTTCTCTATCCACAGGCTCTCACTGGTGTGGTCGCTCTAATTTTCACTCCAGCCTTCACTTCTTAACGCCCCATGGCTTCCTTCAAAGACATCCCAGTGTTGGCAAGACACAATCCCACATTTGAATCACTTCCTTCTGGGATATGCTTCTGGGACCAAGTGGAGATGCTCCTAATGTTTCCTCTGAGTGCGGTGCCCGTGCCTCAGTTTCCCCCATATGTTACTCATGTATTTCAGTGATGGGACCCGGGGAGGGGTGGTGCGTGATCATTGCAGCGATCACTAGAGGGCAGATGGGCCTTTCCCAGCTCCATGTGCACAGACCATATGGAGACCCCTCTGCCCTCCTGGGTCAAACCAGCTGCAACAGGTTGTAACATTTTGCCGGGAAAGAGACAACGGACTGGGGTGGGGTAGGGGTGGGGTGGCTGGGAGGAAGGGCAGCCCCCGGGAGGGGTCAGGGAAGGAGGGCCCGAGAGTGGGCTCTGAGGCTCTCCACTTGGTCGCTGCTGTAATTTCTAATTAAGCTGCTAACGAAGTCTTTCTACGCTGTGATCCTGTAATAAACCCTTGTGATTTCCACACTGGCTGTGAATCACTTCTGACTGCAAGGGGGGGTGCATGGCCCTTTGGGGGCATGTAGGAGCTCCCCAGGTCGCATCCAGGAGGACTCACAGGGGCGCTGCTGGCAGAGCAGGGGGGCTGGACACTCCGAGGGCAGACACAGGAGGTTTGTGGAGACCCGGGGAAGCCGACTTAGGGAACTGGAGTCCTGACTTGCTGTGCCCGAGTGATTCCAGAGCCCTGTTCTTGGGGAGTGCCGGCCCAATTTCCTGACACTGCCTCCTGCTGCTGATCATGGCCCTCTATAGGTGGCCAAACCTTGGCTCGCAAACTGCCTGTGGCTCTCTGACAGCTCAGTGCAGCTCGCGGGTCCCCCCCAAATTCTCCTCCATTCTCCACCGACCAGCCTGGGAGGGACCTCAGGGCTTCCGCTGTGTGAGAGGCACCTGCTGGGATTCGGGGCTTATCCGGCTTATAAGATAAGATATGGCTCTGGCAGGTGCCTCCCATGGGGTGAAGCCCCAAAACCTGCCTCCTCATCCCAGGACAGAAGACTTATGACCAGGCTACAGCCCCACAAGGCCTCTAGCTCTAGCAGTAATTAGCTGTGACACTCTAAGTAGGATGTTAATGCTTTTAAAAGCACCTGTGTACAGGTTGTGCCCGTCTTGCAGCTCTCAGACGTCTCAGTGTTATCGGTCGTACGTACCTCTGACGGTCAGTACGTTTGGCCACCCCTGCGCTAAAGAATAGACAGCAATAAACACAGGTTGCTTCCCACCCCTGGCCGTTAGCAATTCTTACATTTGTTACCGTTGCCCCTTCTTGCGTTGCGCTCATGGGCACCAGCTGCTTTGCTGTCAGAAACTCACCACAGCTGGCTGGAATTTTTCCGATAGAAAACAGGATCAGACAAAGAAAACACCCTTTTTACTATGACACAGAAAGTTGTAGCGCCCCGTTGCTGTCTTTCACAGCTTACCTTAGAAATTGCTAAAAAGAATGTGTCCTTTATTTTTGAAATAAGGACGCGTCAACTCACAGGGCTTTGTTGTTTTTCCCTCCGAATTTTGAACTACAGTTTCAAGGCTATAATTATGCTGATCCAGCCAATTAAGCAGTCCAAGCTTTCTGCCTTCAAAACCAAGAACATGGTTGATAACAAATTGGCTGAGCCGTCTTTTATTAGAGAGACGAGATGGGGGCGATAATGTCTTTTGTTGGACCCACTTCTGTTGGTGAAAAAGACTTAGCTTTCGCACTTACATAGAGGTAGAAAGATAAATATGGGTGTATGTGGGTGGATGAATGAATGGATGGATAGGTGTTTTTAAGGATAGCTAGACAGATAGATCAGTATGGGGCTGACCGTGGAGGGATGGAGGAATGGAGGGGGGGGGGCATGGCTGGGGGTATATGGAGATGGCCAGGATCCAAGCAAATTTTTTTTGGGCCCAGTACAAAGTTGTATCACAGGCCCCCTCCCAGACACATACCCATGGGGGTTGCAGCTTGGGACAGGCCCCTTTTCCCCCCCATGTGGGAGCCCTAGAGATGGCTGTGGGGATGTTGGGAGCAATGGCTGGTGGAGTGGGGATGGATGGGGGTGCATGGAGGGCTGGAGAGGGAATCTGAGGCTAGATAATGCAATGACCCCGGCAGCTGATTTAAGATTCAGGGAAGTTATTTTCTGCCTAAGGAACATCTCCCTCCCCTAGCTATGGGGCCTTTCCCCAGGTGAGACAGTCCTGGAGCCCAGGTGGGATGGATGGCGTTCACAGCACTCACAGGGTTAGGCATTATGTGCAGCTGTTCCTCAACTGCTCTGCTCCAAAGGTGGCTGCATTTCAGCCATGTCATCTCATCTCACGTCGCTGCTCTGTGCCTCAGTTTCCCCTCCTGTGAAATAGGGTGGGTGTTGGTGCATTTGGTTTTTCTTTCCTCAGGGTCGCACCTTACTCAGACTCCACGAGGGGCATTGTCTCTTTTTGCTCATTTCCATATGATTCAGTCCCATAAAAGGACTTGCCACAGCGATGCCGACGGGCTGCCGCACCTGCCGGGCCCGGGTTCGCGTCAGCTGAGAGAGGCTCTGGATGAAGTGTTCTGTCTCGGGGTGATGGCTTGGTTACCCTCCACGGGCACAGATCTCAACAAAGAAACCGCTAAGGACCATGTGCCGGTTCTTCATGGTGCGGCAGGGTGTGGTGCCGGATCAAAAGCCTCCCCACCTTACAACATCCCTCTCAAGTTGACGTGGATTGCCTGTGAATCAGGGCAGTTGCACCTTATGGGGAATGCAAGTGACCATGCTGAAATCAGGTCAGTCTCAGCTCTTCACAAAGGTCCTTTTGGCATGGGATGGACGAAGGCCATAGGCTGGAGTCAGGTATAGTGGTTGGGGAAGTGCTGGGATACGTGTCAGCCAATTCAGCATGATCCTGACACGATTTGTCTACACTCTTGGTTGTGGCCTCAGGCTCCTGGGAAAAGATTCAGGTGGATTTTGCAAGATCTTAGAAGGTTATATGGCCTTTTATTTCAGTTTTTTAAATGGTGTTTTATTAGTTTTATACTGACTTTTTAGGGCCGTTTTACTAACGCTGAGGCTGGGGGATGCCCTGCAATGTGGAATTGCCTAACAAGGCACATAATTTCTGCATGACTTCACTAGTAAAATGTGGGCCTTGGCCTGAATCAATTTTGGGGGCAATCCCCAATGGCTGAACACCACATTAAACAATTGGGCTGCTGGGGCAGCAGCGTTTGTTTTGGTGGGAATCACTTCCACCCACTCGGTAAATGGATCGACAATAGTTGTTGTAACGTGGGGTAACAGTGTAGTCTATCTGTAGTCTAGAAGGTCTCTCAAGCCACTGGTGCACCAAGGGTCTCTTCTTTACTTGCACTATTGCACATTGCATGTAGTTACGCCACTCTTGTTTTACTTCCTCCTTCATAGTAGGCCACCAGCTCGTATTTTTAAGGCACTCAAGCATTTTCTTTGTTTTAAAGTGTTTTTGTTTGTGCATATTATATTAATTTGGTCTGGACTTGTGTAGGTATTACTCAATGCTAGGGCTGCTTTCTTAATTCACCATTATGTTTTATGGCTTATGCTGTTTTGTCAGAATTTTGGTAACTAAACAAAAAAAATTGTAGCTGTTTGTTTAATTTTTTAATTTTTTTGTAAGGTTTGTAAGTCAAAATGTTTGGGTTGACTGCCTGCTTTTCTTTAGTTGGTATTGCAGAAACATCTTTTTCTTTTCGTGGTGCTTATTGGCTAGCCAGGCCCCTTGTTCAGCCAGGACATCGGCCTGCTTATTCTCGTCTTTTCTGATTGCCGGGTTTTTTATGAGCTTTAACATGAATTACATCGGTATCTTTTTTTGTGTATATTATCGTTCCTCTTTGTTTTTAGTATCTCTCATACACCACCAGTTTTCCATCTCCAGTGCACATCCTTCTGGCTGCTCACACTGGGACCCAGACCACGTTTTTTCTGCACAACCAGTTGGAGCCAGTAAATAAAGCTACATTGATTTTTCTATTTTTTTTCCCTTGCAGACTTTCAGTACTGCCATTACGTCAGCAGTTTGGGCGCAGTGGGGCTTCACTGGGTCTTTTAACTCTTGCATGGTATTTACTTTTATTACTTTATATTTCGTTTCAGCTTGTTTAGTGCTGTAACAACTGGATTTATGCACAAACCAAATGTGCATTTCTTTGTTTAACACCTTATATAATCAGGCCTGTTTTAACTGGTGTAGTGAGTGGGTGTGGCCTCCCTCGGAGACTGACAGGGAGGGATGGCCAACCCCCCTACGCTGGCCATGTGACTTTTTGTATTCTGGAAGAGGGCACTCCTGTTCTTGTTTTTGGGTTAGCAAACCATATAGTACCATATAACACTTTCCCTTTTCCCACTGTGACTTTCTGGTTCAGTGGTGCTAAAGCCCATTGTGCCAATCTGAGGTTGGATATTTGTCCCTCCTGTGCTTTTTCTGAAATAATATACTTCAATGGGGCACAATTCCTTGGGATCTCCCAGTGATATATTCCCGGTGCTGGAGGGCCCAGACCAGGGCCAGGCTTTCCTTTTCACAAGGTGTGAAATTTTGTTTTATAGGGAGCAAGGTTTTCTGAGCCATAGGCAACTGCAGTTGGACTATATCCTGCTTCTGCGGCAAAGCTGCTCCTATGGCCACATCTGTTTGGCCAAGCTACAGAAACAAAGGTTCTCCTATTTTGGGTAAGTCTGGGGCTGCCGAGTTGTTCTTGAGCAGGAAATAACTTCGCTGAATCTTAAATCAGCTGCCAGGGCCATTGCATTATCTAGCCTCAGATTCCCTCTCCAGCCCTCCATACACCCCCATCCAAGCCCACTCCACCAGCCATCGCCCCCAACATCTCCATAGCCATCGATAACATTCAGAGATTCAAGAGCCACAGGACGGGTACGACCTATACACGGGTGTTTTCAAAACTATTAACATCCGACTTACAGTGTCACAGCTAATTACTGCTAGAGCTAGAGGCCTTGTGGGGCTGTAGCCTGGTCATAAGTCTTCTGTCCTGGCGTGAGGAGCTATATCTTATTTTATAAGCTGTATAAACCCCGAATCCCAGCAGGTGCCTCCCACACGATGGAAGCCCCAGGGTCCCTCCCAGGCTGGCCGGTGGAGAATGGAGGAGAATGTGGGGGGACCCACGAGCTGCACTTGAGCTGTCAGAGCGACATGTGGCTTGCAAGCCGCGGTTTGGCCACCCCTGCTCTAGAGGGCCAGGATCAGCAGCAGGCGGCAGTGTCAGGACGTTGGGCCGGCATCCCCCAGGAACAGGGCCCTGGAACGCTCGGGCACAGCCAGTCAGGGCTCCAGTTCCCAAGTCGGCTTCCCCGAGTCTCCACATTTAAAAAAATGTCATTTCAGTTATGGTTATCTGTGCAGTGCCAGGCTCGATAGGGCCCTGATCTCGATTGGGATCCGTTCAGCACCCGGCAGAACGGGGCCTTGATTTCAATCAAAGTCTGGAATAACATAGAAACAGTCAAAAGAAAACACTAGTTCCCATAGCATATACACCCGAGGAACTCTCTGCTGCAGGAATTCAAGATTTTTATAAAGGCCTAGAGAATTGCATGACCTGTAAAATATCCATAGAATAAATAATCCAATAAAGGGTGTCCAGCCTCACATTTCAGGTCATAAACCCATGGCGGTCAAGCTCAGCTGAACATATACATTCAGTTTTCTTCCTCTCCTGCAAAATCCTGAGGACAGCTATTCTAGAGAACAGGAGCTGATATGACCCAGGAAGACCGTGCCTGGTCATTACTGGGTGGGTGGGGTGATTTCCAGGACAGATCCTGCCTCCCCCTCTACAAAATGTTATTTGACTCAGGGTTTCTGATCAATATTCCCATCAGTAAAAACAAATGGCTCCAAGAAATAGCAGCTGTGTGCGTCCTAAAGCAGCAGGGTGTCTAGTGTTAAGATGAAAGCGATGCCTGGAAGAGAGCGGGTGAGCAGACCCAGCTATATCTGAAAAGTCACACTCCATTTTCTGCCAGGCATAACTTGCATTTCACAGGCTCTCCTCCCATGCCAACAAGTTTTCAACCAGCGTCATTCCAGTGACGTCAACAGAGCCACAGAGGATTTACACTGAGCTGGCCGAGAACCAGGCCTATTGACTTGACGGCGTTTTCCCTGTGTAAGGACTGAGGAGTTGCTTTGTGATAAAGGAATGAAATTTCGATCCTAGGAAACAAACCTCTTTCATTTAGAGTCCTGCTATCTGGTAGGAGGTCATGTTACAACAGGCTACAACCTTAGAAAGGAAACTTTAGAAAAGGGATGCACCGGATGAACTGGTGAACCCCGGTGAACTGGTCTGAGACCCAACAATTCATCTCACATCAGCAATGTCACCTGCTCTGCTACAGAGATGAGCATTCCCCAGAGCCATGCAGCACAAGAGAGAGTCTCTAGATTGCGATCAGCTTTCCACGCCCCTGAGCTATTCGCTTTAGGAGTCCTGAAGGTGTCCATCACTGTGGCATCGAGGCGCCAGGATAGCCACCTGACCCACTGCCCTTAAGGACTTGGAGTATGCTAACATTATGGAGCTCTAATTTGCAATCAACATATTAGTTCAGAAGGAAACTTTGCCGAGGAGCGAACAACAAATGGGTGGTAATTTTAATGGGTCCCCCTAGGCATCATTAAAAAGTCTTTGCCAGGATGACGAAGCAAAGTTTCAACTTCCAGTCGGGGTGCGGAGGGGATTGGGCAAATCCAGAGGCTCCGTCGATGCGGCACCAATGTATTCCAGGATGAATTCGGGCCCCAGGACGCGAACCACCCAGAGGCAGCTGGTGCTTATGGACGTGGCGAAGGTTAAAAACAAAACCGAGAGCAACTAAATGAGTCCCGGGGAGGAAATGTCTTTGGGAAACCAAGTGGCTTGTCTCCAGGGGCGACAAAAGAGCTATTAGATACAGATCAATATGTTCCATGTGAACAGGGGGGGGGCGGTAAACTCCTCCACTGTGCTGCTTCCCGGTTGGCGGCTTGTCTCTGCTTGCCAGGGGTCAGTTCCCCAATTTCCCTGGCCTTGGGTGATACGAGCACCATCTTCCAGGCCCCGTTGTCAAGCTGCAGGCTGGCGATCAGCTCTCAGACCCTCTGAGAGTACCCTCTGGGGCATGCGGTCCACTGAACCCCCACAAAATTCACAGGTCAGCTGCTGCCAAGGAGACCGTTCCGGGCAGGTACCCATTCCCCCTTTAACTCACAGCACTGAGATGTGGTTATAGTGAAATCACATGTAAGTGTGTTTAGCAGAGCACAGATTCAAGTGACAGTACGTGGCGATAGTGGAGCCAAGAGGTTGCTTACAAAAATCGAATCAGAAAACAGAAAAGAATGTAAAGCCACTATATAAATCCACGTGATTAATATGGCATGGAGTTCTGGTCGCCCCCTCTCAAACAAGACATATTAGAATTGGACATGGTCCAGCGAAGGGCAACAATAATTATGTGGGGGATGGAACAGCTGTTGTGTGAGAAGAGATTAAAATCACAATGATTTTTCAGTTTGGAAAAGAGATGACAAAGTGGGGGGATATGAAGAGGACTCTAACGTCATGACTGGTGTGCAGAAAGTGTTATTTGCCCCTTCACATAACATAAGAACCAGGGATCACCCAATGAAATTAATAGGCAGGAGATTTAAAACAAACAAAAGGAAGGACTTCTTCATGAAGTGTCCGGCTAACCTGTGGAACTCACTGCCAGGGGATGTTGTGAAGGCCAAAAGTATATCTGAGTTCAAAAAAGAGTTGGAAAAGTCCATGGAGGACAGACCCATCAATGGCTATTAGCCAAGATGGTCATGGACACAATCCCGTAAGCTGGGTGTCCCTAAACCTCTGACTGCCGGAAGCTGGGAGTGGATGACGGGGTGGATCACTCACTAATTGCTCTGTTCTGTTCATTCCCTCTGAAGCACCTGGCCATGGCCAGTGTCGAAGACACGCTTCTGGGCTAGCTAAACCCTGCTGCCTGTTCCTTTCGGGGTCAGACTCCTGGCCCGAGACTTTTCCACTTGCCAGTGCTCCTAAGCCAGAATTTGAAGGGCTGCCTGGCCGCCTTGTCCAAACAGAACAGGGTTTGTTACGCCCCGGCTTGCAGCATCTCTCTCCCTTAGCGGACAGAAAGAAAGGTTAAGGCATAGGCTGGTCTCCCTTGAGCTGTGCCTTGGCTTCCTTTCTCTCTCTCCGTCCCTTTGTCGCCCGGTCCCAGGTGAGTTCCTGAGTCCCCCCAAAGGCTGACTCTTATCCCAGCTCGCCTGACACCTCCCAGCCCACGGTCTGACCCCTGCTGGGTTCACGTGGTCCGCCCGCCGGAGATCCTCACAGATCGGGGTCTGTTCCTGCTCCTTGGCCTCCCGTTGTCATTGCAGCCCCTTTACGGATACAGGCCCATTTCACCCAGCCCTTTAACCACCTGGTCATTCCTCGGTGACTCTGCTCTGCCCCAGGAGCAGCTTTTTAACTCTGTTTCCCCCACTGGGTAGCCATGCAAAGTACAGAGGGAAACTGAGGCAGAGATGACCGAAAATTCCCAGGCAGTGACCTCATAGAGACCTGGCAGGATCCTGTGGGGAGGGGGCAGTGACTTCATAGAGCCCTGAGACAGGGAGCCACCTGGCAGACCCAGGGGCCGCTGAAGGAGCGTGACCTGCCTTCGAAGGTGAGCTAATTTTTAGCGTCAGATGAGAGGCCGTACTGGGGCAGAGCAATGGCGCATCTCACCCAGTATCCTGGCTCTGACAGTGGCCCCACCAGAGCTTCAGGGGTCTGTACAGAATTCTGGAGAGATTCCACACCCCCCATCTTCCACCCCCATCTGCTGGCTGTCAGAGGTTTAGGGTTGTGCCAAGCATGGGGTTGCATCTCTGACCATCTTGGCTAATAGTCATTGATTGGTGTAGCCTCCAGGAACTTACCCAGTTCTGTTTTGAACCCAGTTACACTTTTGGCTATCACCACATCCCTTGGCAGTGAGTTCCACGGGTTAGCTGGATACTGTGTGGAGAAAGACTACCTTCTGCTTGTTTTAAACCTGCTGCCTGTTCATTTTATTGGGCGACCTCCGCTTCTTGTGTCATGTGAAGGGGGAAATAACCCTTCCTCAGTCCCTTTCTCTGCACTATTCATGATTTTAGCGCCCACCCTCATATCCCCTCCCTTCGCTGTCACTTTTCTAAGCCGACCAGTCCCAGTCTTTTTACTCTCTCCTCATATGACAGCTGGGCCAAGCCCTTTGTTGTCCTTCTCTGAACTTTTTCCCGTCCCCCTCTATCCTTTTGGAGCTGGGGAGACCAGAACCGCATGCAATATTCTAGGGGTAGGGGTGCACCACGGATTTATAGCGTGGCACTACAATATTTTCTGAAATAAAAAAACCCAGCAGGGTGCAAGGGGCCTGTTTACAAGTAAGGAGGAATATATCTAGTGGTCCAGGCGTGTAGCCAGTATCCATCACCCAGGAGACAAGCTTCCCTGGGTGCATGTCTCATGAATGGAGGGGTCAAGGGCCAGCGGTTTGTAAAACAATGGGAAAAAGTCTTCAAGGTGAGCTAAACGCTGCAAATCTGCAAATCTCTGCGCTAGAAGGCGTGCTATGATTTTATTTTACACGTAACTCTTTATTGCCGTTCGTTCTTCTCGGCTCCATCACCCCGAGCTCACCTGCCCTCGCGTCTCCCGTTGTTATTTGTCACCACCAGGGCACCATGGACACGGACGACCTGAAACTGGCCCTGGAGCGGCAGAGGGGGGAAAACAAGGAGCTGGTGGACTCCCTGCTGCAGCTGGAGGGCGACTACGCCCGCCTGCAACGGGAGAGAGCGCACATGCAGGAAGAGGTGGCCAGGTGAGAGGTGCGCAGGACCTGGCGCGATGGGGCTGTAGTCGCAGCGATGCGCTGGGTCAGCGCGGCTTTACCGATGACCCGGGAGAAAAGGTCAGATCATCACCACTGAGGTTTGCGGCTGGCACAAATGATGGGGGAGCGGCAAATAATGCAGAGGGCAGGTCGTTGGTTTGGCATGACCTGGATGGCTGGGTAAACTGGATGCAAGCAAACAATTTGCAGTTTAATACAGCTAAATGGCAGTGCAGACATCTAGGAACAAAGGACATCCGCCGTACTTACAGGCCAGGGTGACTTTCTCCTGCGAAGCTGAGATGCTGCAAAAGATTTAGGCATTGTTGTGGAGACGACAGAGCGCCTGGTGTGATGTGGGCCAAAGGAGCTAATGTGATCCTGGGATGTTTAAATGGGGGCATCTCGAGTAGGAGTGGAGGGGTTATTTGATCTCCAGATTTGGCCCTGGTGCGACCGCGGCTAGGATCCCACATCCGGTTCTGGTGCCCACAATTCAAGAAGGATGTTGATCAGTGGGAGAGGGGCTCGGAGAAGAGCCGTGAGAATGATCAAAGGATTACTGAGAGATGCTGGGAGCCCAATCTCTTTAGCTGAACAGAGCCAGTTTAAAGGTGACATGATTCCAGGCTGTAAGTACCTACCCAGGGAGCAAAGATTTAATACTGGGATCTTCCATCTAGCAAACAAAGGTCTCACACAGTCCAATGGCTGGAAGTTGAAACTAGACAAATTCATCCTGGAAATAAGGCATCAGTTTTAAACTGTGAGGGTAATTAACCATTGGTCATAGACCCATAGGCTCTAAGGCCCATAGACTCTAAGACAATGCAGGCCACAGGACCTCACCCCCCTCCACTCCTGTAATAAATCTCTAACCTATGACTGAGTTATTAAAATCCTCAAATCATGGTTTAAAGACTTTCAGGTACAGAGAATCCACCAGAAAGTGAGCCGTGCCCCTGCTACAGAGGAAGGAGAAAACCCCCCAGAGCCTTTGCCAATCTGCCTTGGGGAAAGATTCCTTCCTGACCCCAAATATGGTGATCAGTTAAACCTTGAGCATGTGGGCAAGACTCACCAGCCAGACACACAGGAAAGAATTCTCTTTAATAACTCAGAACCCCCCATCTAACGTCCCTTCACAGGCCATTGGCATATCTACCACCCGTAGTCAAAGATCAGTCAACAGCCAAACTAGGCAATCCCCTCTATAAATGTATCAAGCTCAGTTTTGAAGCCAGCTAGGTTTTTTGCCCCCACTGCTCCCCTTGGAAGGCTGTTCTAGAACTTCACTCCTCTGATGGTTAGAAACCTGCATCTAATTTCAAGTCTAAACTTCCTGATGGCCAGTTTATATCCATTAGTTCTTGTGTCCACATTGGCGCTGAACTGAAATAACTCCTCTCCCTCCCTGGTGTTTATCCCTCTGATGTATTTATAGAGAGCAACCATATCTCCCCTCAGCCTTCTTTGGGTTAGGCTAAACAAGCCAAGCTCTTTGAGTCTCTGCAGATCATCCTAGTTGCCCTTCTCTGCACCTGTTCCAGTTTGAATTCATCTTTCTTAAATAGTGGGGGATGAGAAGTGCACCCTGTATTCCAGATGAGGGCTCACCAGCACCTTGTGTAACGGTACTAATGCCTCCCTATCTCTCCTGGAAATACCTCGTCTGATGCATCCAGGACCGCATTAGCTTTTTTCATGGCCACATCACATTGGCGGCTCATAGTCATCCTGTGATCAACCAATACGCCCAGGTCCCTCTCCTCCTCTGTCACTTCCAACTGATGTGTCCTTAGCTTATAGCAGAAATTCTTGTTATTAGTCCCTAAATGCAAGACCTTGCACTTTCCACTATTAAATTTCATCCTATTTCTGTTACTCCAGTTTACAAGGTCATCCAGATCTTCCTGTGTGATATCCCGATCCGTCTCTGTATTGCAGTACCTTCCAGCTTTGTATTATCCACAAACTTTATTGGCACGTTCACACTTTTTGTGCCAAGGTCAGTAATAAAAAGGATAAGATTGGTCCCGAGATCGATCCCGGAGGAACTCCACTAGTAACCTGCCTCCAGCCTGACAGTTCCCCTTTGGTGAATTCATCGCTGACAATGTTTCAATCAAGATGGGATGTTTTTCTAACATCTAGGAACTATGGTGAGGCCATTCTCTGGCCCGTATGAGGCAGGAGGTAGGGCTAGATTATGCCAACGGTCCCGTCTGGCCTGGGGATCTATGGAGCAAGTCCAGTTTGGGCCTGAAATCTTGTCTCCTTCTTTTGGTTTCTTCAGGCTGCAGAGAGCCACGGTCGCCACTAAGGAGACAGACGGCGTTTGGGAGGAGCTGGATGCCACCAAATCCAGGCTGCTGCAGATCCAGCAGGAAATAAAGCTCCTCAACCGCCAGCGGGAGAGTTTGGTATGGAGAAGGGAGGATGATTCTAAGAACCTACCCTTTTTGCCTTCCTTCCCGCAGCTGCTCTCAGGGCCTGTACCCACCCCATCCAGCCCAGTGTGCACCGGCCTGCACTTCCTAGCTGGGATCTCACTGCTGCCACCAGCTTCAGCCACACTGAGCTTCCCCCTGAGGAATGGTGCGATGGTTACGGGGATTAGCACTTTTGGTTCCGTCCCCTGTCCCAAACTCTGTGGCTGGAGGTGAATTGCTCTGTGCCTCAGTTTCCCATCTGTGACACAGCTTCTGGTAGGACTGGTCCAGCTAATTCTGTGATGAAAAACTGGGGTTTTGCAAAAACAAGGGTCTGCTTTCCATAGAAAATGTTGATAGTTTGTCCCAGGAACAGTTTCCCCCAAAATGGAATATTTCAGCTAAATACTGAATTCTTTTGGCTTCGAGATGGTGCCCTGGTACCTCCTGGGAGTTTTAGTTCAGGTGCACTCTTGTTGGACTACATTTCCCATGATGCACCACTCTCCTCTGGGCTAGGGGAGGGGTTGCATGATGGGAATTGTTGCCCATAGTGCATCATGGGGGATGTAGTCCAGCCAGAGAGCCTGGCTTATGGAAAGGAACTAGAACACCCATTTGGACACCAGATTAATAGATTCCTAGATTTCAAGGCTGTTGGGCTCATCTCTTCTGAGCTCCCGAATCACACAGGCTGCAGAACGGCCCCCAAATAAAACAAGAGCAGATCTTTTAGGAAAACTTCCCAGCTTGATTTAAAAAAGCTCAGCGTTGGAGAGTCCACCATGACCCAAAATGGTCCCCAAGGTGGATTACCCTCCCTGTTAAAAGGGGATGTCTTATTTCTGATCTGAAATAGTTGGGGTTGGGGATGAACTAATTGATTTTGATGAACTAATGAAATTTTCCCAGAGAAAGGGATGGGGCTTTGAGGAAAGAGGTGGATTGGGGTGTGGTCTTGGGGAAGAGGCAGGGCAGGGGACGGGGTCTCAAATGTCCAGTTACTAGCAATTAGAAAGGAGGCAACCCTAGTCTGTCCCTGCAGGAGGAGGAGAAACAGGAGCTGCGGTGCACCATCCAGGAGCTGACGACAGAGGTATGGGTGCGGCGGGGAAAGCTGGTGCGCGCAGCTGAGGAAGGGCTTTGCCCCTTCGCTTTCACAGCGCTGCCTCTTTTCACCTGCAGAATCTCACCCTGACCAAGGGGAATTTCCGAAGCCACCAGCAGCTCTCGGAGATGCAGCAAGCCATGAAGCAGCTAAAGGTGGGCGGCCCCGAGCGTCTCAGCTCCCTCAGGCGACTCAGAGCAGGGGCCAAGTGGCCGGGGTGACCTCTCAGCGCAGGAGCTCCAGATCGGGTTGCAGGATACCTGGGTTCTGGTGCCTCGGTTTCTCCTCCCATCCCGGGCATATTCTTTGGGACAGGGGCTTTTATTCACTGTATGTCTGTGCAGCAGCGAGCACAACAGGGCCCTGGTCTCAGTTAGGGACTGTACAGTGCCTGGCACGACAGGGGCCCTGATCTCGGTTGGGCCCCTCTAGGCACTGCCGTAACACACCACACCAACCCTGCCCGGCCCTCTCTTTCCGGGCTGGCGTTCACGTGCGCCCCAGAGCTGCCCCTGTTCCACACGCAAACCCGCCACTGCTGGCTGTTACTGATCAGAAGGACGGACCCCGGCCATGCAGCGTCAATGCCCTGAGATTGCTTCCACAGCAGGAAGGACGCCCCCCCATCCGCAGGGATGACCTCAGTGGCCCCCTGTTTGTGGGCGTGAACCAGGAATGGGCCCCAGGTGTGGCCCGGGGGAGGTATCATTGCCTTGAGAGGTGGGCCTGATCCAGCGGGAGATGCTCGTGTTCTGTGTAATTCATCGGGCAGGGGAAGGCGAGAACGTATGTTAACCCCAGATGGCTCTGGCATCCCCCAGCATCCCCCCCGAGCCCTGGCTCTCCCACGACTTTCTCCTTGTCACTAGATGGATCTGCAGCGGGTCAAGGAGGAGAGAGCCGAGCAGGGGAAGGACCTGGCCAAGGTAACAGGAATGGGTCTCAGCCTAGCCCAGAGCGGATTCTGCAAGGTGGCTCAACAGCTGCCCATCCCCCTGGATCCGGGGATGCTCTGGGACCAGCCTGTCGGCGGCGTTAGCTCCCCTTGGGAATCCTTGAAACACAGTGGGACGAAAGCGGCCTTGGAGTCACCGGGGACCATTCTCTGCAAGGGGTCAGGAAGTTTCAGGAAAGGGGTAGGAAAAACCAGACAGAAAATATCATCACGCCACTCCAGAAATCAGTGCTGTGCCCGCCCTTGACTACTGTGTCCTGTTCAGCTCGCCCCATCTCCCAAAGGATGTGATGGCACTGGAAAAGGTTTAGAGAAGGGTAACAAAGGGGGATCCAAGGTATGGAACAGCTTCCGCACAAGGGAGACTAAAAAGACTGGGGCTGTCAGCTCAGCGATGTAGGGAGGGTTAAGACAGAGGTCTATGAAGCCATGAATGGTCTGGAGACAGTGACTAGGGAAGTTTTATTGACCCCCTGCACGTAGTACAAGAACCAGGGTCGCCTGGTGAAAATGAACAGGCAGCAGGTTTAAAACGAAGAAAATGAAGTGCTTCTTCACACAATGCAGAATTACCCTGTGAAACTCACTGCCAGGGGATGTTGTGATGGCGAAGAGTATAACCGGGTTCAAACCTGAACTGAAGAAGTCAGATGCGCAGGGACACAAGCCCATGCTCCGGGTGTCCCTAAACCTTTGACTGCCAAAAGCTGGGAGGGGAAAGCAGGGGATCTTTCCATAATTGCCCTATTCTGTACATTCTCCCTGAAGTTCTGGTAGGGGTCACTGCTGGAGATGGGATATTGGGTTAGAGGGACCATGGTGTGACCCCCATATGGTAGCTCTTATGTCTCTCTAGGAGCTGGGCCCCATGTCACCACAACGCCTCAGGTCGGACATGGGCCATGCAGGTAATGCACTGGGCTAGGACCCGACCGATCTGTTTTCAGGTCCCAGTTCCTCCACCAATTCCCAGTGCAGCCTTGGGGGAGTTACTTAGACCGAGATGTTCAAATCTCCTGTGAGAATTTAGAGGCTCACGAATTCCAGGAGTTGTGTGTCTCAGTCAGGAAAAGGCATTTGCAAAATACTTGGAGGGGATTTAAAAGGGGTGAGGGGTGGCTTCCGATCTCCGTGACCCCTGGGCAATGGAGTTTACAATTATGACCAGAGCTGGAAATGGGGCATTGTGGGACAGCTGCTGGAGGACTGCAGTATCTTTTCTCCATGCCCTAATGGGATGCTCACAGCAGCTAGAGACAAATTACAGAGCAACAAATTTCCAGTCCCAGACTTGTCCCTGGAAATGTGTTCTTGTATTGTCCAGCACCCGGCTGGACCATACAAGCTCCTAGAAAGTCTGTCATTTTTTTAATAGCAAATGATGTGCGCAAACCTTGTTATCTCAAATGAGTTCCCCCAACACTTCAAGCCAAACACCCACTGGTTTAGATAAACCATGAAAACAAGTCTATTAACTACAGAAAGATCTGTCTTACATGACTGCAAGTCATGAGGCACAAACATCAGAATTAGTTACAAAGAAATAAAAGGTAAAACACAGACGAATCCCCAACTTAACGAGCTAAGTGAATTCAAAGCGAAAGTCTCTCTCACCCCTTGTTCTAGCACTTTTACTGGCTGAATCTTCCAGCCAGAATCTTTGCCCTGTTCGATGGTGCTTCCTTTGGCTTTCAAATGTCACCTGTGCTTGTTTTTCAGGAAAAGCTCCGTTCCTCGGAGCTGGTGGAGATGATTCGGGAGCAACGGGAGATCCAAGAGGTATCAGATTTTATAGCTGTACGGGCTGTGGCACTGTGGAGAGGCTCAGCTAGATGCACGGTACCATGGCTGGTGTCCATCGATGGTGGGGCCCTGACTGCCGTGGGGCTGTGATGAGTAACACTGGATTAACACTGTCCGTGGGGCTGCCGTCGTGTGGGAGGAGACACGGTTGGCACCCTGGGTTCTGACTTTGTTACGTTTTATGTCAAGGTCCTTCAGAGCAAAATAAACCAACTGAAAGAGGAGCTGGAGGATCTGGAGCAGCAGAACGCGCTGTAAGTCAGACGGTGGGGGCCAGATCCCAGCCAGTGGGAAGTGGTGTTGCTCTGTCAGAGTCCATGGGGCCAGATCCCAGCTGGGGTCAATCGGTCATAACTCCATTGGAGTTGGTGGGGCCTGACCCCCATCTGGGGTCAAATCTCCCCCGTCCCCAGGCCACTGTCAGGCTGTTGCTGTGTGGTTAAGGCCCTGGGCAGTGAGTCTGGGGACCTGGCTGTGTGTCCCAGCTTTGCTGTAGACTCACTGCGTGTCTGGGCAGCGCCTGACACCACGGGGCCCTGATCTCGGTTGGGGTCCATGCAGCTCCCAGCACAATGTGATTTGCATCCCTGTTTCTCTAACACGCTAGGGACACTGGGCTTGGCTGAACGTAGTGTGTGGCCAAATGACAGCACCTGGATCCTATTTTCACTTGAGCCCCGCTGAACCGGGCCAGGTGTCCAATTAGGGACCCCACATGCTTGATGAGGGATCCTTCCGATTGCAAATGTCTGTGGCGATTGATGAGACACTGACCCACTGAGAGAGGTTTTTAGCTAATTAGAGATTACGTAGTGCCCCAGGGGTTTTCCAGGATAAGAGCATAGTCCCGGATACCTTGGTCTGGTTGAGTGGGTGAGTGGAGATCCCATAAGGAAAACCACCTTGAGATGGGCTATTGGAAAAGGCTTTGTCTTTGGTCCAAGCACAAAATAAAGGGTCATTTCTGGGAGTGACCTGAGCAAAAACTTCAGTCTTAAGGATGGGCTGCATTAGGAGTTGAGGGCCGCCTTGCTAGGTTGCTCGGGTGGGAAAAATTCATCCCAACAGAAGTTGGTCCAGTAAAAGATCTGACCTCACCCACCTTGTGTCCTGTCCCACCGCCCCCAAGAGAAGTAGTTAAGCTGACCAAAGCCTCTCAGAGGGAGGTGGGTATAGATAGAGACGGGAGAATCCATCCTGTCACTGGCAGTCAGTGTCTACACAGAAGCCCTACAGTGATGCTAGTGTAGACGTAGTTTAAAGATGGATTGGGACCGTGGAAGTCCTTTCTGTGTTCGCCTTTGCCTCATAATCTTTGAGGAATAAATTCGAACTGAGCGCAATCCTTTCACTGCTTATAAAGACCATAACTGAGTGGGAACCCAGCATGGTGCTATTGACGACAGTTTCCCTCTTTTTTTCACAGCCAGAAGTTAGAACAGGGCGAGGATCTCTCTGGGTCATTGCTGCGCGAGATTGTGGAAGCCAAGCTGGTAAGGAACGGGGCCAGCCCACGCCCCCAAAACCCCAGAGAGCCACACTCAGGCACGGGAGTTGGGCCGTGATGCCGGCAGAGATTCTGCTCTGCGATGATGCACCAAGAAGCGGGCTGGAATTATAGCCCAAGTTCCCTTGGGAGCAGAGGCCATGCTCAGCCAACTGAGCATGGTTCATGATCTGGATCTGGCAGGCAGTTCCCAGCTGTGCCCATCAATGTCACATATCACCCATGGCCAGTCTTTGACCTTGGGTCTCGTCTGGATCAATGGGAAAAGAAAAACCTCCCCTTGTTGGTCTTCTCTATTTACACCGCGAGCTTTTCAGGGCAGAAATTGTCTCTCACTCTGGCTTTGGGCAGCACCTGGCACAACAGGGGTCTCTGTCTTGATCGGTTTCTGGGCAGTGCCTGGCGTGCAACAGAGGCCCGGATCTCCACAGAAGTCTAGGCCCAGTTACAATACAAACGCTAATAAAACTTCCCATGGGTGGCTATTCTGTAGGAGACTCAACTGGTGGCGAAGAGACGCGGCGTCGCCCGCTGGCTGTGGTGAGCAAAACGTTTGCATCTGCTGGCTTTTTGGTAGCCTGGGGGTCAGGATGCCTGGGTTCTTGCCATCAATTAACGCATGGAACCGCGGCTTTATTCAGCCCATATGGATGGGAGAATTTAGTAGCCAGATTGAGGCACTTTCGCCGCATTTGGGCAGCTCCATGGCTTCTCCAGTGATCTTCCTCCAGTCGATTTGGGGCTGGTCCAACCATGGCTCATTGATTATTTATTGGTTTCTTACTGGAGCAGTAATTTACTTAATTGTTGATTAATTATTTAATTTACTTATTCCCAACTGGATTTATGCCACGGCTTTTCCCATCGGCGGCCATAAATCAGCAAGTCCATGGGGATATTGCTAGCCCGAGTCAGCCTGATGTTAGCCCGGTATCCCGTCTCTGACCATGGCCAGTGCAACCTGCCACAAGGGATGGTAGAAGACACTCCCTCGAGGGCAGTGATGGAACAACATCAGCATCTAGTCCCTGTTTGGATCCCACAGAGCTTTTGACCCCACTGAAATCTGGTGGCAGGGAGTTCCACAGTCTCTCTGATCGCGCTTTCCCCACAGGACACTGGCCTCCCTCTGCATCTGGCTGCAGCTTCTTGCCGGCTCCTTCATGGTCACAGCCATCCTCTACACGTACTTCTTTGACGGGGAGTTCATCTACCGCACACTGCCACTGGTGCTTTCAGAGCGTGGCTACGATCAGCTGGCCTCCGGCCTGGGCGGCCACCTCACCCTGCACAGCGAGGGGCTCCTGCCCTTCTGAGCCCCCGACCACGGAGACAGATCTGTGGGCTATTAGTGCATGCGTGTGTGTGGAGGAGAACCCAGGAGAGGCCCCTGAGTAATTAAACTATTTAACTGCCACACGTTTGCTAAATGATCTCCCATCCCTCGTGGAAGTCAGTGCCTCCCATTTCATATCCTGTGGGGCTGATCCTACCCCACAAGTGCCAGCCAGCTCCCCAGTGCCTTGTGGGCATCACCCCACTGTGGATCCTCAGCCCTGTCTGCTGGAGGGGCTGCTCTCCTCCAGGCCACGGGGGGGGCAGGGGAAACTGAGGCATGTGAGCAGCATCTCTGGCTTCCATCTAGGCTACCCCAACTCCACGGTACCTGGTAAGTGCCCTGGGCCCGGCAAGGGGGAGCTGCCTAGTTCCTCACTGCTCCCACCCAAGGGAGGCAGCAGTTTTGTTAACTGGGCATGGCTCCCATCCCCCAGCATGGGGGGCGATGACAAAGCATACCAGGACATGGTGCTGCTGACAGGCTGAGGGGGCGGGGAACCAGCAGCCTCTGTCATGACTCACCAGCCCCGTGTCTCCATGCAGGAACGTCTGCCCTTCCATCCCAGCAGCGCCAGAGCGGGGCTAAATCTTCCCACCTCCCCTCTAGCGGAAAGAGCAGATGCTCATTTGCAGCGATTCGAGTCTCGACACTGAAACCTTGCCCGGGAACGTTGCCACGTCAGCGCCGAGCAAGTAGAAACAGCCACTGGCACGACAGCAAAGAGCAGGGCTGGTTTTGGGGGCAGGAAATGAGAAAAAGAAAAGGGGAGAGACACAAATATTTCTCAAGGAGCTTCACGACCAAGGTGAGCCCAGTTTTCAGCAGGGTCCTCACTTGATGATCTTCGGTGAGCCAGAACATACGCGCCAGAACCAGGACGGGCCGGGAACCTCCAGTTCTTGGGTCATGAGTCCCACTCCACCCATCCCAAATGGGCAATCTGCCCCACACCCGGCCCCATCGCTCTTCGTGTCCCTGCAGCCACCCTCCCCTCATCTCCAGATGGGCAGTTTCACCTTAGACTCGGACTTTAAGGCCGGGGGAGACCATCATAATCATCTAGTCTGACCTCCTGCACATCACAGGCCACGGAACCTTGCCCCCACTCCTGTAATAGACCCACAACCTCCGGCTGAGTTTTTGACGTCCTCAAACCATGGTTTAATGACAGCAAGTTACAGAGAATTCACCATCTTTACACTAGTTTAAACCAGCTTGTGTCCCGTGCCCCAAACGACAGAGGAAGCAAAAAACTCCGAGGGTCTTTGCCAACCTGCCCTGGGGGGAAATTCCTTCCTGACCCCAAATCTGGTGAGCAGTTAGACCTTGAGCATGTGGGCAAGACCCACCAGCGAGGCACCTGGGAAAGAATTGGCTGTAATAACTCAGAGCTTTCCCCGTCTAATGTCCCATCTCCGGCTGTTGGAGATATTTGCCACTAGCAGTCGCAGATCGGCTCCAAGCAGCCTCATTGTACCATCCCTTCCATAAACTTGTCAAGCTCAGTCTTGGAGTCAGTGAGCGTCGTCCCCACTGCTCCCCTGGGAGGCTATTCCAGAACTTCACTGCTTTGATGGTTAGAAACCTTCATCTCGTTTCAAGCCTAGACTCGTTGATGGCCAGTTTATATCTATCTGTTCTTGTGTCCACATTAGCGCTTAACTTAAGTAACTCCCTCCCTCATATTTATCCCTCTGATGTATTTATCAAGAGCAAGCCTCTCTCCCCCCAGCCTTCGTTGGGTGAGGCTACACAAGCCAAGTTCTTTGAGTCTCTTCTCTGAAGGTAGTTTCGTCTCCTCCTTCCATCTCCTACCATCCACCCTGCCATAGGTGCTAAAAAATGGAGCTGTCCCCCTACAACAGCACTGTCTATTTCCCACTGCCCACCAGCTCTACAATGTTGATCCAGTCTGGCGTTGCCTCCCCTTCTGGTTTCCATCAGCTGCGCCCTACATTCAGCAATGAGTGATGCCCCAGCATCCGCTCCCTCCAGCGCCCAAGCCATCGACACACAAATTTGAGGAACAATAAATAATGCAGAGGAGAGGTCAAAGGATCAGCACTATCTGGATGGCTGGGTGAACCAGGAGCACACACAGGATGTGTGTTTTAATACGGTACAATGTCAGTGTAGACATCTGGGGACAAAGAGGGTCCGCTGTCCTTCCAGGCTGGGGACCTCTCTCCTAGGAAGAGGTGACACTGAAAAAGATTTGGGGGTCATGGGGGATAATCAGCTGAATGTGAGCTCCCAGTGTGACACCGGGGCCAAACAGGCTAATGTGATATTGGGATGTATAAACAGGGATCTGGAAGAGCAGAGAGTTTTATTTGACCTCTGGATTTGGTCCTGGTTCAATGGTTGCTGGGAGCCTGTGTCCAGTTCTGATGGCCACAATTCAAGGAGGACGTTAATCAGTCGGGGAGTGTCAGAGAAGAGCCATGAGGATTATTAAAGTGCTAGAAACTCTGCCTTTGAGTGAGGGACTCCAGGCACTTGATCTATTTAACTTAACAAAGAGCAGGTGAAGGGTGACTTGATCCCAGTCTATAAGTACCTATGTGGGGAACAAATATTTAATAACGGGCCCCTCAATCCAGCAGAGGAAGATCTAACCTGATCTAATGGCTGAAGGTCGAAGCTAGACATATTCAGACTGAAAATAAGGCGTCAGTTTTTAACAGTGAGAGTCATTAACCATCAGGACACTTGACCAAGGGTCATGGTGGATTCTCCATCACTGACATTTTGTCAATCAAGATGGGGTGTGTCTCTAAGAGATTTTCTGCAGGATTATTGCGGGGATGTTCCCCAGCCTGTCCCCCTTCTGGCCTTGTAGTCCATGAATGTGTGTTCTCTGACACATGTTCCACAGTGCATTAATCTCAGAGAGCTTCTCCCCAAAACAACCCAGGTACCAACAGCCACTGGGCCCTGCCCCATCTCACTGAGCCAGCCCCGTGTGGTGTCGCTGAGAGGCTGTTACCCAGCCACACCTCCCCAGAGGTGGCTGCATCCCGGCTGTTATCAAGATCCTGTATGCAGTGTTGGTAGAGCCGTGTCGGTCCCACCTTTGTACTTTCGCCGGTTGCCGTAGGAGCTGCGTTGGTCACACCTTTTGGCTCTATAGTTGCCCAAACAGTTTTCTGTCTTACGTCAAGTTCCTGGCACCTCCAGGTTGGGGGACCCAACACACTCAGAGGTGCTGGCCCCCTATATCAACCACAGATGGTCGTATTGCTCTCCATGTATTTCCCATAAGAGCGAGGAAGGATTCTTGGGGGGGGGTAGATAACAGCTCTGTAATGACAGTAGGTTCCTATGTGAAACAAGCCAATGGGGCTTGGTGCTGCTAAAAGACCCCTCTGAGACTAGAGAATTTGTCCCCTAGGTGAGACCCCGCTTTGGGAAGGGAGTGGGGTCTAGTGGTTAGAGCAGACAGGGCTGAGAGCCGGCC
>ML675667.1:2859894-2927001 GCA_007922155.1 Mesoclemmys tuberculata | reverse complement strand
GGTTAGAGCAGACGGGGCTGAGAGCCAGCGCTCCTGGGTTCTAGCCCCAGATCGCTGAGGGGAGTGGAACAGGCGCTGAGCATCAAAAGTGCCAGGGATGGTGTCTCCCTCACACTGTGCTGGGTGCAAAGAGCCGATGCCCCTGGTACCACACGGGGACCGGCTGGTCCCTGCACCAGGGCGGAGGATCCGAGGCTGGCCCTGCGCTTACACTGTGGTTCAGGATACTGGGAGCACCAGTGGGGTGTGGGCGGGGGGAGGGCGAAAGCGGGGGGGGGAGCGGATGGGGGGAGAGGTAGCTGTGGCCCAGTGTGTGGCCCTGCCTCTTATTGCCTGTGCAACTAGCCGCACGCATTGAATCCATCTGGCAAGGTGCTGAGGGCTAACAAGTGTGGCCAGCACCTCTCACGGCGAGAGGTGGGGATTGGCTCAGCCAGTCGCCTGGGGAGTAGGTGCCAGGGGAGGCCTCGTGGATGCCAGGGAAAGGGGCCATAAAAGCCCCGGCAGACACTGCCTGGGTGAAAAGTGGCACCAGCAGCGCGAGAGGCAGACCCTTCCACTGCCCAGGTAGGGCGGGTGCAAAGGGGCAGGGATGGGACATGGGGACTTTACCGTCCAGGGAAACCACATCCGCAGGGACCCCCATGACCTCCACGCCAGCTGAGCCCATCTCTGCTAGTTGTGTTGTCCAGCCAGAGTAACTGGGAGCCAGGACTTCTGGGTTCCTTCCATCCCTGGCAGGGCAGTGGGGTCTAGTGGTTAGAGCAGGAGGGACTGGGAGCCAGGACACCTCGGTTCTCAGTGGCGAATCCCTCCATGCTCTGTCCATAAAGGGCCCCCCGCCCATCCGTCTCTCACGCAGCGGGAGGCAATTTTCCTTCTTCCACTTTCGCCGTCCCCCCTTTCTAATTCCTGCCCCGCTCAGAGGATTCCCCCCATCCAGTCACCCCGGCCCTCTCGGAACCTCTCAGCCACGGCCCCTCCTGTTAGTTCTTCTCTCCTCTCAGGCCTGGGGCTCCACTCTAACCACCACCATCCCCGGCCGTGTGCGTCCAATTCGGGCTGGGATCAGTGTTCAGGGCTGGGGAGGGGGCGTCCACCCCAAAGCTGCCTGCTCCATCCCCCTCTCTTCTCTGCTCTGACTGTGCAACCCCCGTCCCACCCCACCCGTGGGGCTCTCAGCCACCAACCCCAGCCAGGTGTCCCCACCCCATCGAGGGGCTGGGCTGGGACTATGTCCCCAACACACCTTGTGAGGATGTGCACCATGCTGCTGCTAGGAGGCTGCAGATGGGATCAGTGTGGGACAGGGGGTTGCATGAGCACTGCAGAGATCAGGGCTCTATCGCACCAGGCGCTCCGCAGATCCTGACTGAGATCCGGGCACCCATCATACCGCGGGTGGCCCAGATACACAGTGAGAAAATCCTAGAAGATGAGGGTTGGGAGGGACCTCGGGAGGTATCTAGTCCAACCCCCTGCTCAAAGCAGGACAAACCCCAACTAAACCATCCCTGCCAGGGCTTTGTCAAGCCGCAGCTTAAAAAACCTCTAAAGATGGAGATGCCACCACGTCCCTAGGTAACCCATTCCAGTGCTTCACCACCCTCCTAGGGAAAACTTTTTCCTAATGTCCAACCTAGACCTCCCCCACTGCAACTTGAGACCGTTGCTCCTTGTTCTGTCACCTACTACCACTGAGAACAGCCTCTCTCCATCCTCCCTGGAGCCCCCTGTCAGGTAGTTACAGGCTGCTATCAAATCCCCCCTCATTCTTCTCTTCTGCAGACTAAACAGGCCTAGTTCCCCCAGCCTCTCCTCATAAGTCTTGTGCTCCAGGCCCCGTATCATTTTTGTTGCCCTCCGCTGGACTCTCTCCCACTTGTCCACATCCTTTTTGTAGTGGGGGGGGCCCAAAACTGGACACAATACTCCAAATGCGGCCTCACCAGTGCTGAATAGAGGGGAATAATCACTTCCCGCGATCTGTTGGCCATGCTCCTGGCTCTGCCCCAGAGAGCTCTCAGTCTAAATACACCAGGGGAAGAAGAGGCCTAACGTTGGGAAGTAACTTGCCCAGCGTAACCCAGCTGGTCAGTTGCGGGGCTGTGGCTAGAGCCCAGAGTCCTGAGCGCCGTCCTGCTGTCTGCTCTTGCCACATGGCTACGCAGCTCCAAGCTCATCTCTTTGCTGGCTGTCCGGGCCCTCTGTTATCTCCCTGCCCCAATGATCCTTGCAGCTCTCCCCAGCTCCGTAGCTCTTGCAGTTAAATCACCGACCCCTCTTTCTAAAAGGAACTAAGTAAATGCCGCTTTCCTCACAAACTCCTTTCTCCTGCTAACGTCCTCCTGACAGATGCATTTGGATGTTGGTTTAGTCTTCGCTTCGTAGCCTAAACTGTTGAATAGTGTCATGTGCGGCTGGTACTCAGCTGCTCCGCTCCACTCCAGAAATAGCTGCATCTGAGGGCTGGTTGAGCTACCCCTATTTGTTGTTATGTGCAGCTGTTTCACACCTGCCCTGTCTGAGCAGTGTCTGCACTTCAGCACTGAGTGACACGAATGCCATGCAGCTGCTCCCCCACTGCCTCACCCCAGAGGTGGCTGCATCTCTGTGCCAGGCCAGCCCTCCGCTAACACCAGACCCTCGATACTAGCAGAGGGGTGGTGCTGGCCCCACCCCATGTTGCAGAGGGCCCCGGCAGAGGGGCTGGTTCTCCCCCATGACCTCTTCCCACAGATCTGTGCCCTGCTATGGCTGAGCCAAACCAGACGGCAGGGACCGATTTCCTCCTCGTGGGCTTCCCCTCCCGCCGAGACCAACGTCTGCTCCTCTTTTCGCTCATGCTGCCCGTCTTCCTGCTGGGCCTGGCAGGGAACCTGGGCCTGGCAGTTTTGATCTGGGCCGAGCGGTCCCTCCACACCCCCATGTACTACTTCCTCAGCCACCTGGCGCTGCTGGACCTCTGCTCTTGCTGTGCTGTGGCCCCGCTCATGCTGCACGGCTTGCTGGCCAGCCAGGCCACGCTCTCCGGCCCGGCCTGTGCCCTCCAGATGTTTTTCTTCGCCACCGCAGGGGACGCCGAGTGCTGCCTGCTGGGCGCCATGGCCTATGACCGCTATGCCGCTGTCTGCCGCCCGCTGCACTACCAGGCCACCATGCCTCCCCGCCTCTGCCGCGGGCTGGTGCTGGGCTCCTATGCAGCCGGGGCAGCCAGTGCTGCTGTACACTCCAGCCTGGCCTTCCGCCTGCCCTTCTGCCGGGGCCGTGTCCTCGACCACTTCTTCTGCGTCATCCCATCCGTGCTAGACCTGGCCTGCGCCGACACCAGCCTCAATCAGGCCCTGCTGCTGGCCATCTGCGGCGCCATCCAGAGCACCACCCTGATGGCCATCCTGGCATCCTATGGGCTGATCCTCGGGGCCGTGGGGCGGGCAGGTTGGCGCCGGGCTGCCTCCACCTGCAGCTCTCACCTGGCAGCCGTGGCAGTGCTCTACGGGACTATCATTTTCATGTACCTGCGGCCCGAAGGCAGCTACACCCCCCAGGCTGATAAGATGGCTGCCGCTTTCTACACTGTCATCATCCCCACCCTCAACCCCGCCATCTACAGCCTGCGTAACGCTGACGTCAAGGGGGCCTTGGCAAGGAAACTCCGGGGGGGGGCGCCGCATCTGGGCTGACTGAGGAAGGGGCTGAAGGATGGGTGGCCAAAAGAAGGGGACACAGGGAAAGTTGGGTGCTTAGGGTCTATCACGGCATTGGGGTAGCGCCTCAGTGTAGACGCAAGCTTCTCTGATAGGTGGATGTAGCTAATGCGCCTCTCCAAGGAGTGGTAGGTAGGGCTTATGGAGTAATTCTTCCATTGACCCAGCGCTGTCTAAACCAGAGGTTAGGTCAGCTTATCCGTGTCTCTCCCCGGTGTGGCTTTTTCCCACCCCGGAGTGACATTGCTGGGTCAGCCTAACTTCTTAGCATAGTGTGATCACTTTTTCTTTAGTCCATATCCTGTCCTCACTCGGAAAAAAGTGCCCTGAAAGTCAACAGGCGTGTTTGTCTGAATGCAACAGCCGTTCCCTGACCCATGTGACACGAGGGTTATTCTCAGTCCATCATCGACAACATCAAACCCTAATAGCCAGTGGCCCTGTCCTGTCCCTGCACTTCATGGCCCCTTAAACACCTGGGCCCTAGGAGAGGTGCTGTGGACAGGAAACAGCCCATATGCACCTTTTCCTAACCCTTTGGAATCAGATGGTCTCCTCCACACATGGCTGAGGTCGGGGAGTCCCTCTAGAATTGGACTCAGGGATTGGGGGTTGCACCCCCAACCTCTGTGCACCAGTCAGGAGGTGCATAATGACTCGAAGCATCTCACAGAGCTCTGTGCATGCACCCAGGGAGAATCTATGAACGCCATCACTTGGCTAATGTCCAGCTTGGAGGGATTGTGGGACAAACATCCTGTTAATTACCACAAATTCCCACCGCAGCCCATCAGGAGCGCCTCCTCCGCCCCCAGCTCCTGCCCAGCCCAGAGCGATTTGTGGATTGTTATCAGTAATTAATACACTGGGGATGAGTTACAGATGTGAGCAGAGAATTCGGGTGGAGACGGTTGTGCATAGACCGTGTACTCCAACATTAGGTGGATAAACAGGGGACTTTTGAGTAAACTGGTTCTAATTCATCTGTAATTGGCCATGGTGCAACCTCAGTCCTGGTTAGGGTGACCAGACATCCCAATAATATCAGTATTCCTGATATTACAGACTTTGTCTTATATACACAACTATACCTCCTGGAAAACATGTGTCCCGCTTGAATAAACCTGCCGTATAGTGCGAGAATCCCTGCGCTCAATCCGTTTAGCTCAACAAAGCGAAGCTTAAAAGGTAACTTCATCCCAGTCTATAAGTAGCTACATGGGAGACAAATATTTGATAATGGGCTCTTCAGTCTAGCAGAGGAAGGTCTAACCTGATCCAATGGCTGGACGTTGAAGCTAGACAAATGTGGGAAAAGATTCGGTGTGAATTCAACGCCCACTGAGCACCTGAGAATCCACACAGGGAGAGGCCCCAGTGGGACAGGCTCCTGTGACAGATCACACCTCATCACCCATCAAAGAGTCCACAGAGGAACACAAGAACATAAGGATGACCACAGCGGGTCAGACTAATGGTCCCTCTAGCCCAGTTTCCTGTCTTCCATCAACGGCCAGTGCAGGGAATTACTAGAACAGGGCAATTATAAAGTGACCCATCTCTTATTGTCCAGCCCAAGCTTCTGACAGTTGGAGGTTTATGGACACTTGGCGCATAGGGTTGTGTCCCTGAACATCTTGGCTAACAGCCATTGCTAGACCTATCCGCCACGAAGAGAGACCTCCAGGAAGGTCAGACCTTGGTAGGCAAGGATAAAAGATATCAGGTGTATTTAGGGCACAGAAGTGAAATATAAGAATTAATGCTGTAACACAGGGCCTACAGGCCTCAGGTGTGTAAGATATTTAGCTTAGCAAAACAAGGCCTAAGGCTGAAAGTAACCCTGGAGCATAAGTTGTCGCAAGATAGCAATGACCCTATCTCCCAAGATGTCATAAGGTAGTAGAACACTACATTAAGTGTTTTTAAACTGCCGCAATTTAGGAAACATATATTGCAATGTACTGGGTAAAGATTGCTAGAGTATTTGGGGGATTTTTGCAGACACAGGGTGTCAGCAATCTGTGACCCACAAGTCATTATGTTGACGGAGTGACATAAATTTTAGCGAGTCTAAGACGAGTGAACAAATTATTAGCCTTTGAAAAATGGAGCACCCTAAAAGTAATGCGGAGTGGAAGCTAAAAAAGGAAAAGCGGTTAAAACCTTCATAAATATGTGTGAACGCCAGTGAGCTTCAGTGTAACGCATTATAAAAGCTGTATCCTGGCCAGCATGCCATGGGAGACAGCAGGCCGCCGATTGATGTTGATGAAGATGAGGCCAAAGATGAAGAGAATGACTAACACTTTGGGTTTTTCTGCAAGGGAGGGTGTGAATTGTGCAAAGGTGAGGTGTTCCGTGTTGCACTCTCACTCTTTGACCAGACTGTGGTGTGGTTGGCTGATAAAACTAATTATTGTGGTTTGGTTGGCCGATAAATTAATGAATACAGAAAGCCACTGTGTACTCTCTGTTGTGTACTGTCTATTGATAATCCCTCTACTGTAGTCAATTTTGGGGCTGAACTCCCTCAGAGTAAAGTCGGTGTAAACCTTCACCCGGGGTGGGTAATTAGCTAAGCAGCCCATGACTATAGATAAGGGTACACCTTATCACCCAGCAGAGCGTCCATGCAGGAGAGAGACCCCATCAACGTGCTGAGTGTGGGAAAGGGCTGAGGCCATGCTTGAAGTTTATCAGCCGCCAGAGAGTCAACACGGCTGATCACGCCCACCTCTGGAGCACAGTAAATCTAGCAAGGCCCAGGGGCTCCGTGTGGACCAGCGGCTGTTCTCCCTTTGGGAGGGGAGGCCCAATCTGAGTTCACTGGAGAAGGACGGTGCTACCGGCTGAGCAGATCAGTTGGGAATCGGGGCAGGATGGGGTGGAGTCCGGGGTCATCAATGGTTTGACTATCATTGTCTGGCTGGATTATGCGGAGCAGGGGGAGCGGAGCGCTGGGGTGTCATCCATTGCTGCATGCTGAGGACAGGGGCAGTGTTAGGCACCTGCAACCATGTGATCTCAGGGGGCCCAAGGCAGTGAAGGGGCCCCCGAAAATCCAGATCCAGCCCACAAGGGCCTTCTGGTTGGCCCACCAGGCATCCGCTGCTCAGTCCAGCTCAGGGCTTAACTTAGAAAGAAAGCACTGGCTGCTCTCCAAATGGCATCCTCTGCGCAGCGGGACCTCGCCCGTGTGAGGCCACATCTGGCACAGCCGCATCCCCCGTCACTGTCCAGCAATTAGACAGTGTTTAGCACGGGGCGGGGTTTTGCCCCCAGTGCAGCCAGGTGACTCTCCCCTTCCCTGGGCTATTCGGTTGCTCAGAGGTGGGGATGGGAGCGGCGCCCACGGGGAAGGAACCGGTTTCTCCAAGTGATGAACGAATGGGGTTTCAATGGCAGCCCCCAGGGGCAAGTGTGCCCCTTTGCCCTGTCGACAGGGGATCCTCCACTCCAGAGCTGCTCCCCAAATCCCCCCCCAACTGCCCCCATGGAGGCAGGACAGATCCCAGCAGGCCCACCCCACCACGTATGGGGGGTGCGAATGCGCCACCTGATGAGGGCTGTGCAGCCCCTCACCCCGGGATCTGAGGGACAGTTGTGGGTGGGGAAGGGATTGGCCAACAGCCATAACTGCCACTTTGGCTGACGCCATCTGAGAACCCCAAAATACTGCAAACATCGGCTATTTTTTCCCGCGAGAGCCAGGAAAATTTATCAGATTTGAGCCGTGGATATTCCCCCCACCCCTGCAGTGAAATGGTTCATCCCACTCATTGGAGCAGGGGTGCTTTTCTTTTAATATCTGGGGTCGCCCGCTGGATTTATTTTCTCCATCAGGAAATTGACAGTAAATCCCTTTTCCCATCTATTAGCTCCTCTGTCCTTCCCAGGGGGAGAATGGTCCATCCCAGGCCCAGTGTGGGAGGGGGAGTAAATACAGCTCTGTATGATGGGGAGAGGGAGCGCACACACTCCTTTATGGCAGGAGAGGAGGGGTAAATCCAGCCCCCGATGGCAGGGGATGAGGGACTAAACACACCCTTATATGGTGGGGACGGGGGCGTACACACAGCCCTAGATGGCCCCAAGATCAGTCTACGTGTGTCCATGAAGCGAGGTCGCTCATATAAAATGTGCCCCCTATAGGGTTGCCGATTGGGGTTGGACATATTCCTGGAGGTTTCAGCACATGACAATCTTTAATTAAAGATTAATCTTTAATTACCGGATCATCCTGTTTGCCACCCACCTGGATTCATCCAGCCCTGGATTCATTTCTGTTTGAACCAGGGCAGATCATTTAGAAAAACATCCTTGGTCCAGGGGGGCTGAGAGATCAGAGCTGTAGGGTGGCAGCACATCTTGGCCTCGCCTTTCTGCCACCTTTGGAGTTAAAGAGAGTCTCAAGATTATTCATCAATTCCAAACGGAGATCATCTAGGCAGATCCCCTGTGTGACATAGGCCAGACAATGGCCCCCAAAATAATAATTCCCAGAACAGATCTCCTAGAAAAACATCCCAGCCTGACTGAAAAATTGCCAGTGCTGGAAAATCCACCACGACCCTTGGCCATTTTCTCCAATAGTTAATTCTCCGCATGCTTAAAAATTTACTTCTTATTTCCAGTCTGAATTTGTCTAGATTCAAAATCCAGCCACTGGCTCAGGTTTGCCCTTGCTCTGCTAGACTGAAGAGCCCATTATTAAATATTTCTCCCCCATGTAGCCACTAATAAACTAGGATCAAGTCACCTCTTACCCTTCTTTTTGTTCAGCTAAACAGAACAAACTCCTGGAGTCTCCCACTGTACAGCAGGTTTTCTAACCCTTTAATCATTCTTGTGGGGCTTCACTCACACTTCTCCAATTGTTTTCCATCCTTCTTGAATGGTGGGCACCATGAGTGCAGTCGCACCTGGCCAAATACAGAAGAATAGGAACCCATCTGCATCTTCTCAAGATTTCTCTGTTTATCCATCTAACCTAGGAGTACACGGCCTACGCACAATCGTCCTCACCCGGGTTTCCTTGTGGTCCCATCTCCAACCCATCCCCAGTGTGTTAATTACTAATCATGAATCCACACCCGCTCTGGGCCTTGTTAGGAGCTGGTGCCTCTGAGGACAGGAGCTGGGGGTGGAGGAGGAACTGCTGATGGGTTGCGGTGGGAATTTGTGGTAATTAACAGGATGTTTGTCCCACAATCACTCCAAGCTGGGTATTAGCCAGGTGATAGCATTTGTAGATTGCCCCCAGGTGCAAGCACAGAGCTCTGTGAGATGTCTGGAGTCATTAAGCATCTCCAGACTATGGCACACAGAGGTTGGGGCGCAACTCCCAACCCCTGAGTCCAATTCTATGGGGACTTCCCCCGCAGTCATGTTTGGAGGAGACCATCCAATTCCAAGGGGTTAGTAAATGGGCAGATGAGCTGTGTCCCAGCCACAGTGCCCCTCCTAAGGGCCAGGTGTTTAAGAGGCCAGGAAGGGCAGGGACAGGACAGGGCCACTGGCTATTAGGGTTTGATGTCGATGATGGACTGAGAATAACTCTCGTGTCACACGTGTCAGGGAACGGCTGTTGGATTCAGGCAAACACCCCCGTTGACTTTCAGTGCAATTATGTCTGAGTGAGGACAGGATGCGGACTAAAGAAAAGTGATCACAGATTGAGTAGGGAGCCAGAAGGGCTGTCGGCTGGATTTTGACCACTTCACTCAGGCCTGGTCTATGCTAAGAAGTTAGGTTGACCCAGTGATTTCCCTCTGGGGTGGGAAAAAGCCACACCTGTGAGAGATGTGGATAAGCCGACCTAACCTCTGGTGCAGACAGAGCTGGGTCGATGGAAAAATCACTCCAGCGAGGTGCATTAGCTACACCCACCCTCAGAGTAGCTTGCGTCTACAATGAGGCACTACCCCAATGCCGTGATAGACCCTAAGCACCCAACTTTCCCTGTGTCCCCTTCTCTTGGTCACCTGTCCTTCAGCTCCTTCCTCAGCCACCCCAGCTGTGGCACCCCCCCAGGAGTCTCCTGGCTAGGGCCCCCTTCACATCGGCGTTACGCAGGCTGTAGATGGCAGGGTTGAGCGTGGGGATGACGACAGTGTAGAAGACGGCAGCCATCTTGTCGGCCTGGGGGGCGAAGCTGCTTTCGGGCCGCAGGTACATGAAGATGAGGGTCCCGTAGAGCACTGCCACAGCTGCCAGGTGAGAGCTGCAGGTGGAGGCAGCCCGGCGCGAACCCGCCCACCCCACGGCCCCGAGGATCAGCCCATAGGATGCCAGGATGGCCATCAGGGTGGTGCTCTGGATGGCGCCGCAGATGGCCAGCAGCAGGGCCTGGTTGAGGCTGGTGTCGGCGCAGGCCAGGTCTAGCACGGGTGGGATGTCACAGAAGAAGTGATCCAGGACGTGACCCCGGCAGAAGGGCAGGCGGAAGGCCAGGCTGGAGTGCACAGCCCCACTGGTCGCCCCAACCACGTAGGAGCCCAGCACCAGCCCGCAGCAGAGGCGGGGAGGCATGGCGGCACGGTAGTGCAGCGGGCGGCAGACAGCGGCATAGCGGTCATAGGCCATGGCGCCCAGCAGGCAGCACTCGGCATCTGCTGCGGTGGCGAAGAAGAACATCTGGAGGGCGCAGGCTGGGCCGGGCAGCGGGCTCTGGCCAGCCAGCAGGCCGTGCAGCATGACGGGAGCCACGGTGCAGCAAGAGCAGAGGTCCAGCAGCGCCAGGTGGCTGAGGAAGTAGTACATGGGGGTGTGGAGGGACCGCTCGGCCCGGATCAGAAATGCCAGGCCTAGGTTCCCCACCAGACCCAGCAGGAAGACGGGCAGCATGAGAGAAAAGAGAAGCAGACGTAGGTCTCGGCGGGAGGGGAAGCCCACGAGGAGGAAATCGGTTCCCGCTGTCCAGTTTGACTCAGCCATGGGGGGAGGGCACGGATCTGTGGGGCGAGAGCATGGGTTAGAGTCTGTCCTCTTGATGCTTCCCTCCTCCCAGGGTTGGGCTGACACGACCTCTCTCCTAGCATCAAGGGTCTGGTGTTAGGGGAGGGCTCGCCTGGCCCTGAGATGCAGCCATTTATGGGCTGGGGCAGCTGGGAATAGCTGTACGTAATGCCACATGGTGACGGCTTTACCGGCGCTAAGATGCAGTTGCCTCTGGGGTGGGGCAGCTGGGCAACAGTTGCACGTAAGCCACATGGAGATGGCTTGCCCAGGGCGGACATGCAGCCACTTCTGGCCTAGAACCGGATAACAGCTGAACATAACGCCACATGGAGAGGATTTACCCAGCACTGAGCTGCAGCCATTTCAGGGGCAGGGCAGAGACGGAACAGCAGCTGATGAACCGCAACAATAGTTTAAGGTATGAAGCAAAGACTAAACCAACATCCAAACACATGTCAGGAGGACGTTAGCAGGAGAAAGGAGTTTGTGAGGAAAGCAGCATTTACTTAGTTCCTTTTAGAAAGAGGGGTCGGTGATTTAACTCTGCAGGAGCTACGGAGCTGGGGGGAGCTGCAAGGATCACTGGGGCAGGGAGATAACAGAGGGCCCGGACAGCCAGCAAGGAGATGAGCTTGGAGCTGCGTAGCCATGTGGCAAGAGCAGACAGCAGGACGGCGCTCAGGACTCTGGGCTCTGACCAGCTGGGTTACGCTGGGCAAGTTACTTCCCAACGTTAGGCTTCTGCTTCCCCTGGTGTATTTAGACTGGAAGCTGCCCGGGGCACAGCCAGTCTCTCACTGTGTCTGGGCAGTGCCTGGCACATTGGGGGCCCTGATCTTGGCCAGGGTCTGCGGAGCGCCTGGTGCGATAGAGCCCTGATCTCTGCAGTGCTCATGCAACCCCCTGCCCCACACTGATCCCATCTGCAGCCTCCTAGCAGCAGCATGGTGCACATCCTCACAAGGTGTGTTGGGGACATAGTCCCAGCCCAGCCCCTCGATGGGGTGGGGACACCTGGCTGGGGTTGGTGGCTGAGAGCCCCACGGGTGGGGTGGGACGGGGGTTGCACAGTCAGAGCAGAGAAGAGAGGGGGATGGAGCAGGCAGCTTTGGGGTGGACGCCCCCTCCCCAGCCCTGAACACTGATCCCAGCCCGAATTGGACACACACGGCCGGGGATGGTGGGGTTCAGAGTGGAGCCCCAGGCCTGAGAGGAGAGAAGAACTAACAGGAGGGGCCGTGGCTGAGAGGTACCGAGAGGGCCGGGGTGACTGGATGGGGGGAATCCTCTGAGCGGGGCAGGCGTTAGAAGGGGGGACGGCAAAAGAGAAGGAAGGAAAATTGCTTCCCTCTGAGCAAAAGAGGGACTGGGATGGGCTGGGGCCCTTTATGGACAGAGCATGGAGGGGTTCACCATAGGTGTCCTGCCTCCCAGCCCTGCTGCTCTAACCACTAGAGCCCACTGCCCTGTCAGAGCCAGGGATGGAACCCAGGCATCCTGGCTCCCAGTTACTCTGGCTGGACAACACAACAAGCAGAGATGGGCTCCGCCCCATTGAAGGTAATGGGGGTCACTGCAGATGTGGTGTCCGTAGATAGGAAAGGCCAGTGTCCCATCCCTGCCCCTTTGCACCCGCCCTACCTGGGCAGCGGAAGGGTCTGTGTCTCGCGCTGCTGGTGCCGCTTTTCACCCAGGCGGTGCCTGCCGGGGCTTTTATGGCCTCTTTCCCTGGCATCCACGAGGCCTCCCCTGGCACCTACTCCCCAGGCGACTGGCTGAGCCAATCTCTGCCTTGCCAGCCAGGCCCCGCAGTGAGAGGCGCTGGCCACACTCGTTAGCCCTCAGCACCTCACCAACGGGATTCAAACGCAAGTGGCCAATTGCTGGCCCACTGAGCCACAGCTCCTGATCCCCCCACATCCCTCCTGTGTGCGCCCAGTATCCTACGCGAGGCTGTTAGAGCCTTGTCATTTTGCAGTGTGGGCATGGCTCAAGCCGCTGCCCTGAGTCCAGGATGTAGTCGAATAGCAGGGCCAGGGCCAGCAACTGTAAACTGCGTGAGCATGCCGTGCAGCCGCTCAAGCACAGACTTCCATAGACTCCTAGGCCAGAGGGGGCTGTTGCGATTGGCTAGTCTGAGTTCCTCCCCCAGCCGGGAAACGTCCCTGGAATCATTCCTAGAGCAGAGCATATCCAAAAACAGCCCATCTTGCCCGAAAAAGGGTCAGCAATGGAGAATTCCCCCCGCCCTGGGTCAGTTGTTCCAATGGTTAATTATTCTCATTGTCAAATGTGGGTACCTTATTTCCATTCTGATTTTCTCTTGCTTCAGCTTCCAGCCATTGGGTGGCGTTAAACCGTCCTCTGCTAGATCGACGAGCCCGCTGTGAAATATTTGTTGCACATGTAGACTGTGATCAAGTCACCCCTTAGTTAAGCTAAACAGATTGAGCTCTTTGGGTGTGTCTACACTGCAGTGTAAACTCAGGGGTTGCATCCAAGCTTGCACCTAATCACCCCTTCTGTCTACACACAAAATACACTAACCCATGGCTCCCAGGATCCCACAGCCACCACTGAGAACAGCCTCGCTCCATCCTCCCTGGAACCCCCTTCCAGGTAGTTAAAGGCTGCTATCAAATCCCCCCTCATTCTTCTCTTCTGCAGACTAAACAGGCCTAGTTCTTTCAGCCTCTCCTCATAAGTCTTGTGCTCCAGCCCCCGCATCATTTTTGTTGCCCTCCACTGGACCCTCTCCAATTTGTCCACATTCTTCCTGTAGTGGGGGTCCAAAACTGGACCCAGTACTCCAAATGTGGCCTCACCAGTGCCAAATAGAGGCAGTGTCCCTCAGGGAAGGCTGAACCCACAGCCATATGGACGCTGTTGGGTATTCTTCTATGCCAGTGGGTGCTGCTCTTCATATTAGCTACCTCACTTCACGTACCCCGATAGCCGTAGACGTGTGTAACGTGGCCAGGCCCTCCTGGTTTGCCCTCCTTGTACAAAGGACTCCCAGCCATCTGCATTGCACTCACCCACGCGTATTTCTTTGCAGTGCACAGGGAGCTCCCCAGTTTCTGCCCCAGGCACTCCAAGGGTTCAGACTTATCTAGTCTGCAGGCAAACTAACTCACCTGGACTGGCCTCGATACCATCCCTGGCAAGGGAGTCAGCTGCTCCCCTTTGCCTCATTAGTCAGGGTTTGAGCTTAGCCTAATCAGTGCGGTCAGCTCTGGCCTGCTCCCTTTTTAGTTCTTGGCTCCACTGATCTGTATGCCTCAGCCCACTGTGTTAGGGGCCACAGAGGCAGCTGAAGGGTTACCACCCTCCGCTCTGGCACACCGGGTCTCTGCCTCGCAGCTCTCCTGCACCCGGGGGCCAAACGTTTTGAGCTCAGGGGGCATTAAAAATACGTAGCAAAAATTCAGAGGTGTTTTTGGTCCGTGTTTCACACTTTTCATGGATGTTTTCCTGATGGATCGTTTTATTGACGTGGTTATTTTAGCGTTTGCCACGTGAAAAGACGACGACATGCTGGGTCATCTTAAGAGTTCTCTGTGTTCCCAGTAGCTGGGGATCCGGCTCCATTGACTCCATGGAGCTACGGCTGATTGATCCAAACTGGGGATCTGACCTATTGCCTCCATGGGGCGCTGGCTGATCTTTCCCCAACCCAGTGCGTTTCTGGTTTGAAACCCCATGTCTCTGGTGTCTCTCTGTGGGGACACTTCTGTGGCCAGTCCATACCTAGTGCAGAAGCCTGACCCGCTAGTAGTGACCTGGCAACCTACCCTGTACCAGACCATATGCCATGCCTGTGCTTTTCCCAAAGCTGCATTTTCTGTCTTTGTTGTTCTTTATATTCCTCTTTTACATAGGTTTGTCTTGTTTTGTCTTCTAGGAACCGGATTAACAACGCCAGTTCCAGCCCATCTCAACTAACCTCTTCGCTTTTCCACAAAAACAACATTAGTTCCCTCTTTAATACCATCCAAGGAGTTGTCAGGTGTGGGGGATGGTGTCTTTCTAAAACACTCTCTCCAGCTAAACGGAAAGGGGAAAAGGGATGCTGTTAAAACAGAAGCCTTATTAAATACTTTACACAGCAAATTCTTTGATTGGCTTCCCTTTAATAAAGGGTGAAAAAAATGTAACGGTGAGTTTGCCATCAGATTAATCAGGATGAGATCGCTGTATACCAAACTGTGTTTAAAACCGTTTAATGCTGAACAGTTTCAGTCATGTCAAAAAAGAGACAACTCGGGGGGATATGACAAAGGTCTATAAAATCATGAACAGTATGGAAAAAATAAGTTGGGAAGCACTATTTACCCATTCACATAACACAACCCAGAGGTCACCCAATGAAATCAATAGGCAGCAGGTTTAATACAAAAAGAAGGAAGGACTTCTTCAGAGACCGTATAGTTAACCTGTGGAATTCATTGCCAGAGGATGTTGTGAAGGCCAAAAGTAAAACTGGGTTCAGAAAAGAAAGGTTCATAGAGGATAGATCCACTGACTGCTATTAGTCAAGGTGGTCAGGGACACAACCCCATGCTGTGGTTCTCCCTAAACCTCCGACTGCCAGATGTTGGGTCAGAACGACAGTGGATGGAACACTTGATAATTGCCTTGTTCTGCTCATTCCCTCTGAAGCGTCTGGCATTGGTCACTTTTGGAAGACAGGATACTGGGGTGGATGGACCATTGCTCTGACCCACTCTGGCCATTCTTATGTTCACACTTTTGACTCCTTGGGCCTTAATTTACCCCCTTTTCTATGGAAAGACCTGGTGTGTGTGTATGTGTCTGTAGGAGGTGTGTCTCTGCTGCTCTGAGTGTGTCTCTGCCTCAAGTCTGAGGAGAAAAGAACCCTGGCATCCTGGCAGACCTAAGAGGGAAACGTTCTCTAGACACATCTTGGGTGGAAAGCACAGCGAAGGAGCCACAGGCTGGACTCATGCGCCCCGAGCCAGGACCTTCCTCCCTGCCTTCCTCAGGGCCGCTGCCACCTCCTTGTTCCTCAGGCTGTAGATGAGGGGGTTCAGGGCGGGCGCCACCGCGGTGTAGAAGATGGCCACCTGCCGGTCACGCGCCTGGGCATAGCTGGAGGCTGGGCGGAAGTAGAGCCAGGCCACGGTGCCGTAGAAAAGCATCACCACGGCCAAGTGGGAGCCGCAGGTGGCAAGGGCCTTGCGCAGGCCACGGGCGGAGCGCAGGCGGCCCACGGCCACTCCGATGCGGGCGTAGGAGGCCAGGATGAAGGCAAAAGGGGCCAGCACCACCAGGACGCCCTCGGTGAAGGCAGCCAGCTCATTGGAGAAGGGCCGGGTGCAGGAGAGGTGCAGCAGGGGTGGTAGATCGCAAAAGAAGTGCTGCAAACGGTGGCTGCAGTAGTGCAGCCGGGCGGCCATGACGGTGTGCAGCAGGGAGTGCAGGATCAGCACGGCCAAGGAGGCGGCCGCCATCTTGAGGCACAGGGCCCGCGTCACCACGGTGGCGTAGCGCAGCGGGTCGCAGATGGCCACGTAGCGGTCGTAGGCCATGGCGGCCAGCAGGTAGCCCTCCATGTTGCCCACGGCCATGAAGATGAAGAGCTGAGCCATGCAGCTGGCAAAGGGGACGGCGCGGTGCTGGGTCAGGACCTGCACCAGGGCTTGGGGCAGGGTGATGGAGGCGAAGCTCATGTCCACCACGGCCAGCTGGCTGAGGAGGAAGTACATGGGGCTGCGGAGCTGGGGGTCAGCCCACACCGCGCCCAGAAGCAGGGAGTTGCCCACCAGGTTCACCAGATAGGTGGCCAGGAGCCCTGCGAAGATCAGCCGCTGCAGGTCCCGGCGTTCGGACAGGCCGAGGAGCACAAACTCCGAGACGGCCGTCCAGTTGGCATCGTCCATGGCGAGGGGACGCGGCGGCACCTGAACAGGGAGAAGGAGGGAGTCGGCAGTGATGTAAAGTGCCTATGAATTATGCCCACCAATCGTCGGGAGCAAAGTCGCATTCAGCCCTATTTGGGTAATGCTTTAAAGTCTCCCAGCGATGGAGACGCCACCACAACCCTTGCTGAGTTCTTGTAATGATTAATCACTGTTCAAAATGTACACCTCCCGGCTCGTCCAAAGTTGACTAGCTTCGACTTCCAGACATTGGCACCTTGTTATTCCTTTTTCTACTAAGTCGATGCTCCGTGGTGCTGGCAAACCAGGCACCAGCTCTTGCCGAGATGGCAGGCATTAGCTAAGAACTAACAAACTCATATCTGGAAACCAGGGCAGTTTACCTGTATGGTAGTTTTGCTCAAAGGAGGTATTAGTCTTATAAGATTGTATTTAGCATATAGACTCTATGAAACGCTTGTAAATTGCTGCCAGCATTAATCTCATTTGTAACAGCTGTAGTCCAGCCTACAAGAACATATGTAAGTTTTGCTTTATGCTTGCTCCATCCAGAAGGACTAGCAAAATCAGATGGGTCATGGTAATACAAAGGATTGTCCCAAGGCCCTATCACACCTTGGAAATGCTATGTGCAAGGAAGCTCCTCCTGGGGGTCTTGGAAGCTGAATGAAGGAAATAAAACAAAGTCACAAGAAAATCTTCCATCTCTTTGCTGTTCAAACTCTGACAGGATCAGAGACAAAATACTGAAGCCAGATATCCCCGGTGGTTACCCCTAGGTCTGCCCTGAAAGACACGTTGAAATGCCGAATCTTTATACCTCTGTCACTCATAGACATTTCAATGACAACTCAATAGTGTGTCTACATTTGCCTGCATTAACCTGTAAATAACTCTCTTCTTTCTGTTTCCTAAATAATAAACCTTTAGATTGTTTATTCTGGGATTGGCTACAGGCATTGTCTTTGGGGTAAGATCTAGGGTACCAACTAATCTGGGGGTCTCTTGGCACTGGGATGCAACCTGAACATGGAGTGATTTTTTGGTGTAAGTGACCATTTATCACTGAGTTCTGTTTGTTTGGGTGGCAAGATAAACTGGAGGGTGTCAGGGGATGGTCTGTGACTCCATGGTGAGACTGTTAGAGAGATCCAGGAGTTTGCATTTGTTACTAGGTCGATGAAACCTATTTATAGATCATACCATCACTCTGAGGCGTCTTCCCTGATTCTGACAGTCTGCTGCGAGACAGACATTCACAGTCGTGAGCTCCTCCAGACAGCGTGACAACCTCTGTTATCCAAGTCCCCTTCCCTGGGGAGGTATTTATGGACTGGGATCAAGTCCTGTCTCTATCGTCTCTTTGTTAAGCTATTGAGCTCCTGGAATGTCTCACTATAAGGCAGATTTTCCAAGCCTTTAATCATTCTCATGGCTCTTCTCTGAACTCTTTCCTACTTATCAACATCCTTCTTGAATTGTAGCCACCAGAGCTCCCACAGAGGTCACACCAGTGCCAAAGATAGATGTGCAATAACCTCTCTATTTCTACTCAAGGTTCCTCTGTTTATAAAACTAGGCACTTGTGATGTTCTCCCTGTGCCCTCAGACACAAATTCTTGCCTGACTTTATGCCCCTGACTGGTCCCTTTTAGATCTGGTTGATTTTTTCCATGGAAACAATTTCCACGAAAACCAGGTTTTCAATAAAAGGAAAATCTTCACAAAACAATTTCACTCATGAGAAAATCTTCTGGGTTTTCTATTCAAAGCCAGAGACGAAAAGCGGAAAACAAAAAATCTGTTAATCCTTTGTTTTCTAGGAAAATTTGAGGGTGGAGATTAGTGAAAAAGTTTCTTTTTTCTGGAAACTTGCTTTTTTTAAAAACAAAATTGTTCCCCAAAAGCAGTTTTTCAACATCAAAAAATGTCGCCCACCAGTGAATTTTGAAATACGGAAAAAAAATCTGATTTTGGTTTTGCATTTGTAGGGGAAAATAACAGATTTTTTTTGTGGTACACTTTGAGAAAACTATTTTTTTCCCCAAAAACTTCCCATGAAAGTGAAGTGAGGCATCTGCTGGAGTACTACCTCCAATTCTGAGTGCCATACTTTAGGAAAGAGAGAGACATATTGGAGAGATTCCAGAGGACAGCAACAGCATAAAATGATCAAGGGTTTAAAACACCTGGCCTAGGAGGAAAGGTTAAAAAAAGCAGGCATGTTTAGTCTTGAGAAAGAAGACAGAGAAGGGAACCTCTTCTCCTTCACTGGCCATTTTTCAATCAATATGGGATGTTTTTCTGAAACATCTGCTCTAGGAGTTCGTTTGGGGCAGTTCTCTGGCCTGTGTGATACAAGAGGACAGACTAGATGATTGCAACGGTCCCTTTCACTGTTGGAATCTAGGAATCTCTGAAAGATGGAGCCGGATACATTTATGACACTGTTGATATGACAGGGCTGCCGTGATAGCAGGGACTAGAGGAGAACACTAGATACCACAAGATTCAGGATAAAGTTTGTGAGAGTTATAACATGTTGAGCGCTCTTAGTATTTGCAAGGTTGGGTTTGGGACTCTTTCATGCTACGCAGGACATTTGGAAAACCTACCTTAGAGGCTTGTGGGGCTTAGTCAGCTTAGTTCATCAACAAGATGGTGAAAAGGGGACTTGGTAACAGTTTGGAAACACGCTTGCAGCCCTTCACCCTCATCTGGATCCTGCGTACCACACTGGGCCCCCCAACTCCACCCGGGAAATGCAGAACGAGCAGGGGTTTGGGGACAGGTCAGGCTCTGGGAGAACTCTCCTGTGAAGAGAAAAGGGAAAGATCAGGACTGTTTAGAGAGGATAGCACGACAAAAATGGGACAGAGAAACACGATCAGGAGATTCTGTTCTCCCTATCACATGGCAGAGGAATAAGGGGACATTCCATGAAATTACAGTAGGAAACTCAAAACAGATTAAAAGACATTTTCATTCAATCAGTGACGGTGGATCTCGTCACCACAAGAGGGCATTGCGGATAAAACCCAGCAAGATTCAAAGAGGGACTGGACATTTCCCTGGATAACAGGAACATCCAGAGTTAGATTAGCTCAAACTAACTAAACTTTGTGGAAGGGATATTAAACCTCATGCTTCAGGGTGATGATAAACCTCTAGCTATTAGCGATCAGGAGGAAATTTTCATGAGGGCAGATTCATACCTGCCACTGAAGGTTCTTATACCTGCCGAACTAGATTCCATTTGTTCTGACCCAGTCTGGCCATTTCTTTAACAGACCCCCAAGCACCCTTTCAATCCACAGAGAAGCACCAATATTCATAAGAAATTTTTGATATCCAACAAAGGACCATGAGTTTGCCTCCTCCAACTCAACCTTTCCATCAAAAAATTTCCACCAGTTCTCATTTTCATTTGAGCAAGTGAGAAATTTTCCACCAGATGGGTTTCCCCTCATACCCCAAGTGGAAAACTATTTATTTGTTCAACAAAATGGAAAACGTCCATCTGCCTGGAAAATCTCTGGGTTTCCTTCAATAAAGCCCATTTTTCTCAGTTTGGGGCCAGCAAAAACCTCAAATTTTAGGCCAAAACCATGAAAAAAACATCTTTGGATTTTTAGGGATTTGTGCTTTCTTTCCAGGGTCTCCCGAGGATACTGTGGGAAATTGCCACCTCTGTCTATGGAAAGCTTGGAAATGTTGGACAAAAACACTCAGTGTTTCTCCACTGATATTTTTCAGGGGGATGGGTAGAAAACTTGCTTTCCACTGAGCTCCCAGTGTGAGCCCATTGCTCCATGAAGATGTGGACTTTGCAGGAAATTAATGCTTAGGGTGAAGGTAACAGAGATGCCGTCATTGTGTCTGAAATCCAGTTGAGCAGAGTATGGTGGAGAGAGCAACTTGCGTTGTAGAGGAGGCTTCAGAGAGCTCCAGTCCTAGCATGCATGGGGAAGGACCAAGAGCAGAGATGGAGCTCCATTCTGTAAGCAGGGGTCCTCCAAGCGGGGACCCACCAGCACGTGGAGTCCTTCCCTCAACACTTTCAAAGCACCTAGCTAGAAAGGGTGATGCATGAGCATGGCGATGGAGGGATTTTGTCTGAGTGAGAGACTCCCAGAAGAGATTGCGGGTGGGGAAACGTTTTACTGTTCAGAGTCCAGACACCAGGGTGAGGGGCAGATGGATGCAGAGGACGTGGGATTTTTTCCCCTGCTGTCCTATTGCCCTGTCTGCCCTGTGCCTGCTCCCCCCATCCAGCCTCCACTACAATCCCAGATGTTCCCCTGTGGTTCCCCACCCACACTGATACCCAGCCTTACCTTGGACAAAGACAGTCTGGCACCTGCCTTCCCCCGGCATCTGTAGAGGAACAGCCACTCCTCTGTGAAGATGAACCCCAGAAACCAGGCCTCTGAGACAGCAGAGCGACTTAATTAGCTCCTGGGAGACTGTGACTGAGAAAACATTCATTAATACTTGACCGAGTGGCCCCAACCCCAGGAGGCTCCGGGGATCTCCAAGGTCCATGGTTTCCTGTCACTTTCAGAGATCTCCCCACAGACCCTATTGCCTCCCCATTGTAGGGCAGCCAGTCCCATATCCACTGAATTGTTCCTCTCTGACATCCAGCTCCCTGCCACTGGCAACTCACCGAAGTGCCAGTTCCTCTACCCCCCAAAGGTGCAGTGTACCCCAATTAGCCAGTTTTCCCTTAAACCCCCAGCTCCTGGATGCCATCCGGCACTCCTGAGCACTTCTAATAAGACCAGAGATGAGTCATTTAAGAAGGACTAAGGATTCCCCTAGCCCAAAACAAATCCACAAACTGCAAGCCTATCCTCCTCAATGGTTACTTCCCCAGTGAACAGAGTTGGCTTCCCTCTTCTCCTAAATTGCAATCGGTTGCAAAGCTGGCCAGGGCCACAAAACCCAGGATCAAAATATTCACGGAAACCTCCTCCCCAAGGAGCTTTCTTCAGTGACTGGAGCCTTACCTGACATGCTGTGACCTTGAACACAAAATTTTGTTGTTATTCATAGCTACTATGTCCTTGTCCCAGTGGCTTTGACTTTATGGATGCCCAGTCAACCTGTGGAACTCACTGCCAGGGGATGTTGTGAAGGCCAAGCCTGTATCTGGCTTCAAAATATAATGAGTGATGTGATTGGAGGATGGGTCCAGCAGTGGTATTGGTCAAGATGATCAGGGATGCGACCTGATCTGAGTGTCTCAAACCTCTGACTGCCAGAAGCTGGGACTGGATGAAATGGGTGGATCACTTGCTAATTGGCCTGTTCCAGTCATTCCTGCTGAAGCATCGAGCACTGGTCACAGACAGGATACCAGGACAGATGGGTCATTGATCTGATGCAGTCTGGCCATATTTTGTAATAATTGGCAATGGTCTGTGATGGTTTCCCATTGACTGATCTAGGCCATGGCCTGGAGGACCTTGCACAGCGTCCACGGCTGGCTGGCAAGGGGTAACAGCTCCTTTTCACCTGAACGTGCCACCACCAAGATGCGATACCCCAGCAACTAGTTCCTTCTCCGAATCCAGACAGCGGACTGTCAACGTTAATCCATTACGCCCGAGATATAACCCATACGTACATCTCAGCGTGCTTCGGAGTCCTGATGAAAACTGAGCTTTCCGCCAAGGCCGGCTTTTGAATGCTCTCTTGGAGAAAGCCCTTCGATGTCCCAGACCCCCTATGGAGGGTTCTCACTCTTCCTTCATGTGTCAGCACTTCCTGAAACTGAATCTCTGGTCTCCAGCCCTCTCTGCCTGGCATGTCCAAGTGAGACGGACCCCTGATCCAAGACTTGTGCACACTTCAGCGATTAATGCACCTCACTGAGCATTTATGGAGATGCTGAAGAAGTGTGTTCAAAACAGTCAAGTTTATTAGTCCCCTAGAACCCAGCACAGGAAGCCCTTAGGTTAACTGAGAGAAAGGAATGTCCCATAAACTTTCAAGCCAACCCAGAGCCCAGCCAAGCCAGCATGAAACTCCATTTTCTGACTCCATCTCCTTCCTTCAGCACGTCTGGTTCCAAGCTCCTTCCAGAACTAATTTATCCCCCACCTCGCACCTTCCAGTCCTGTCCCCTCAGGCTAGGGGTCTTGGCTTAGTTCCCCTGCTGAACGCGTCAATCCATGAGTTGTTGGTGCTGGCTGTTTCCATCTAATCCAGTGGTTTTCAACCTTTTTTTATCTGTAGCCCCCTAAAAAATTGCAAATGGAAGTGTGGACCCTTTTTGAAATCTTAGACATAGGCTGCAGACCCCCTGGGGTCCATGGACCAAAGGTTGACAACCACTGGTCTAGGCACCTTGTTGATCTGGGTCAGTTTCAACCAGTTCCTTAAGGAATGTTTAAACTGCAGGGAAAGCCCAGTGTTCAAAGTCAGGCTCAAGCCTAGCCCTCTTCCGTCTACACACAAATCACAGTAACCCAGTGAGACAGTCTGTACCCTTATGTTCATCCTTTTACAAGACTATGACAAAGCATGCCTTGTGAGGTACCATTTGAAAATGCATAATCTGCTGAACATTATTGTCCTGGTAAAATGTGTGACAACTTTGTATGGAAAGTTATGAGATTCTACTGTATGATACTGCTGAGACATGTTTCAAGTTCAGAAAAGCAGGCAAAAGCCAGTTCCTCAGAGACAAAAGGCAAACTGATGCCCCAGCCAGGTGTCAACATAGTCAACGGGACTATCACCTGGTTATGTGGTTATGCTGCGATTCTTTGACAGGAAGACGAGAAATGTACCTCTTGGGAAAGGAACGGCTAGAAATTCCTATCTCCAGACTTTCTGTCTCCTGACCCCCCCCAGCTGGATTCTCGAAAGGATTCTCGAAAAGGATAAAAATGAGGAAGCAAGGACACAGATCGCCACTCCCTTCATCTCTACTCACAGTACTGATGATACTTGAAAGACAAAGGAAGCTTCATTGGACTGGGGAGAGATCCTGGCTGCAAGATCCAGCCAGTCAGACTGCAAAAGAACATGTGGCGAGTGAGACCTTCTTTCAGTTCACTTAGTCTTAGCTTGTTAAAGTAGGGATTAGTTTGCATTTTACCTTTTATTTCTCTGTAACCAGTTCTGACCTTTATGCCTCATTATTGTAATCACTTAAACTCAATCTTTGTCTTTCCTAAACTCATTGACTGTTTTAGCTAAACCAGCATGTGTTGGGATTGACTTGTTTGGGAAACTCCTTGTGAGAGAACAAGGTTTCATTTTCTACTAATGAAGTGACAAACTTTCTATGAGTTTGCCTTGGCCAAGAGAGGACTGGACAGGACAAGATGCACATTTCTGGGGGAAAGTCTGGGAGTGGGAATTGTGGGTGTCGCTCTGCAGTGGAATTCAAGGATGGCTGGATGAGGCACTCTTGCAGTCTAGGTGGAGATAATTTACATGCTGGAGGCTGTGCGTGAACAGAGCAGGAGTGGTTGCTTTCACAGCGAAGCAGGCTTTTACCCTGGGGAATATCACACCCAGGATCTCAGAACCCTATGGCAGGGGATGAGTCAAGCCAGGAGCCAGAGTTTGAGCCCTGTGGCTTTGCAATGTAGAGGCGGCCTCACTGGACTCGTGCTCTGAGAGGCATCCAAAAGCATCCCACCGTCTGACTTCCTTTGTCCTCGGGACCGTGAAGGCTGGGAGACAGGCCAGTTTTCCCATCCTGCACCATGAACAAAGGGTGAGTTCGGCCTCACATTGGAAGGATGCGGGGAAGCTTGGGATCAGGGTGGTATAGTGTCATATGGACACTGGAGATGCAGATCGGGACCCGGGGTCAACAATTCCTGACGTTACCAGTGAGTGTAGACATTCAAGCCATAGGTTAACAAACGCAAGTTCTGCTAACTCGTGTGCTCCTGCTCCTCAGCTAATACTGATGTGTAGCCAGACCATCACTGCCTCAGTTCATTCCACCCGCACAGCCTGGCCATGCAAACATAGCTCTGTCTCTCAGCCTAGCCCGAGAACAACCTCAATCCTGTCCCCCCTCCTGGATAGAATAGGGGGGAAACTAAAGCATGCACCAGCATTCTACAAAACTATTGCAAAAACTTCCCACTTCATCAGAGTCACACATGTGGCTAAATATCCTGTGAGACTTGGTGCTGTCAGGGCTACAAGGACCAGAGGGGCGTGATGCAGAAGCGGTGCTCCATGGCACATCTGTTGTCAGCGTCAGCTTGTTTTGTCCCAAGGACTTTTGGCCAAGGCATGGTGGCCGAAGAGAGGAGGGGGGAAGCTAAAGCACTGGGTGTGGGTCTCCAGGCAGAGCAGGCAGGAGCAGTCAGTTGGTAGGAGAACTGCCCTCCCCAAGGTACCTTGTGCTCCCTTCTCTTCTCACACACATCATTCTGGTATGAGCCAGAGCTCTGGGAAACGCTGGGAGTGCTAAAAACCCCTCCAAACTCTGGTGCACAGAGATTGGGAGCAGGGGATCCAGGACCCCTTGGTTCTCTCCCTGACTGTAGGAAGGGAGTGGGGTCTAGTGGTTGTTGTCAGTAGTCAGTTGCGTAGTGGTCTCAGTTGCTGGCTGCGTGCGTGTGTGTCCTCTGCGTATGTGCTGTCTCAGCTCTGTGCAGGTAACCGAGACGGCACTCGCGATCGAACGAATCAACGTGCCCATGGATCCGCAGAGCAACAAAGGCCACCCGGCCAGGTTTGTTGCAGTGAAGCACAATGGGAAGCGACCTACACATATACTTTAAATACAAGCGCTCCGTTACAATGCAATGGCTTAATTAACGGTGGGGCTCTCTTTGTCCTCTCGGCGGGACCAAGTCGCTCCCTCTGACACCCTGTTTTATACACTGTTACAGGCAAGTTTCATTCTGTCCCTTTGACGCAGGAAGCTGCTGCCCTCTTGACGTAGTCTGAGCTCACCTCTCACCTTCTACTGGATGGGTCGGTCAAAACATCTCTATTCATTACAGTCAGACGACATTTCTCCCCATTGTAGTGTCATCTGAGGGGTCAGGTGACCCTTGTTATCTCTTTGGTGCTAGGATGTCCTGGTACCGTGGTCTCTGCTATGTATTTTTAGGCTGGTACTTAGTAATGTTTTGAAAATAATCTGTGTTTGCAGTATCAGCTTTCTCCTTGCCAGTTTCTGTGAGGTCGTAAGTTCACAGCCTGACTCTGGCTAACTTGGCTTTATAGCAGACTTGACCAGTCTTTTAGTTTACGCCTTACACCTTGGCCTTACAGGCTCGGCTTCAGGACTCATGCTTTCACTTGCTACTACAATGGTTAGAGCAGGAAGGTCTGGGAGCCAGGACTCCTGGGACTCGCCCTGATTGCAGGAGGGGAGAGGGATCTAGTGGTTAGAGCAGTGGGGGGAAGGGGGTGTCTGGAAGCCAGGTTCTCTTCCCAGCCCTCTCCTGGATAGTACAAATATAAAAGTCTGTTATTCCATTAAGGGAATAATATGCTAGCTTATTACCTTAAATAGAGTTACTCAGAGCCTTCCATTTAAACACACCAAATTCGATGAAACAATAAAACAAGTTTCCAAGCTACAAAGAGACCAGTTTTCAGTGAGTACAAGTAAAGAGGCATAAAAGTGAGAAAGGGCTACAAGAAACAAAGATGAAAAAATTCAAGCAAAATTTCTCACCAAAAGTTTCCAGCAAGTTTATTGACCAAACTTCAGGTCAGGACACTCGCCTTTCCCAGACTCCAACAGCTGTTTTCCTTTGTCTTCATAGACACGATGGCAGAGACAGACAGGGAGATAGAGAAAGGGGTCTCTTCGGGCATCTGCCCCTGCTTTTTATAGTCCTGTCCCCACTTTGAAAAACGCATCAAGCAAGGTGGCTGGCAGACCAGTGAAGAAAGGAAACTCTGTGCTGTTTCTTTGCTAAGATGTAGATTTGTTTTTTGTCCCTGTCCCCTTCCATGCCCAAGAAGGGCCAGGTAACAGTCCATCAGCCGTGAAGCGTCTGCTTGCCTCTGTCTCCACCGAACAGGTTTAGCCACTCTGGGATGCAGCCTCCAGTCACGATTCCCGCTTGTCTTTGTAACTTCCCATGTAACAACTTCACAACAAGTCCTGCACCTTGGCAGGGGGTTAGACTGGCTGCCCTCGCGGGCCCTGCTATCCCTCTGGTTCTATGATGCTCTAACGGGGCCAGAAGCATTTTGCCATGATCTTCTTGATCAGCACACACTGACTTTTCACCTGCTTGGACAAACTGGAAAGGGAAGTTGAAGCGGCACAAATTAAGCCTGAGAATCAGGGTGGAAATTTTTAATTACCTAGAAAATTAAATACCAGAACAATTGCCCAAGTGGTGGGGCATCTTCTCCATCCTGGGCCACTTTTCAGTCCCGCAGGGAGATTTTCCTAAAAGATCTGTCCTGGACATTATTTCAGGGCAGGGTCTTGGGTTCAGGAGGGCAGACTGGCTTAACACATTGGCCCCCTCTAGCCTTGGCGTCTATGAAATTAGTTGTCTTTCTACAAGTTGCACTTTGATGCTGATTTTTTGGGGGGGATGTTTGGGGGTCATTTCCAGTCTTGGGAGTCTGTGAATCAAGGAAGCATCCATCTTCAGCCCTTTCCTTTTCCAGTCCAGTCTCATGCGTCAGGACTTGGGCTGAGGGGTCGGGAAAGCTTTCCCTCCCCTGGAAGACACACAATGGGGCAGGTGCATTCTGGGATTTTCCCCACACCTTCCTTTGAATCATCAGAGATGAGATGGGTGCTCGAAGATGCTTCAGAAAATCTCCTTTCTAAAGACCCAGATGGTGGGCCACGCATACGTGCTCAGCTCTCACAGCTCGTCCGCGTTGCATGGGGAAGGAATTTCAGTCCAAGGTCAGCTTGGCTGGGACCTTGGCAGTTTTTTTGCTGTCCTCTGTAGCCCGCTGGGAAGAATGGGGCACATCTCCACTGGCCAATTCTCCGCCATTGCGAGCCCTCCTGCTCCCCAATAGTTTAGTCTCCTGCATCGGTCTAACAAGGATTCAGGGATTTCTTCAAATCACACCAGGGGATTGCTACCCTTCAGTACAGATCAAATCAGCAAGGCACGCACCCACATCCTTTCTGTAGTGGGGGGGCCCAAAACTTGACTCAATGCTCCAAATGAAGCCTCACCAGTGCCAAATAGACGGGAATAATCACTTCCCTCCATCTGCTGGCAATGCTCCTACTAATGCAATGATGACCTTGGATGTGGGGCTACCGCCCCTTGGTGGCTACCGGAGGAATTCTCCGCCTATTTATGTAGGGCATGTAAATAGGTTAGAAAGAATTAGATTTTTAATCGGTCAGTGTCGATATAGTAACATTTTATCACTGCTGATCGAAATTCAGTAGTCCACAAAGGCATAAAAATGCTACCTGGGAATGTATCAGCGTTTGATTTAAGGCTATTTAGCTATTTTGACATGTGACATGGAGAACGTGTGTTTTAAGGGTTAAAAGCTTGATCTTTATGGATCTCAATGTCTACCCAAATTAAATAATTATTACCTGACCACCTCTCTTGGCCAAGACCCGTCATTTGCTGCAACTGTGAAAATTAAAACTACAAAATTAAAAATTTCCTTTTTGTAAATGCTTAAAACGCCCTAACTTTGCACAACTGGGAAAATGTAAATCGCAAAAAAATTGTCAATCAAAAATATCTAAACATTTAAATTGATGAAAACCGGCAAATACAGAACAGACGTGGTTTTTTCACCCACTTAAAAACGGACCAAATGAGTCCTGTCACACAAAAACCACACAGGAAAGCCCTGGAGGACTGAGAATTGCTTACAAATCTGAACACGTTGCAAGCAACGGATCGCCGCCACGCTGGCTTTCTGGAAATGAATTCTGCTGAAACCTCCACACGTTGCAAGTCACCCGTTTTGCCCTTGCCTCTACTTCAAATCAGACACCAGCTGAGCCACTGTTGTGCAGTTGCGGACGGAAGCCACTTTTCCACACACTGCAGAGCATAGAAACAACTCTTGCTTACAGCCGTGGGTGGCGGCGCCATCAAAATAATTTTTAATTGACGTCAGCATTCGGGAAAAGAGCTGGCATTTCGTTCGGTTTGGCTGAGCAAGCCGGGAGATTTCTGGACATGGGCAGCTGGCTTGCAACAAATGAAGCTGAATTTCATTTTAACAGCATCCAAGGCCAAAAGGGACCCTTGTAATCATTTTGTCTGACCTCCTGTGTCACACAGGCCAGAGATCTGCCCCCAAATAATTCCCAGAGAAGATCTTTTAGGAAAACCCTTCCCATCTTGCTTTGAAAATGATCAGTGATGGCGAGTCCTTGGAAAGTTTTCCCGGTGGTTTATGGCTCTCACTGTTAAAAATGTTCACCTTATTTCCAGTCTGAATTCGTCTAGCTTCAGTTTAAAGCCATTGGGTCATGTTAGATCTTCCTCTGCTAGACTGAAGAGCCTGTTGTTAAATATTTGTTCCCCGTGTCAGCTGGAGTCTCTCATCTCAGGCTGCGTTTTTAACCCTTTAATCGTCCTCGTGGCTGTTTGACCTTTCCCCAACTGATCAACGTCCTTCTTGAATTGTGGCCACCAGAAACGGACACAGGATCCCAGCAGCACCCAGGACAAATCCAGAGGCCAAATCACCTCTCTGCTCCTACCTGAGATCCCCATTTATACATCCCAGGATCACGTTAGCTTTCGGCCCCAGCATCCCACTGGGAGCTCACGTTCAGTGGATTATCCCCCACCACCCCGAAGTCTTTTTTCAGAGTCCCTGCTTCCCAGGATACAGGCCCCCCGCCCGGACATAAGGCCGCCATCTTTTCTTCCCAGATGGATTCATTTACACTTAGCCGTATCACCACACAGATCGTTTAATGATCCAGATCCAGCCCCTCCCCCAACTCCAGCAAACTCTATTAAGTGACTTTATGCTTTGAATAATTGTGCGGCCTGTCCAAATCCTGATCGAATCCCGGCCCTTGTAACATCAATTCCTTCGAAGTAGATGTACTTCTGACAAGTCCTTTGCTAAATAACCATGTGGAGCTGGGATCCCCCATGGGCTCCATTGGACATTTTTGTTTCTTGGCTGCTCGGGTACTCCGACTAGCTCCGAAGGGGTTAGGTGAGATCCCAAAGATTGAACTGAAGCACAGATTCAAGCGTTGGGCCTCAGTCCCTAATTCTCTTTGGGAATCTGGCTTTCAAGCTGTAGAGCCTTGAGATGGCAAGACAACACACCAACTGCCAACGCACCTTCACGGGGAGAAAAATCTCAACTCCCGAAGGTTTCTTTGACCGAGCAGAGACCAAGAACTAATGGCCAGAAGCTGAAGCCAGACAAATTCCCATTAGAAATAAGGCTCGATTTAACGGGGAGGGTGATAAATCACAGGAACACGTTACCAAGGGCTGCGATGGATTCGCTGTCATGTACCGATTTCCAATCCTGCCGGGTGGCCTTTCTGGAAGAGAAGCAAATTATTGAGCTCAACAGACGGGAACTGGACTGCGCTGTAGATACATCTGGAAGATTTTGGTTTTTACTGGTAGATGTCGGGAAACGTCAATTTCACCCTACGCACCCAAATATTTCCATCCAAACACATGGCCAGCGAAGAAAGAAAACCACTACTTGTGAGTTGGCTTAAAGCAGGCTCGAAGGCTACATTGTGTCTTTTGACACATGATGTTGAGCGTCCATGTTTTAACGACCATAAAGCCTTGGCAGCATCTGTCATTAAATAATTATTGTCTGGCTCCCTCCCTCCCATAATTTCCCGCAACTGGGAAAATTCAAAATTGATGAAAATGTAAGAACAAAAGGCTTAAAATAAACATCAGTATTAACCATCAAAATTAGGACCAAACAAACATTGAATTCTGCAGTGCCTAGGTGTACAAGTGCTTAAATTTAGATGATCAAATGGTGATCTTCTGGCCTTAAGATATATGATTCTAGCCTGGTGCCGCCACCCCCCCCTCCTGGACCCAGAACAGACCCGTGGGCCCATCTCTCTGAGTACCTGGGCACCACCCATCAGATGCTTCTCCTCTTGGTTTGAGCAGCAGCTGTGCCAGACGGGTGGAGGAGAAAGTGCTGTCACAGTGCGGGGAAGAGGGCGGATTCCCCTGGCAGCGGCTGTGGAAAAGTGACGTTCCCCCATGACAGCAGGATTCCCATCTGACTGCGCAGGGGCAGCACCCGCAGACCAGCCTGTGTACTTCTGGCCACCAGAGAAGCTGTGCCCATCTCTTCCCACACTGGTTTGGGACCCCCAGGGAACCCTAACCCCAGGCTTTTGGGGTGTGAGGGCGTGGGTGGGGACACCAATCTAAGGGGTGTGTTCTGAGTTACCACAGAGAATTCTTTCTGGGTGTCTGGCTGGTGAGTCTTGCCCACATGCTCCAGGGTTAGCTGATCACCATATCTGGGGTCAGGAATGAATTTCCCCCCAGGGCAGATTGGCAGAGACCCTGGGGGGGGGTTTCGCCTTCCTCTGCAGCCTGGGGCACGGGTCACCTGCTGGTGGATTCTCTGTACCTTAAAGTCTTTAAACCATGATTTGAGGACTTCAGTAACTCAGTCCTAGGTTAGGGGCCTATTACAGGAGTGTGGGGGGGGTGAGGTTCTGTGGCCTGCGTTGTGCAGGGGGTCAGACTAGATGATCATATTGGTCCCTTCTGACCTTAAAGTCTATGAGTCTAGAATCCAGGGAGCTTCACCTCAGTTCTGATTCCGGCTTTAGTGCAGAAAGGCTTTAAAGGAGGTGACCTGTCATTGTCCCTGTTTCGCAGGGCAAGGCAGGTGGAGAAACAGACAAGGTGAAAGACTTACCCAAGATGAAACAGAGCTGGGAATTGAATGAATCCTGGTTCCCAGTGCCCTTCTGTAACCCAGCAGAGCCCACTCTCCTCCCAGAGTTGGGAAGAGAACCCAGGAGCCCTGGCTCCCAGCCCCGCTGTTCTAACCACTAGACACCATGCCCCGAGCCAGAGCCCAAGCCATGGTCATGTTCAATGGCAACAAACAGCACCAGCGCAGAGTGAAGGTTGCTCCGTAGTATGTCATCTCCTTGCAGAACAGAGAATTGAGCAAAAATCCAAACTTCTGACAACCAGGCAAGGCCCAGAAAATCCCGTGGGTGAGAGTGAACAGGTAGAAAAGAAGGCGAGGAGCAAGTACGTTTCCACCACGGTGGGGCTGGCAGACTTACGGTATGTGTGTTAACGGGGCATACTGGGGCTTTGCTGACAGAGGGCAGAGTTAAGGTTACATGGGCAGCCTTAAGTGTGCATTTCTCAGCTTTCAGACATTTGAGCTATGCTCAGTCCAGCCGTTCTGCAAGGAGTTGACCTACTGCCAAGCAACCTTGACGCTGTGCTAATATTGTTTTTTTTGCCATTGAACTTCCTAGCTTTTCTAGCAGGAACTAGCTGTGTAGCTGTCAGTAGGAATTAGTGGTGTAGCACGATCAGTTATTGCATTTAGGCAATTTATGCATTAAACTTATATTTCATTACTACTACAGGTTCTTTCCCTTTGGGGCAGCTACACAGCTGATTCTCATTGGTTTGTCACACAAGAGAGAGCTATAGATGCCAGCTTTACATAGTCCTCATTAATACAACCACACATATAGCTACAGAGAGAGCGCTCACGTATGCCTATGAATCATGGAAAACCAAGGATGTTGGTAGACACAAGCCAGTTGACCCTGCTGCGGGAAACCAGATGTACCCAAATTCCAGGGCAGATTTCCAGCTCTTTTCTACCCTTATTTCATAGACCCCCTTGGCTTCAAGACCATATTTAATCCTTTTCCGTGACTGTAATAAAACCTGGGCCTGTCCTTGGTCCACATGTGGCATTCCAGGGTGCCAGACTTTAGCTCCCCACCACTGACACACAACGCCAGCTTTGGCCACCTAAAATCCTGCCTCACACTCAGTGATTATAAATGTTGCTTTTCTCTATTACAGCAAAACCAAATACCCTGAATATTTGTTTTCTCTTACTTGCCCTTCCACAGGTCCTATGCTAATAAGTGTCTGGCACCTGTCAGTATTACACCCTGCAGCCTCCCGACAAAGCCCTGCCAAAATTCACTGGCCAACAGGAGACTGTTGTACGTGTTGCATCTGGCAAGTTGCACCCCAAGTCAGCCCTGTTGCAAATGCATTCCCCCCTTCAACCTGGCCCCCTCCCTGCAAGCATGCACAGGTCCTCCCCGTCAGCCTAAATTTTAAGTATAGACAAGGCCTCGGTTCAAAACACCTGTATTTTAGGTGAGGTCTCGCCCTATTATCTTTCGTTGTTAATTGAAGGGTGAGCTCACGGCCATCAATCTCAATGAGGGCTGTGATTCACTACATCATTACTTACTCCCTCTGTTTAACCGCCCCCAGCAGCAGATAGAAACCTGTTTCAGCGTGGGGAGGCAGTCACCATTCGGATTCTAGAGCACGTGGAAACCGCCTAGCCCTTTTCCAATATGGGCGCAGCTCCAGGGACAAATAAAATTTTTAAAAAGTGCATGTTCTCTCAAATACTGTTCTCGGTTCGGATCCCACCCCTGATTTTGTGGGGGCCATGCACGCCCTTGACTAAAACACACTGAGGCCAGTTTGACCCACATCGGGTCAGGCCTTCGCTCTCTTGCTCTGAACAAAAAAAAACCGCAAACCCCGCAAATAGAAATTTTTTGAAAAATCACTATTTTGGGGCAGCCGATATCTCCAGCACTCCGGGCCCAGATGATCCCACATTGGGGTCACTAACCCACTCTGACACCCACCTGCGGTGCACCAAATTTCCAAGGGCTTCGCCGATGCTGGTGGATGTTGGAGGCCTTCGAAAAGGGCAGCCTTTAACCAGAAGTCCTGACACAACCTGAATTTCCCAAGCGGCTGGCAGGGGCTGAGAACCGGCACACCCAGGCTGCTGCCTGTGGCACCCTTCCCGGCAGGGAGTGCTTGGGCCCTGCCCCAGAACCGGTATAAAAGGGACAGCCCTCGAAGCCGTAGCCCCGACACCCAGCCACCGCTGTTCTTCAGCCTCCCTCTTCTCGTCCTCCCGGCCGTGGCGCCCGGCGCGAGCTGGTCCGGATCTTCAGGAGCCACGGGCTGCAGGGCTTTGCGAGGAGAACGGTGGCTGACAGAGTGAGGACACCCTACCCCCTGGCCCCAGTGGCTCACCTGTTATTTGCCCCCCTTGGAGAGGCACAGATAAGACGGAGGCCACCCCACGTGGCTGGGTAGCTAGGGTGCTTTCCCCCTTTGAAATCTCACCTCTGCAGCGCCGGGGGGTGGGGCGGGAGAGGCAGTGGCTCTGGATTTCCCACCTGCTCCAGCCACCAGCCCCAGCTGCTTTGGGTGCCAGATGTGCGCTGCCAACCACATCTAGAGCAGGGGAGGCAGATTGAAGGGTGGGAGCCCAGGGGAGTTAGGCGCCTCCAGGGTTAGGCAGCCACTGAGCAGAATGCCGGGGATCTAATCCCTAGGGGGTTGGCCAGGAAGGGGCCCCCTCTAAACCTCCCCGTCTCCCACACAGAGATCTGCCTGGTGAATCACAAGCGCCGTGCATCGCCACGCGAACGGCAGCATGGACGACAGGCTCTTCCTGATCAACAGCGAGTACTGGTGCCAGGCTGGGCGCACGCCAGGGCCCGCAATGCCTGCCACGTCCCCTGCAACAGTAAGAGGGGCGGAGGGGACGGACACATCCACACACACCACCACCCTGCCCCCGCCCTCCCCGGGGTCAGACGAACGTTGGAACAATGGGGCTGGACGGCAAAGACCTCAAGGGTCCCAGACTCCCAAGGGCTGTGCCCCGGCTGTGGGGCACTGCGACCCGTCCCTACTAAATGCGGAGCTGCACCAAGAGCGAGGCAGCCGCAGTTTCTGGCTGGGGGAAGAAAAAATTGCATCGAGGGGCGGGGAGCCAGGACACCTGGGATCTCACCCCCCCCTTGTCATCATGTGCTAGTTCTGTCCCCCCACTTGCCTCAGTTTCCCCATGGGACTTGTATTCTTCCTACTGTACCCCGCCTGCAACCTCCTGCCAGGCTGAGCCGCCCCAGTGCGTGTCTGTGTGGGGGTAGAAACAGCTCTAATGGGCACCAGGGGGATGCCAGGGTAGACGGACCCGGCAGCCCCAGACCAGGCGGGGATCGAGCTGGGGAGGAGGGGGAGGCATTTGCCAGGGCTGAGGATGGAGGGGGATTCCTGCCCCGAAGGGCCCGCCCCCTCTTTGGGGGGGGAGGCAGGGCACCCTCCCAGCCCAGCAAAGCAGAGGCAGGAGCCGGGCCTGATCTACTCATTAAAACTTTTAATACATAAAAAAAATAGAGACGAGTTTCTGGGGGGAGGGAGAAGGAGGGGGGGAGGGGGATTTTTTTTCGGTTTTTTTTCCTCTGTGCGCAAGGGGAAAGGAAAGAACAGAACTAATCCTGACCAGGGGTGTGTGTGGGGGGGTCTGTGCTTCACACCGTCCCCCGGCCGCTGGGGGAGATACCCCCCCCACAGGACACAGCTATGGCTTCAGCAGAAACTCCCTGAAATTAGCATTAGCCTCTGACTGCTGGGGGGGGGGAGGAGGCAGCTTGGGGCCAGCTCTGCCCCCCCCCCCGGCACAACCCACGTCCTCTCCCCCCCTGCAGCAGACAGTCGCCACCAAGCGAAGAATTCAAGTTTTAAAACAGGAGCCTAAATTTGGGAGTGGGGAGGGGCAGGAAGGAAGGGGCACGCCCCCTCCCACGCTGGAAATGAAGCAATAACTTGGGGGGAAGCGGGTGTGGGCCTGGCCCCCCCCCAAAGGGTGGGGGAGGTGGAAGACACAGGCCCGTAGGGGAGGAGGGGGGTTAAAGCAATGAAGATCGCGCCTGAAATTGGTGTCCCACCCAGTCCCTGCGGAAGGGGGTGGCTCTAGAGAAAGGAGCCATGTGCCTCGCTGGAGGGGGGGAGAATCAATATGCCCCCCCCCAGCCCAGCCGAGCTCCTCATCGGCTAGAGCCGCTCACGTGACCACATTCAGCCCCCCCCCCTCCCCCGGCCCGTGGGGGTGGGACAAGGAAAGAAAAGCAACGAACGCTGGCCCCCCCCCGGGCCACGCCAACCTGTGCCCCCCCCCCCGCAGGGTCCAGCCGATTCCAGTGTCAAAAATAGAAGCTCTGTGGGGGGCGGGGGGGGCCGCGGCGCTAGGGGCCGGCGCCGCCCGAGGGCCAGGGGTTGAGGCAGCATTGGGGGCAGCAGCCTGAGTAGACGAGCACGTCGCAGGCCTGGGAGCGCTGGCCCGCGTGCCAGCCGGCCGGCCAGCCGGGGCAGAGCTGATAGGCCTCCAGGTCGCAGATCAGCTCCACCACCTCGTCCACGGTGGTGAGGCGGGCGGGGTGGCTGGCGTAGACCTCGTGCTCGGGGGGGCACGGGCAGCTGGCGCGCCACCACCTGGAAGAAGAGGCCGGGGCGGATGTGGATGACAGTGGCCGCCATGGTGGAGCGGGGCGAGCGCTGGACCAGCCGCAGGTCGGGGCCGCCCAGGGGGGGGCAGCACCTCCCAGTGGGCCGGCAGGGGGATCTCCTGCAGCTCGGCCAGGAACTCCCGCAGCACCGGGTCCAGGGGCACCCGGCCCGCCAGCGCCCCCAGGCTGTAGATCTCCATGATCTGCGGGCAGAGAGGGCAGGGTGAGAGGGGCTGGGAGGGCTCCCCAGTGCCCGCACCCTCAACACGGCCCCCCCCAGCGCCTCCTTCCAGAACTGCCTCCGACCCCTCCATCCCCAGCGCCCCAGAACTGCCATGGCCCCCCACCACCACCCCCGTAGACCTGCCCCCTGCTCTCTCATGAACCTCGCAGACCAGGCCCCCCCTTTCCCAGCCCTGCCCCCCATGGCATCCCACCGCCCCATCTCGGCTCCCCCCTCACCACGGGGGTGCGCTCTTCCTCCTCCTCGTCAGCCGGGTCCAGCACCACCACGTCCCCGCCCAGCGCCCGCCCCTCCATCCGCAGGGGCAGCCGGGCCGGCACCTGCCAGGGAGAGGAGGGTGAGCGCTGGGGTGCCCCGACTCCGGCCAGGGGCAGCACCGAGGGGAACAGATGGGGCTGGGGGGCTGGTTCTCCCCATGGCGCTGGGAGGGGAATGGGGGCTGATGGTTAGAGCAGGGGGGCTGGGAGGCCAGACTCCTGGGTTCTCTCCCCGGCGCAGGAAGGGGAACGGGCTCTAGGGAGCTGGGGGGTCCTTACCGGAGCAAGCATCGTCGGTGTGAGGTCCCACCCGGGCTCCGCCTTCTCCTGCTTCACTGAGGCAGGGCCAGCGACACGCAGGGCGGGGGCCGGCTCCTGCAGGGGGAGAGACGGGGACAGGCTGAGCTTGTAGAACCAAGGCAGCCAGCGGAGGGCTCCGCGGCGGGGACGGGGCAGAACCAGGCCTCCCCTTCTGCAGGGTGGCCCGCCCCCACCCTGGCCAGGCAGCCAGGATCTGGACCGCCCTGAGCCGGTGACGCTGGCAGGGGAGGCCTGGCCCAGGCCCCCAGGGGATGCCTCGGCTGCCCCCTCTCACCTCCAGGCGGCCGTGGGGCAGGGGCGGGGCCGGCTCCTCCTTCACGTGCTGAAGCAGGACGACGTCTCTGTCCGGCCGGTCCTTCAGCAGTGCCCGCTGCCCGGCCACCCCCTTCTCCGCCAGCAAGCGCAGCTCCCCGCCCGGCGGGCGCTCCTCCTGCAGGGCAGAGACCGCGTCAGGGGCCGGGCACAGCCCCACGGCCAGCAACCCCTTCACCAGCCTGAGCCCCCTGAACGCCACCGCAGAGCTGGGCGAGAACCCAGGAGTCCCGGCTCCCAGCCCCCCAGCGAACAGTGCCCCCAAGCCTCGAGGGCAGATGCCAGGCAAGCTCTGTGGAGAAGCGAAATGAACTCTTACTGCCCGGCCTGGCCGCGCAGCTGACGCCCTGGATTGTCCCCTCACTCCCCTGTCCCTCCCCAGCATCTCCACAGGCGGAGCTGCACCCCAGCCCCTGGCCCAGCCCCGACACACACAGACATCGCCCCAATTCACTGATGGCAACAAGCACACGGTGGGGAAAGCTCTCGCCCCTAAAGTCACAGGGTGAGAACCCAGGAGTCCTGGCTTCCAGCCCCACCCCCTCTAACCTCTCCCCTCCCAGAGCTGTGGTGAGAACCCAGGTGTCCCCCGGGGGCTGAGCGGTAACCGGGCCGGAAGGACGAGCGGGAAAGACGGAGCGGAGGAAGAAAGACAGACGAGTGAAGCACCGTGTCTCACGGGCCTGGGGGGGGTAGGGAGCAGGCAGGGTGGGGGGCAGGCTGCCAGGGGGCGGGGCAGGGGGAGTTAGTTACCTGCGGCACGGCATTGCCCCGAGCCCAGCGCTGCTGGCCGCTCCCCTTGACCCGCCGCCCCACCTGCTTGATCCGGGCCGGCTGGCGGCTGCGGCTGTTCCTCCGCCTCCAGGCCTTCCGGGGGGGCCAGCGCCCCCGCCCCCTCCTCCGCCTGCCCACGGCTCCACACCGCGGGCAGCAGCCGCTTCTGGGGAAGGGAAAGAGAGGGAGAGACAGAGACAGCGCCGGGCAGGCGGCGAGCAGGAGAGAGAGAGAAAGAGAGAGAGAGAGAGAGAGAGAGAGAGAGAAAGCAAGAGAGTCGGCCCGGTCCTGCCCCTCACCACGGCCTCTGGGCGCCTGCCCCTCGCCACAGCACCTCAGCCATAGCCCTCGGCCTCTGTCCCACCCAGCAACAGGGACCACCGAACCCGGCCTTCATATACACACGCACACACGACCCCCCCCGTATTGGAGTCCCCTAGTTTTGGGCCCTCTCCCGCCTGGCCCGGAGCTTGGGGTGGAGGCTGGGGCATTGGGCCGGACGGGGCGGGCACGGAACGACATGTCCAGGGGGTGCGGATAGCAGGCCATGCTGTTTGCATCAAGGGTCCAGATTTACGGAAAGGCAGAGGGAGAGAACCCAGATGTCCTGGCCCCCAGCTCTGACCCCTCCCCGCTCTAACCACTAGACACCACACCCCTGCCAGAGCTGGGGATGAACCAGCCCCTTCTCTACAGGGGCTCTCGACCCTGCAAACATGTGAGGCCTAGACCACAAGGAGGAAACAGCCTCACAACTCTGGGCACAGAGCCTGGCCCATAAACCACTACGATCCATGCTCTGGGAGCCATTCAGGTGCCCAACTCCCATGGACACCCCTGGGAGCTTGGCACCTAAACCCCTTGATGGCTCCGTGCCCTAATACCTTCCCGAGAAGCGAGCCAATGCCCCATGTTGCTGGGGACAGACCCCGCCAGACAAGTGGGTTATGGGCTGGAGAGCCAGAGACCTCAGGGCCGGGAGGAAGGATGCCTGCCCGGCGTGGGGCACGGACCCTGGAGGGGTATGCCCCACGTCGAGTGGGCGACGTGGTCTCAGCCTGTGTGACCATATCCTTTGCCGGGGCAGGATCCTAATGCCCTCTGGACCCAGCTCCCGCCAGTGGAGACGCCCCCCCCCAAACTCCTGGCATTCATGGAGGCTGCTGGCTTTGCTCCCCAGCAGGGAGACGAGGCCCCGACTGGGGCTTCCCCCTTGACTCGGTGGCACCCGCCGGGCACAGCGGCTTGGCTGGGGGGAGAGCAGAGGAAGTGGGAGATTCCACCAGGGCAGGGGACAGCGCCTAAGCCGAAGGGGACACTCAGAAACCAGAGCGGGACCAGACGCAGCTACCCCAGTAAAACCATGACAGCCTCTGACTGGCCCCAGTGGAGGGGGGAGGGAAATCAGGCCCTCAGTGAACCCCAGCAGAGGCCACGCCCAATTCATGCTACCATGAATCTGGGTGGGCTCCACTGGGACAGAATTTACACCACCTGGTGTGAACAGTCAATCTGGAGTCACACCAGCTGGGGTGAATCCTGCCTCCTCCTCCCAAGCCAATCCAGAGTCACACCAGTTGGGACGACTCGTGCCCCACCAGAGCCAATCTGGAGTCACACCAGCTGGGGACAAATTGTGCCCCACTGGAGCCAACCCGGAGTCACACCAGCTGGGACGATTCTTGCCCCACCGGAGCCAATCCGGAGTCACGCCAGCTGGGACGATTCGTGCCCCACCGAAGCCAATCCAGAGTCACGCCAGCTGGGACGATTCGTGCCCCACCGGAGCCAAACCGGAGTCACGCCAGCTGGGACGATTCGTGCCCCACCGGAGCCAGTCTGGAGTCACAGTAGTTGGGGACACGCCCCCTCAAATCCATTCCAGCTCAGCACTTGCCACCACGCCCCAGCCCACCCTGCACAGCCAATCCCAAAGTGCTTCTCTCCCAGCCCCCCGGGCAGGGCAGGAGCCGGGGGCGAGGGCACCAACCATTGCGAAGCGCAGACACTGTCTCCAGCGACACTTCTGGCGCTTGAGGTTCTCCCCGCCGAACTTGGGCTTGTCGCGGCAGAAGTCGCAGCGGCCGCAGTCGGCTTTCAGCAGACAGGCCTCGCACTCCCCGCACTTGCGGTTCCTCCGGCTCTTTGAGCAGTGCTGCCCGGGCGGGGGAGAGAGGAGAGGGGTCAGAACGTGGGGGGGGGCGCGGGCCGCACACGAGCACCCCCGCCCCCCATGGCGTCGGGAAATTGCTGGCCTTCGACAGGGCGAAGTGCGTGGGTTAGAGGAGCATCGAGGGGGGCTCTGGCTGCGCCAGGCGCTGTACATGGGCATGCCAGATCGGTGCCGATTCGCTCCAGACAGGGGGCCTGGCCCCGCAGATGCCGCCGGAGTCTTACCTAATCTAGATGTTGAGATTAAATTATCTCCTACTCTAAGAGTCGATTACGCAGCGTCAGTCTCGCAGGGAACAACCTCATGGTTTAGCTTCTGCATTCGGTTTCTCTAGCAGCTCCCACCCACCTGGGACGCACGTTAGAGATGGATCATCTCCTGCTCCAAACTCATCTAGCCCATCTCCAACCTCAGCCCGTCAGGTCGGAGCTGGCAATCTGCCCAAAGGAGGCGCCGGTCTGGGCCGGGGTGTCGATTCGCCGGCAGAGCCCTTCTTCCCCGTCTCACTTGGTCCCCAGTGACAGGAGAAGGCGGCAGGGCGTCGACGTCTCCCGTCCAGGCTCATCTCGGCACAATTTTGTTTCAGCCACTTCTCAGGCAGGAGCCGGCGCAGAGGCGCTTGGAGGGGTTCTGCCCTCGGGCAGAAAGATTCATGGCTTCACATGTTCACAGAAAAAAGCCAGGAGGGTCCCTTGGGATGGCTCAGTCTGAGCTGCCATGTCTCTCAGGCCAGAGAACGACCCCGCAGTAATTCCTACAGCCCATCGCATAGAGAAACATCCTCGCTTCACCGAAAGCCAGCCTGTGCTGAAGCATCCGCCGTGCCCCGTGGGAAACCGTCCCGACGGCTGGTTACCGCATGGTCAAACCTGACGCCGTATTTCCTCGCTGAATCTGTACAGCTCCCACCTCCAGCCGCTGGATCGGCTACAACCTGTCGACTAGACTGACAAGGCCGTTCTCAGCTATCTGCTCCCTGGGGAGATACATACCGACTCGCCGAGCCCCCCCTTCGTGTCCTCTTTGTTCGGCTGCACAGCTGGAGCTTCTCACTCGCAGGCCGCTTCAATTGTCCTCGTGGCTCTTCTCTGACCCCTCCCCGATTGATCAACGTCCTCCTTGAGTCACGGCCACCGGATCCCAACAGCCGTCGCACCAGGGCCAAATCCAGAAGGAAAATCCCCTCTTTTCTCCTACTCATGACTCCTGTGTATGCTGCTTCCATTCAGCTGATTGTCTCACCCTCTCCACCCCTCCGAGCCCCAACTCTTTTTCAGTGTACCAGGACAACGTCCCCCACCCTGACCCAGGGGAGTTAAGCCGTGGGTCAGGCTTGCAAGCAATCCCTGTCCTTGGAGGTTTTTAAGACCCTCCAAGGGACAAGCCCCTGGCGGGGAAGGTCTAGGTGGACCTGGTCCTGTCTCAGCGCCAGGACTGGATTCGTGGGCCCCGCGACGGCCCTTCCAGCTGCACATTCTGTGGTCTAGGAGGTCCGGACAAGTCGGGACAAACCAGACTCGGCCAGTTCTCCACGGAGGCTCCAGACGCACGAGATAACCGGACCCAGGCTCACCAGAGCGGTGAGCGAGGTGGGGCCATCTCAGACAGGGTGCCATGGCAGGACGGCCACACTCGGCATGGTGGAGAGGGGGCGCTGTGCCCAGCCTCAGGGAAACATGAGCAGACCCAGCCCAGGAGTCCCGTCTCCCCGGGGCAGCGCAGCACCAAGGCTGGGCCCCGTGATACCATTGCACAGGGTGAGGCAACGCTCTGCAGCCCACAGATGTCCGAGGATCCCCGGCCAAGCCCCACGGAGGGGCAGGAGAAGGTGGGACACAGCGGGCGCGAGGGCAGCCGACGCAGAGGCGAGCTAGTCCATGGAGTAAGAAGAGGGCGCCCGAGAGAGAGCGTGATGACAGAGTTGGTGGGATAGACACAGCCACAGAACTCCTAGCTGGGGGAGAACCCAGGCATCCTGGCTCCCAGCCCCCCATGCAGTCACCCCTCTTGCACTCCACCCCTGTGACTCCCCACCCCGGGGGGGTCACTCACCACGCTGCTCCGGGCCCTGGCACTGGGATGTGTCTGTGGCCGGCCAGGCTTCTTTTTCTCCTTCACTTTACTCAGCTGTTTCTTGGGGGCGATGGAGAGAGGAGAGGTTACCACCAGGCTGGGGACCGGACATAGCCCCACCCCGCTGCAATCCCCCCTCCCCGGGAGATGCCCCATTGCCCAGCCCTGGGACACACCCACAGACCCCGGATTTACAGACCTCTACGGAGCCGGCCTGGAGAGCCACAGGGGGCGACTGGCTCCGGCCTTCAGGATCCACCTGGCCAAGGAGCTGGGGGGCTCGGGCCAACCGCAGACTCCATAGGTCTGTGGGGTAGGCCCAGCTCCCCCAGGTCTGACACTCGCGTTGTCTGGCCACTAGAGGATGACACGTGGCCCATGGCATCCCCCGGGAGACCCAAGGGAAAGTACAGAGACCCTCCTGGCCGAGCTATGGGCCCCTGCGCAGACATGGTTGTGGCCCATCAGTGCTTAGGGCAGCCACCTGAAAAGACCAAGGTCAGGGCAGGCTGTAAAAGCAGAGCCGATTCTCCCAGCCCTGGTGGGTGACACTGACGTCAGACTTTCCGACCAGCCACAAACAGGGCTTCTGATTCCCCGCGCTGCTTATCAAGAAGCCGAAATACAAATATGCACAACCCCCTTTCGGCATCCATGTTGCATGGAGGGGGGCGATGCTGGCTGGATTCGGGGGGGCCCTTGGGGTGTATTCAGGGCTCTGATTACTCCCTTCTACACCAATCTCATGTTGGGGGTGTCACGCAGTTCTGCCGGTTCCTGCCCTGGACGGACCCATCCACCACCCCCAGCAGAGCCTGGCCGGCCCAGCCACGGCCCCGTCACACACACACCCTGTGCCGGGAGCCTGGGAGGCCGCCGGGGTCTCGTTCCAGCGACGGCTTCCATTTCTGGAGGGAGCGAAGGAAAGACGTGGGGTGAGTTGAGGGGAATGGCCAACCGGATGCCAGGGTCCCTTCTGCAGAACCCAGGCAGGGCCTAGTGGGAGCGGAGGGGAATGATGACCCGGATGCCTGGGTCCGTCCTCCTCCAGGGCAGGGAGTGGAAGAGGGTGACCCAGACGCCTGGGTCCATCACTCCCCCTGAATTGGCTGGGTAGCACAGTAGGGCGCTGGATTGCTGCCCCATGGCTTGTCACCACAGCCTGACTCACGCCCCCTAGGCCCCCTGGGAGGGTGCCCCCATGGTACAGGGGCTGCAGAGCTAACACAGCAGCAGCCCCCACCAGCCGCTATGGGGCCCAGCTGAGCTCAGGCCCCACTGTGCTAAGAAGGGGGAAAGGGCTGGAGAAGCCCTGCTTAGGGATCTTAGTGTCGGGATTCCTGTCCCCCCCCAACGCCACACTGTCCCCAGCACGTCACACACATGGCCAGGGTCCCCCACTGCCAAGGGGAAGGGCCTGGCCAGAGATCTCACAGCCAGGGAGAGTACCCAGGAGTCCTAGCTCCCAGCACCCTCTGCTTTAACCACTAGACCCCACTCCACACCCAGAGTGCTTGGAATTATGATTAATCTCCATGAGAGCTTTATGGTTTGGGGGTGGGGGAGGGCGTGTGCGTGCATGCGCGCGTCCAGAGCGCTATCTCTGCACACACCCCGCATCTCTAGGGTTAACTCCACATGGGCTACCCCAGCCCGGTGATGCCCTGCAGCTCCCACGCTTCTCGAGACATGGGGTGTGAAAACAGCAGCCCCGGGACTGCAGATCGTCCAGCAGCTGAAAGCAGCCGGCTTCCTCTGTCTGCGGGGGTGACTGCTGCTCTCGGAGAGGGGGCGTCAGGAGCCTGGACTCCCGGGTTCTCTCCCCAACTCTGGGAGGGCAGTGGTGTCAGTGGTTAGAGCAGGGGGGTTGGGAGCTAAGACGCCAGGGCTCCCCCTGACTCCGGGGGGGGCTGCTGGGGTAGTGGGGGCTGGCACTGCACTCACTGCGGTTGCTGCGGCAGAGGTTAATCTCTTACGGCGCCGAGGTTTAGGGGCCAGGCCATCCTGGCAGAGACAGAGAAGGAAGAGAAGAGATGCTCGCAGGAAGGGATAGCGCGGACAGGCTGGCAGGACAGACCCAGCAGAGCCCGCCCACAGCCACCACATGGGGACCCTGCAGGCAGACGCAAAGGGAGAACCAGAGATACGCCTGCCCCGCCCCTGCTGAAACCCACTAATCCTACTGCCCTCCCAGAGCTGGACAGAGAACCCAGGGGTCCTGGCTCCTCCCACTCTGACCACTAGGCCCCACTCGCCTTCCAGGCCAGGAACACAACCCAGCCCCCGCTGCTCCCGTCCCCCTGCTCTAACCCGGGCTAGGGATGGCACGTTTTCTCAGAAGGGCTCCCACTGTTCACACCCACTCACAACGCTGGGCCCGGGTGCTGGCAACCTCCTGCGGCGCCTCCCGGGGGCGAGCTGGGGCTTGGCGGGGGGCCCGTCCTGACAGCAGGGAGGCAGCAAGGAAAGAAAGAAAGAAAGGAAGAAAGAAAGGGAAGAGGAGGAGAGAGAAAGAAACAGTCACCCAGACCACGGCGCTGCCATTACATTCACCTCCCCGCCCAGAGCCGGGGAGAACCCAGGCGACCAGGCTCCCAGCCCCACACTCCAACCAGACCCCACTCGGCTCCCAGAGCCAGGAGAGAACCCAGGCATCCTAGTCCAGCCCCCCTACTCTAACTGCTGGACTGGAGCAATGAGCTCACTGGAGGATGGGGGTCCCTATCCTGCAGCCCAACCCCATGCAGGGAGGAGGCAGGATTTGAGCTCCTCATTGAGACAGCTGCTGGCCACCCCTGCCGGCCTTGGGCAGGGCCTCGGGGCGGTTTCAGGTGGGTCCATCCTGCCAACGGCCAGGCAGGGAGAGGGGGAGAAGCCGTTCACCACCACAGGACATTATGGCCTGGCCAGACCCCACAGCCACGCCAAGCCGGGCCCTAGCTGTGCCAGTCCTAGCCCCCGGCTCTCCACAGTGGGGGGGGGGGCACCTGAGGTCGAAAGCCACAGTTTTGCAGTGCCAGGGCATGTCAGGACACTGCACCCCCCCACCCCATAGGAACTCCCCCCCCACTACACACAGTCCAAGGAGCCGCGCCCCCTCACACATGGCCAGCAGGGCAGGCTGGGGACCCGGCCGCTGCGAAGCCGTGCAGAGGGGGTCAGGGCAGGCACTTACCACAGTCAGCTTGCGGGGGCCGTACCCTGCCTTCTTCGCCACCACCGATTTCTGCCACACACCAGAGGAGAGTCAGTGCCTGGCCTGGCCGGGGGGGGTGCCGTGCTGTGGGGCAGGGGGTTGGGCAGGGCTGTTCTCCCGACAGGCAGGGCTGGGTGCTGGGGGCGCCATGCTCCAGGAAGCGGGCTGGGCAGGGGCTTCCCAGCTCCCGGGACCCCCTCTTCCCACGGGGCCTCACCCACCTTCTTTTTGAGGCACCGGCGCTTGAGACATTTCCACTGACGCTTTAGGCCAGGCTTCAACCTCCGCAGGCAGATGTAGCAGCCGCCACAGTCCTCGGTCGTCTGGCAGCCCTGGCACACGCCGCAACCAAAGCCCTGCATGGGCAGAGGGGAGAGGTGGGGAGTGAGGGGCCCTGGCAGAGCTGGGGGGGGGCCCAGGGCTGGGTGAGCAGGGGGCTGTGGGTCAGGAGTGAGGGGCACCGGCAGAGCTGGGGGGGAGGGGAGGCGCCGGGGCTGGGTTAGCAGGGGGCTGCGGGTTGGGACTGAGGGGCACCGACAGAGCTGGGGGGACAGGGCTCAGCGAGCAGGGGGCTGCGGGTCAGGAGTGAGGGGCACTGGCAGAGCTGGGGGGGGGCAGGACTGGGTAAGCAGGGGCTGCGGGCAGAAGTGAGGGGCAGTAGCAGAGCCGGGGGGGGGGAGCTGTGGGGGGAGCTGCAGGGGATCGCCGGCCGGTACCTTCTTGACGATTTTCAGGCAGCGGCGCAGGATGCATTTCCTGCCAATCCGGAGCTCGGGGTTCTTGGCCCGCAGGGCGCACACGGCGCAGATGCCGCAGTCCTCGGGGATCCGGCAGGCATGGCAGGTGCCGCAGCCGACCCGCTGCAAGAGGGGCAGGGCCTTCAGCCACTGCAGCGCCGGCGCCTCCCCCCCCCGAGAGGGAAGGGAGCGGGGAAACCGACCAGACCCACACCACAGCCAAGCACTGCCGGCAGCCCGGGGGTCCGACTCCCAGCTCCCTGCTCTAGCCACTAGACCCCACTCCCCACCCAGAGCTGGGGAGAGAACCCAGGAGTCCCGGCCTCTCGCCCCTGCCTCCACCGACACACGTGGCCTGTTTTCCCAGGACTCCCGGCCCCAAGCCCAGCTCTTACCTTGAAGAACCGCTGCTCCCTGTTGAAATCTCTTCTCTGGGCTGCAAGAAACAAGCCAGTGCCGGCTTCAGTGACGGCTGCTCCCCGAGCAATACCATCCCCAGGCAGGGGAGGCCCTGACTGATCAGGAAGTGGCATCCGGGCCTGATATAGGTTAGTCTCCTGGAGGTGGGGCAGCTGGGGCACAGCCGCACGTGACCCTCACAAGGACGGCTCGCCCCGTGCTGAGATGCAGCCACCCCTGGGGTGGAGTCCAGACAGGATGCCTGGTTTCACAGCCCTGCTCGATTTGGAGGGGATGGGGAGCTGGGAAAAGCAGCAGCAGGTTCCCTAGCAGGAGGGGTCTGGCCAGCGCCCCCAGCTGTCGGGTGCAAACCTCCCCACCCGGCTCACCCACCTCGGCAGTCCGGGCACAGCCAGCGGCATCGTCTCTGGCTGGGCAGCATCACCCCGGGGAAGTAGTTCTGGCAGCTGGCACAGCATCTGGGAGGCAGAGGGGGGCAGTTGAGAACCTATGTCAGCCACCCCCGGGAGGGCAGGGACACAACCCTAGGCCGGTTTCCAGGCTGGGCCTCGGACAGAGGGATGGGAGTCTGCCCTGCCTCTCAGACATGGAGCAGGAGACAGGGCTGGTGGAATCTTCATGGACCAGGGACACTGGCATGTCTCCATGGATAAGTGAACCCAGGAGTCCTGGCTCCCACCCCCTCACCCCCACTCTAACCACTAGACCTCACTCCCCTCCTAGAGCCATGGACAGAACCCAGGAGTCCAGGCTCTCTACCTCCCTGAAGCATTGGCAGGGTGGCCCCAGGAAAGCAGTGTTACCCAGGGAGTCCAGGGGCCAGGCGGGGGCACCCCGTGTGGCTGGGGTACTCACGCCACTACGCCGTCCTGCGCCGATTCCTGGGGCTCCAGCGGGGGAGACGGGCGCTTCCGGGGGCGGCGTTCTGGGAGAGGCTGAGGCTGCTGCTCTGGGGGTGGCAGCTCTGGGGGCTCCAGCTTCACAGGTGGCTGTGGAGGGGGCGGCTGCTCTGGGGATCTCGGGGGCTCGGGTGCAGTCAGCGAGAGGCGTCTCTTCTGGGCCTTCTTGACCTGTAGGGGGCGCAAGGCGAATCGGCTGAAGGTGGGGTCCCAGCTCCCCGCAACCTGGGCTGGGGAGGTCGGCTAGGCCTCCCCCGATGGAACCCGAGCCAGCCCCCCTCCAAATCCCTCTCTTCAACGAGAGCTGAGCATTGCCCTGTGATCCCTGACCTGATCATCGGGGGAGGCTCAACGATGCACCATATGCTGGACCCCTCCGTGCCAGGAACCCAGGAGTCCTGGCTCCCAGCTCTAACCACTAGACTCCATGAAATGCTTTCCCTAGCAGCAGTGGCCAGCCACAGGAGCAGCTGTGCAGGCCTGGAACCCGAGCAGATGCTGACATTCACAGCAGGCTGTGCTGCACGCTCACAGTCTCCAGCCTCCCGCCAGCAGGAGCAGCCGGCCCAAGGGCAGACGATTGTGCAACTGGCAGCTTGTGACACGCAAGCCAACCGCACAAGAGTGAAAACCCTGCTTAACGTGGCCGCTCTGGAGGGATTTTTGGCGCATGCAGCCATGGAGCCAATCCGCCAGGACCCTTAGTACAGCTTCCCAGAACACCCTATGCGGTCGGGGTTGAGATGTAATCAACCGCCGTCCTGGCCGCGGGGTGGGTGGAAGGGAAAATCGGTTTAAAAGAGGCGTTGCCTGACCTCGACAGGCACGTGGGGATGGACAAGGTTGGATACACCCCACGCGCCACCTCCTGGCTTGGCTTTCGTGGGCTCTAGGTTCCTGGAGGCTTTGCCCGAGCCCCAGGCCTGGCTAAAAGCACCAGCCAAAGCCGGCTGGGAACCACAGTGAGAACAGAGCCCTCAGCACCAGCTAACCACGTGCACGCATTCCTGAGCGGCTGGGTCAGGGACACGGGCCACGGAAGAGGAGGAGGGAGTGACAGGATAATGGATGGGGAGGGCTTGTTCCAACACAGGAAGCACAGCTGGAGCGTGGGATGTGTCTTGGGTATCTATGTATAGCGGGAGGGCACTGCTCTGCCAATCGGGCAGTATCTCATCATCGGCGGACGTCAGTATAGCCATATCCCGCTCGACAGAGCGCTGAGACGTGCTGCATTGGCAAGAAACCCAGCCCAGCCCTCAGCGCCGAGCCAAGCCCACGGTCTGCCCTGGTGAATGTCGGCGATTCCCCACACCTTCTTCTGCCGCTGATGCTGGGGCAGGGAACACCAGAGCTCCAGGAGCCACGCAGGAATGACAACTACAAGAACCAGGGCCCCTGCGGAGTCTCCTGGACTGGACAGGGCCCAGAGCTCACACCAGGCTGGCTGTGGAGCTGGGGGGAGGGACACCCTTGTGGTTCTGATGTGGGGAAGCAATGAGGGGTGATAGCAGGTCAGAGGAAACAGCTGGGCGGGGATTCTGCCCCTCCTGTGTTCTCCCCCCGCAGAGGGCCCCAGTACCTTGGGGGGTGGCTCACGGAGCACCCCGTTTTTGAAGTCGAAGTTGGTCAGGTCCTGTGAGGGTCCTAGGAACCTGGTCAGCTCGATCTTGCTGCGGAACTTCTCGCCATTGGGGCTGCGGGAGTGGGAGGCAGAGACAGAACCAGGTGTCAGGGAAGATGGTCACCAGGCCGGGTGGGGGCTACCTTCCCCAAGAAGTGGCACCTGCCTGGGCGGAGACATGGGAGAGGGGGCAGAGACAGCCCACCAAAGTGAGGCAAGTGGGCGGAGCTGCGTTAAAATACTGGGCGATAGGCAGGGTCTCTCTAAGGTGGTTTCTCAATGGCTGTTGCCAGCATCACGGGCCATTATTTAGGGCACCTGCTGGGAGCCAAAGGAACCAGGAGAACAGGCTGGCCAACGCTGGTGACATAGGAAGGCCATGTTTTTTCATGCAGTTCAACATGAGCTTGTGGAACTCACCGCCACAAGGCAACAATCCAGAGGCCCCTGGCAGGGATTCAACAACTGAGCTCCCTAGATGCAATCTCAACTCTGCTTTAGACTGGGAGCCAATCGCTACAGGGAAGGATGAAGGTGCTGCCCCTACGGGAAGGGAAGGATACACGGACCCTTCTCAGACAGGGGTCTGGGGATTTCACATTAAAAGCAAATTCTTCTACTATGAACTGCAGACAAGGTTAAAAGGCAGGTGGAGTAGGAGGGCCCCACGGCTCCAGGCTACCCAATTTGACTCCCTTGGTTACAGCGGAAGAGCAGTCCGAGTGCGGCCAGCCATCTGATGAGCCGGGGGGGTAACTGAAGCGCCAGTCAGCCGTTTGGAGCCATCTGTTCTTCTCCAACACCCCCCACTTCCCCCCAAGAAGGGGGGGAGGGTCCGAGAGTGCTACAATGCAGGACCCACGAAAGCTGCTTTTAACGTGGAATAATCGAGCCCTGCTGGGAGGCGCAACCCCTGGATAATCTTCCCCTCCAGGGACACAGGGGACCCAGGTTCGCGAGAGCGGCGGGAACGGAGAGAGACCCTCCAGCCAGCCGACAGACGGACACAGCAGCCAGCAAGTGGTCACGGCTGCCCCACGCGGGGCAAAACGTGCTCCCTACCCCTACGTGGCTAATTCGGCATTGGAGCACTTACGCTCCCGGCTGGCGGCTCCCACCCTTACAGAAAGCTGTTGGGAAACTTGGCGTTTCCAGCCTGCACTGATCCTCGGGCCTGTTTATCCCCATTTGTCCTTGGGCCGATGTCAGCCTTTGGCCTCACTAGCTCTTCTCCCTCCCAGGGCTTTAACCCCCAACACAATGAGGGCTAAACCACCAGGCCCCCAGCCGGAACTCCCCCTGGGGGGGGGGCCAGAGCCAGCCGCATGAGTCCAGGGGCGTTAATATTTCCCGGTCACGCCTGGTCCGTCCTAGGATCGCACACACCTCCTGGTCCCCCTGCAACCAGCTGATACACCCAGGCCTGCCACTGTCATTCCCAGCCCAGCCGCCCTGGCTCAGAGCAGAAATTTTGGTTCCTATCCCCGCCTGAGTGCGCGACCTTGCACTTTGGACTAGTAAATCTATAGCCTGGATTGGCCATGCCTCAGCTCCCAGCCACTGGCTCTCAGCAGAGCCGGGAAACTCTTTACCTCCAGGCTGGCACAGAGCAGGAGCTGGATTCGGCGTGGATTTCAGAGGGGTGGCAACGGGTGCTGTGTGCTCACAGAGCCGGCCCAACCGCAGGGAGCCAGGCCTCCCTGGAAGGCTCCAGCCAGCAGGGCACCTTGCAGATGCGGGGGGGGGGAGGGCGAGCCAGGAGCAGGAGGTAGAAAGACGCCCTGGAACGTGGCTGCGGCGAGGCAGCATGCCGGGACGGGGTTGGGTGCTGAGCAGAGACTGGGACCGCCAGGGATCTATCCACAGCACCGCAGCCTTCGGCAAGCTCCTGCCCCCCCTTCCCATCCTACGAGTCCCCTGTTTCTAGACACTACTGCGGCCCAGCTAATAATAAACGCACGGCAACCTGAGAGCAGATCCAGAGGGGGGAAGGTCTGGCTGGGTGCTCTGGCGCTGCACTGCATTTCGGCACAGCCAGGGCTGTTACACCACGGCTTTCTTGGCTCGAGGGATAACCACACAACAAAGGAGACACCTCCAGTGCCGGCGGGGTGTCATTTCATAACATGCGGGTTTTAACTGAAAAAGCACACGTGTACAGCGGACTCGGGGCTGGGAGGAAAGACAAACTCTGATCCACACGCCAACAACTGGTGGAAGAACCAGGAAGAGAACGCAGGAGTCCTGGCTCCCAGGAGGAGCTGCCCTTTTTAGCCCAACCTCCCGAGCAGAGCTGGCTCTGGGGAAGGTAAATAGACTCCATTGAGCCGAGCCCGATTTCCTGTGGGGGCGGGCAGAGGAGGGTTATCTCCAGCTTCAGACAGACCCGCCCTGTGGGGCTGGAACAGGCAGCTCCCCTCCCACGGAGTGCTGGGGCAGCCGGGGGTCAGGGCTGGCAGCCGAGCGTAACGAGGCCGGGGGCAGAGCCAGGGAGCGAAACCACAGGGAAGCCCGGAGTCCTGTCTCTGACTTGCCGAGGCTCTCCCGTGTCTCAGTTTCACCTGCCACCGTGTCCATGCAGCCCCTTTGGGACAGGAACGGTCACCGTGGCCCCTGCAGAACACGATCCCCTCCCCGACCCTCAGCCGCAGGGGCTGCCCAACCGCTCCCCACGCCCCCAAGGGAGGAGCAGCGTCCGTACCCCTGATAATAGGTGTCCGTCCGTCCACAGGTGGCCCCAGATCGGCGGTAGGCCTCACGGCGCTTCCATCCAGGCCCCAGGGCGGGGCAGTCCACCCAGCCTTCCGACATGGTGCTGAGCCAGGGGAGAGACGGTGACAGAGCAGCTACTGCGGGGACAGAGACAGGGCAGTCAGCACAGCTGAACAGGGGCAGCAGGGAGTTTCCATCGGGTTCGACCCCTGGCCCCGGCCCCAGGCAGGCAGCATTCTGCATTCTGGAGCAGCTTCTACATTCCAGGCCAAGCCTGTTTTACCAGTGCTAGCACCCCACTTCCAGGGCCTGGGCTAGCTCTAACGACTTCACCCCACTCCCTGCCCAGAGCCCAGGAGAGAACCCAGGAGTCCTGGCACCCAGCCCCGCCCACGCTAACTGCCAGACCCCACTCCTTCAGTTTGACTAGACTCTAAGAGTCCATTTATTGGACACTGTTAATTCACATGACTCCTTTGAAGAGTACCGACTGCAGGCAGCGAGCGCTCACCCAGTGCTGAGATGCAGCCACCTCTGGGGTGGGGCAGAAGGGGAACAGCCCCACAGAACACTGCGCAGGGACGGCTCTCCCGGTGTTGGGATGCAGCCACCTTCTAGGCAGGGCAGCTGGGGAACAGTCACATATAACACGCCGCCAGGCTCTGAGTCTTGAGTAAAGCACCAGAGCCATCAGGAGGCCTTGGGTGCCCACCCACCCAGTGGGGATGGCCAAGACAGTGGCAGCAGCCGAGACTGAAGGCATGCTGTCTCCCCGGGGAGTGGCTGGGAGCCAGAGCCCATGGGGAAGCGTGAGTCACGCCGCTCAAGCTTTGATCGTGGATCCTTGCACAGGCCCCGGGCCCCAGCATGCCTTGCTCCTCAGCGGAGGGGTGATCAGATCCTGGCTCGAGTACCCCGCCAGGGCTCTGGGGCGGGGAGGAGGAGATAAGGACTGACACAGCAGCTCAGCTTTCAAGGCCACAAAGCCAGTGGAAAGCCCGGCCCGTGCTCCTGCTCCAATGCCTGGCCGCATTCCAGCGTGAGCAGTTCCAGCCCGTCTCGGGCATGCCCGGCAGGGGCCCCCTCCCAGAAGGCGGTGCTGAGCAGCACGGCACGGCTGCCCCATGCCCCAGAGCTGGCCATGGCTCAGCGATGGTAGAGCCCTCCCCGCTCAGTGTTATGTGCGGCTGTTCCCTACCTGCCTCACCCAAGACCTAGCTGCACCCCAGTGCCTCACAAGCCAGCACTGGGTGGGTCACTGCGCAGCTGTGCCCCAGCTGCGGTGCCCCAGCTGCATATCTGTGCCACGCGAGCCATGCACAGCCACCAACTGGGAACCCAGCCAATTCTACAAGTCCGCTTAACGCCATTTCAGATGGCAGCCCTGGCCCGGAGACCCTGCCAGCACATGTGTCCAACCCCCTGGTTTTCCCTTCCCGAGAGGGGGCCTCTTCCCCCAACCCACACCACGTGAGACCTGAACAACAGGGAAGCTGGCAGCTCCAGTCTGAGCAAACGACAGCCTCTCCCTGCCGAGAGGAACACACAGAGCGTGTCGGGCACAAAAACCAGCCCAACGTCACGAGCTGAGTTACAGCTTAAAAACCACCGAGCTCCGGCTGTGGAGACCTGCCAGGGGTAGGCTCTTCCGCACAGCAGGGGCCCTTCGGCACAGCTCAGGCCCAAGGACTTCCTTGCCGAGCTGAACCGGGCCAAGGGGCTCGCGGGAAACGGGCCAGCAGAAATCTGGCTTCCCTCCGTGGCCCCGAATCCTAGTTCGAGCCCACGCACAGGCAGCTCAGCGGCCCGAGTCGGCGGATGGAGATTCACAGCTGAAGAATCAGAGCGCGCGGAGCTAGAAGCAAAATTATTTTCTATTCTGGAGCCTTCCCCAGGTCTCCACGTCCGTCCCCCTGTACCAGCTCCCCAGATCAAGTCTTTCCAGGACCTCTCAGGATGGGAGCCCCTCATCTCAACAGCCCCACACAGCCCGCCAGATCCGAAGCGCTGCCACGACCCGGGCTACGGGCCAACCCCCAGGGAAGATACCAGCAGCTTGGGCTGCTGACAGCATCTGAGCTGGCTGGGTAGGGTCAGAAATGCCAGTGTCACTGCCAGCCTTGTACGGGGACCCACCCGGTGAGGGGTGGGTATGGGGCACCCCCCACGATGCTAGGTTGCCACAGGAACTGAGAGTTGCTACGACTTCACGGCTCGGCATAGACACCGTACGATGCTTGAGTGCCCAGTCGCCGCAATGGCTGGACCCCACTTGGGCCAGACTCACCGGGTGGGAGCCCCCAAAGCACCCACTTCTTGTGGCTCAAGAGCTCAGTTTGGGGGCACCGTGTGGGGGAAAGCACGCTGGGGCGGTCCACTGACAACAGCCCCAACCAGTGGCAGGGCCCATAACAGACCCTTGTCCGAATCAGCTCAAATCGGAGGCAGAGCTGCCGTCGTGGCACCGGATGACGCCTGCCAACCGCGAGGCCACAGCATTGGGAGCGTTTCCCCTGACCTGAAACTGGGGCACCGGGGTTGGCCCTTCCTGCCCCAGAGCCCCAGCTGCGGCCTTGCTCAAGACGTGTCTGAAGGGCGAGCACGGCGCAGGAGGAAGATAAAACAAGGCAGCTGGTCGCCAAGGCCTGGCTGGAGGAGGCCGGCAGGGGAAGACAATGGGCAGTGCGCGTACGAGGCCGGAGCCGGGTTCGGAGCCAAGCGCAGCTGGGCCGGAGGCCGAACGCCAGCCCTGGAGCCAGGCTGGGCCTGGATGTGCTGCAGCCGCCTCGCGACCCCGACCCGACCCAGACCACCTTGTACACCAAGCCCGTCCGCGTCCCTGAACGCAGTTCTACACCAGCCCGAGCCCTCGGAGCATTGCTCCAGGCCCAGACCTCTCCCCCCAGCTGCCCCCGCCCCCCATCGCTGCCCCACACACTGCTTGCCACGAAGAGCTAGGCCCTGGCCCAACAGCAGACATGGAGAGGGATCCACACCTCGGGGCACCTGCCACCCCACAAACTCGCCTTGAGCCAGGGTCCTGCATCCCCAGCCCCACACACACCGAGCCACAGGGCTCTCAGCCCTGCACCCCCTTCAGCCCCCCAGGACTTCTCCACTCCCCTCCCTCTTCAGTGCCCCCCCTTCCCACCCCACAAGACATGGCCTCTACCCCCCACGCCCCCTCACCCTCCACATCAACCTCCCCTTCCCACGCCCCCTCTGCCCCGAACCCCTCCAGTCCCCCCCCCAAGGCTTCTCCCCCTACAGCAGGACCCCCACAGCCAACACCCCCCCCGGCCCCCTGCTGCCCACACCTCTCCCGCCCGACGCCCCCAGCCCTGCCCCCACCAGCTGCTCCCCTCCCACTGGCTCCCCCTTCACACCCCCCCCGCAGAGCGACCCCCCGTCACTCGGGCCTGCCCCCCACGCTCCTCAACCCCCCCCAGGCCCCATGGAGCCCGCCCCGCCCCCTCACCGCAGGGCGCCTCCCGGGCCCCCCCCCCCGGGCCGGCGGCTCCATCCCGGGCCCCGCTCGTGGCGCAGCAGCAGCGGCCCCAGCCCGGGCGGCGCGCGGCGCGGGGCAGGACTCGAACCGGAAGCGGAACGCGGGCGGGGCGGGGCCGGGAGGGACCCGTCACGTGACCCCGGGGCGGGGCTCGGAGGGGGCGGGCCGCGCCCGGGGGCGGGGCTTTATGCAAATGAGCGGCCGGCGAGGGCGCGCCGCTCGGCCAGGCGTTAACCCGCGGGACTCCACGCTGCAGGGTCTGATGGGGGGGGGCAGTTCAACCAGCGGGGTGGATGGAGGGGCAGTAGCTCGGCCAGCGCAGGGACCCATGGGACTCCCCACTGCAGGGTCCGATGGGGGGTGGGGGAGGGAGAGTTCATCCAGGGCATTAACCCACGGGACTCCCTGCCACAAACTCTGACATGGGGGGAATCCACTCAGGCCGGCCATTAACCCGCAGGACACCTCCCCCCCATGGGGGCGGGGCAACAGGGAATAGTTCAGCCAGGGCCTTAACCCACAGGACCCCCCTGGCCAGGCTGATGGAGGGGCAGGACCCATGGGACTCCCCGCTGCAGGGTCTGAGGGAGATGGGAGGTAGAGTTCACCCAGGGCATTAAACCACAGGATACCCCCCTCCCCCCCGCTGGTCTGAGGGGCAGGGAATAATTCAGCCAGGGCAGTATCCAACAGGACTCCCCCCCCCAGAGGGGTCTAGCCCCCACATCTCATAATGAATGATCCATCCCCTCAACACCCACCCAAATAAAAAGGAAGCTTCTTTTTGAAACCCTTTTATTAGTGCCGGTCCCATTGCCACTGCTGCCGCCCTCACCCATCGTCCCCACACAGGAAAGGGCTGTGGATGCTGGGGGTAGACCCCAAAGGCTAGAGCTCCCAGCGAAGGACCCGCTGGTTGCATTGAGAGGGGGGGGCAACTGAACCCTCAGCAAGAGGGCAGGAGGGGCAGACTGGGGCCAAGGAAGGAACTAGGGGCGGCAGACACAGAAGCCCCAGGCTCAGGTGGAGGAGCGTGGGCCAGTGCAGGGTTGAATTCCCCCACAGTGGGCCGAGCTGTGCTACATTTTCTTTCCTTTCTGTTTTTTTAAAGAAAAAAGTTTTTAAAAAAATCATTAAAAAAAAAACCCACATGTCCACAAAATCCACCAAGCCTGGCGCCAGTCCTGCGAGAGAGAGAGAGAGAGGGGAGGGATTAGAGGGGGGTTCCTGAAACGCAGCCCCCCTCAACCAGCCAGATCCCCACCCTGGGGCTGGATGGGAGCTGACGCCCCCCTCGAGGGAAGGCCCTGTGCCCCATCTGCTCACCGGGCTCAGCGGTCTGTGGCGGTGCGCAAGTCTGTGGTCAGCGGGTCGTGCTGGATGGTTTGGTGCAGCATCAGTGCCAGCAGCCCAGCCCGGTTGGTCATGGCCATGCGCACGTTGCGCTCCTGCTCAAACAGCTCATCCAGCTTGTACCACTGCCAACAGCAGGGGGAGAGGTTACTCGCAGCTGGCTCTGGAGTGGGGTAGCAGGACAATGGCTACGCTGCGGATGGGGAATACTCCCCGGGCATGGAGATGCAGCCACTGCTGGGGTGGGGCAGCTGGGGAACAGCCACACATAACGCCACACGTGGAGGGCTCGCCCAGCACTGAGATGCAGCCACCTCTGCGGCAGGGCAGCTGGGGAATAGCCACACGGTAGCAATAAATAAGGACTGGGTCAGGACAGGGGGAGCTCCCTACTTAAAAGTGTGGGAGGGATGAGGGTCAGAAGGCATCAGATGAGTCGGGGTCATGCCCGGCCCCAACTGCCAGGACAGAGCACTCCTGCCCCGCTCTCCATAGCACGGTGCCCCCTAGCATCAGGCTCGCTCCGTACCACGCGCACTCTCTCCAGGTCCACTTCTGCCCGGCGCAGTTTCTCCCAGCAGTAATGCCGGTTGCATTTCCTCTTGGGCACACGGCAGAACTCGCCAGTGAGCTCAAACACGTCCTTCACCAGGGGGCAGCCACAGACCTCGTCCACTGACACCTGGAGGGGGGCAGAACAGGGTTCACTCACACTGCCATTCATTCCCAACACCCAGCCCACAGCTAGCCCCGTCCCGGCTCCCTGGCGACAGCCAATGCCCCTCACCTTGGGGTCACGGGAGTGTTCGGGGCACAGCACCTGCAGCCGCTTGCAGTAGGTCTTGCTCTGAGGGTTGTAGACGTCACAGAAGAGGCGCGTGGCCCTGGGGAGGAGAGACATGATGCCTGGGTGAGAGGCTGTAGGTGCAGCCCTAGGAAGATCTAGACAGCATCACCTCATTATTCAGATAGGGAAACTGAGACACAGGCAAGTGCATTCAATCCCGCTTGCCAGAGCTGGGGAGAGAACACAGGAGTCCTGGCTTCCAGCCCCCCCCAGCTCTAGCCCACTAGAACCCACTCCTCTCCCAGCACCAGGGAGAGAAGCCAGTTCTTTGAAAATTGTCTGACTGATGTTGGATTTGAGGGAGGTCTCAAGTGGGATCCCACAGAGATCTGTCGTGGGCCCGGTGTTGTTTAATGTCTTTAACAACCACCTGGATGTAGGTATAGAACACAGACTGATCAAGTCTACAGATGACACAAAGCTGGGGGGGGTTGCCCAAACTTGGGAGGACAGAGCTAAAATTCAGAGGGATCTTGACCAATTGGAGCACTGGGCGATAGACAACAGAATGAAATTCAACAAAGACCATTGTAAGGTGCGACACTTTAGGAAGAAAAACCAAATGCACCGACCAAGCACCTGGGGTGGAACTGGCTTGGCAGCAGCACAGCTGAGGATCTGGGAGTTGGGGTGGATCACAACCTCAGCATGAGTCAGCCATGCAATGCTGTTGCAAGAAGAGCAAATGCAATTTTCAGGTGCATGATCAGAGGAGTAGCACGCACGTCCCGGGAAGGGCTAGCACCACTTGGCAGGCCTCAGCTGGAGGACTGTGCCCAGTTTTGGTCACAGCTGTATAGAAAGGATCCAGAGGTGAGCGACAAAGGGGTGAGCAAAGGCTGCATGAGATGGGTATGATCAGTTTGGAAAAGAGGCGATAAAGGGGGACACGACCCCCATCTCCAGATACTCCAAAGGCTGCCATAAAAGATGGAGAAAAGTTGTTCTCTCTTGCCGTTGAGGGCGGGTGAAGAGGCAATGGGTCAAACTGCAGCAGAGCAGAAGATTAAATCACAGGGAAAACTTCCAGCCTGCGAGAACTGTTGGACACAGGCCTAGGGAGGTTGTGGAAGCTCCTCGAGAGAAGGCTGGAGCCATCCATCTGGGATGGTTTAGACCCACCAAAACCTGCCTTGTGGCTGGGAGTGTGTTAGACTAGTTGACCCTTGCGGTCCCTCCTTGCCCTGTGGGTCTAGGATTCTATGGGCGGGTAGGAATCAAAGAATGAAAGATCAGGGGTGATATCGCGCAGGGGAACTACTGTGATGTGGGAACCCAAAGCAGTGGAATGACGGGGAGAGGGGACGACACGCAGGGGGAGTCAGTGGGGAACCAAGGTGTCAAGCTGGTGGGGGAAGCTTTTGAAGACTGGACAAATCAGCTCATATGATCCCCCAAGGACAAATGTGGCAAAAGGACTGGGACTCACCCCTCTATGCGGGTTGGGTACATGGATCCGAAGGACGTCTGGCTCTCGTACTGCGGGGGAAAAAGGGAAAAAACACAGGGCTCATCAGTGCCCCAGGAAGGGGACAGAGATGAGACAGGACAGCTGGGGCACAGCCGCATATAACGCCGCACAGGGATGGCTTGCACAGTCGTGAGATGGAGCCACCTCTGGGGTGGAGCAGAGGCCACAGGGCCGGGCAGCCTACCTTGGCATAGCAACGCTCCATGTGGCGCAGCGCCACCTTGGGGTTGATGGGGTGCCCACAGGAGACGCAGAAGATCTGCAGGTCGGTATCATCACTGTCTCCCTCGTTGGTCTGTGGGGAGAGAAAAGGGAGGGCCCAATTATTGCTGCCTCATAGGGGGATCCCTCAGCCCAGGACAGCCTGCAGACAGTCAGGGAGAAAACCCAGGAATCCTGGGTCTCAGCCCCCCCCCCGGCTCCAACCCAGTAGGCCCCACTCCCCACCCACAGCCAGGGGTGGAACCCAGGTGTCTCGGCTTCCCAGGCCTCGCCTACCTCCTCATCCTCCTTGATGGCCTGCTGCTTGGCCTTGGAGATGATGGCCTCCAACTCGTGGAAGCGCCGCTCCATCTCCTGCAGCCGCAGCCGCGCCTGCTGCTGCTCCCTCCGGATCCGCTCCAGCAGCTTCTTGCCATGCTCCTCCGCCACGCACGGGCTCTGCTGCCACTGCTGGATGCGCTGTGGAAGGATCTCGTAGATCCGGCTGGTTGGGGGGTGGGGGAGAGAGAGAGAGAGAGGCTGACCCACGGGGAAGGACACTGGACTGGGAGGACCCGTAGAGGAATACTGAGCTGGGGGGAAAACCAGGCTGGGGGACCCACAAGGAGGGATACCAGGGGGTTGGGATAGTTCCCGGGGGTGGGGCTGGGCGCCCCAGAGCAAGACCCTCACTTAGCAGCCAGCTTCATGCCACACTCCTCGGAGCAGTACTTGGAGGCAGCACGTGCGGGCTGGATGCAGCCGGGGCCCAGGCACTGGTGCAGCGAGGCTGGGTCCTTGGTGTCCAGCCGCTCGGCATGCCGCGACCGGTCCCGATGCTTCTGCTTCTGTTTGTGACGCTTGTACTTCTCCTCTTTCTGCATGGGGGTAAAGACCGTGTCAGCACCCTGCTGTTCCCCACGGCCACCTCCCTGTTTCCGCTCACAGCCAGGGCCCTCCTGTGCCCAGCCCCCTGCTCTACCCACTAGTCCCCCCCCACTCCCCTCCCAGAGCCAGGGAGAGAACCCAGGAGTCCTGCTCCCTGACCCCCTGCTCTAACCCACAAGAACCCCTACCCCACTCCCAGCACTGGATTTTCCCCAGCCCTGGGGAGTGTCTCTGCAGTGGCTGCAGTTGGCTCTCACCTTCTTCTCCGATTTCTTCTCCCGCCTCTTGACGTGCTTGACCTTGACAGCGCGTTTACGGAGCACGGGATCCAGGAATGGGGCGTCCTCCGGGTCGCTGAGCCATGGCTGGGAGGGTGGCGGAAGACGAGACAAGGATGAGACCAGCACCCCGAGCAGGCTAGAGAGGCCACCTGCTGTAGGCTGTGCCCTGACCATACAGATCCTCCTCCTGCCTCTCAAGCAGGCTAGAGAGGCCACACAACCTAGACTGGCAACTGGCTTGTGCACGTACTGGGGAAAACAGGGCCCAGAGGCTGAACGTTCAGGCATGGGGCACCCCGCACTGAGATGCAGCTGCCTCTGGGGCACTGCAGCTGGGGGAACAGCTGCATAGTGAAACAACGTGGAGAATGCTGTATCTGGACACACGGTGTCTAGCTTCTCCTAGGGCCCAGCAGTGCACAGGATCCCCCAGGTCAGGTCTGGTCCTCACCAAGTTCTGGTCATCAAAGGCCCCGGCACAGAACTCCTGGTATAAGTCGGGGTCAATCGGCAGGTCGTCATCTGACAATGGCTCTGGGGTGGTGGCCGATTCCAACTGGTCCTTCAGCATCTGCAGGTCCTCGTCCCGCCCCCGCAGCATCTGCCGGAAGGGGATTAGGAAGGGCTTAGCATAGGTGCTGCCCACACCTCAGACCTACCCCTTCCCCTGTGCCCACCCCACAGACAGAAAAACTGAGGCACAAAGAGGGGACGAGACCAATCCATGATCAAACTGCAAGAGCTGGGACTAGGGCCTGACTCCCATCTCCACTTCCCTCTTTAACCACTTGACCCCACCCCCTGCAGAGCTGGGGAAAGAACCCAGCACTCCTGGTTCCCAGCCTCCCCCCTGCTCTAGCCACTAGACACCACTCCCCTCCCAGGGAGAGAACCCAGGAGTCCTGAAGGGAAATGGGCACAGAAAGGATGGCGTCAACTTACTGAGGCTGGGAAATACTTATATGATTCCTAGAAAGAAAAGAAAGACTCTGGTAAGCAGCTGTGATGACATGCATCCACCTCTGGAGTGGGGCAGCTGAATAACAGCCTCCAGATCAAACACACAAGCATTTAGGACAGGAAGTGAACAGTCCAGTACTCACCCGTGCTCGGACCTGGCACTGCCGCAGACGGCATTTCTGACGGATTTTATTGGGCCCTCCGAATTTCTTCATGTCACGACAGAAGTCACACTGGCCACAGTCCTCTGTCCGTCGGCACGCCTCACACTCCCCACACATCCGTGCCGAGCGCTTGATCTGCTGTTGCAGAGGAGAGAACTGTAAGAATAACAAGTTTGCACATTGTAGAAAGGTAGGACAGGCATCTTTAACCAGGGGCATCTTTAAACGATTTAACTTTAAATGATCACTCCATCCACTGCCTCAAATCTGACTTGCTCTTGTATCTTGGCGAGATCTATCAAACAAGCCAGGTTTGAGATTTCCACCTTCCTCTCTCTCCTGAGACATCCCCAGCCCCTTTCGATTCTTCTTGCAAAGGGAATTTAGCATGTGTCCTTGAGTGTGAAGCTGAAGCTGGCTGGTAAGGAAACACATCTAATCTGGAAACTGGCCTTTGTACCCCTTACGAATTGTAATTGGGTTGGCACCACAACCATTGATTTAAATATTGGTAAACAAAAACTGCAACATATTCTCTGCACCTGAAACACACCGAAATTTTTTATACATTTGGGTCCCCAAGTCTAGCTGTTTGCATCTACAAATTCACAATTTGGAGGCATTTTATCCACCATACCCAGAAATAAATGTGGGCATAAAGAGAGAGTCTAAGCCAAGCCCTTGTTTAAAATGTAGCGTCTCGTGATTTTGTTTAGAGCAGCGGTTCTGAACCAGCTGGGGCCCATGTGGCACCCTCAGGGCCATAAAGGTAGTAGTGGATGCAGGCCACAATGGTAATAAACTTGAGAACCACTGGTTTAGAAGGAAATATTCCTAGCAAGTTTCCTTCACTTTATTTGCAATGTAACCCATTACTTAACAGTCCCGTTTCCCTTCTGTTCCTTGTGCCATCTGCTGTATTTCAGCTGCCACAGCAGAGAAAAAATCATGGTTCGTTTCAAGGATTAACTCCAGCATTGGCTACTAGCAAAGTCCACAAAGCTGCATCCAATTCTGGAGCCCAAATAAGCCAGAAAAGGGTCACAAGGATGCCTTTTTTTTTTTTTTTAATATGATGTATTTGCTGCCATTGCAGCTCGTCAGTCACGCCTTTTTGCTTTCCTGGCAGCACCGAGACGTTAGTGCAAGAGGGGCGCCCGAACCAGTGTCAGCTCCAGCATCAAACACCGCCTTCAGCAGCAGAGTGTCAGAGTTGAGCTGGATTTATCCTGATCAAGATACGGTTCCATGGAAATCAAACAGCCCGGCTCTGCAGCAGGGCTGACTCCATAGTGGGCTTATGGCTCTAGACTCTCCCTCAGAGCAGCACCTATCCCATGCTTAGCCACCTTCCCACAAAAAACCCCCAGGCTGCCTCCCGCAACCTTCCCCTAGATCCCCCTCAGCTCTCCCCCTTATTTCTCAACTGGGACCGCAGCAGCTCCTCCCCTGGTTGCAGTATTCAGGGATTTATAAGAGCCTAACTCAATCCTTGACACAAGGATTGACACTCAATCCTCCACCTGGCAACCAACCAACCCATCACGGGCACTAAGACTGGGTAAACAGACCACAAGATGTGCTGGGAACAGCCGTTTGAGTGTGTTTACTGTATAAGCCCCTGGGGTGGCGTCTAGCTTGGGAAAACTGGGAATCCTCCTTTCTCCCGCCCAGCTGCAGCACTGGAGAATGGACAGGGCTCAGACATTTTTACACAGGACATCTTGTTCCCCCCAGCTAAGAGCAGGCAGAGATGCACCGGGGGTGGATTGGGTTATACAACAGGTCTATTCTGAAGGTAATCAAGGCCAGTAGCAAGAAGAAATTGTCACAGCCTCCGGATGGATTTAACAGGTGGAAGATCACTTTCTGATCGCACATCTGCATTTGGAGCACTGCCACAACGAATAAGGTATAGTCGGAAATTCACCCCACACCCAGTGGTCTCACCCAACCGCCTCATACTCCAGAAACATGGAGAAAGAATGGAAATAAAATGGTCAGGTCCGTTTCAAAATATCTGGGCACAACGGACTAGAGGGAAGTGCTGCCACTCAAAATGGGATGACTTGCCCAGCGTGGAGATGCAGCCACCTCTGCAGTGTGGCAGTTAAGGAACAGCCACACATAACGCCACACAGACATGACCCACCCAGCGCTGAGATACAGCCACCCATGGCACGGGGCAGCACATAATGCTGCACGGAGATGGCTTGCCCAGCTCTGACTTGCAGCTACCTCTAGGGCAGGGCAGCTGGGGAACAGCTACATAATGCCACACACCAGCTCAGTAAGAACTATCTGCCTGTGGATCCAGGGGTCCCAGACCAGAATGCAGGATGTTTACCCTTAACTCTGCCTGCTGCCAGCAAAGGGAAACAGGGGGAGGCTCGAGAGCACCCCCAGAGTCAGGAATGGGGAAGGGCAGCGACTGGAACCAAGCAGGGCCCAGCTGGCGGTTGGACCCGCTCTTGGAAGCCTGCAGCTCGGTTCCATGGCGACACAGGCTGTGGGCTTACGGAACGGAATCCCATGGTGACATGCTGTACCTCCAAAGATCCCCCTGGAGACCCCCTGGGATCACAGAGATAGAAACATGAGGGGTTGTGCACAATGCAGGCCTTGGACAGCATCGTGTAAAAAGTCTTGCACTGCTGAACACCGCTGTCCTGTCGGACGGTGCACGCTATCGCTGTATGGGACGTTCGGAAAGATCGCTAGAGGTTTGGTCCTGAAATACGCAGGAGACGTCCCCAGCCAGCCTTTCAGTGGCAACAAAGAAGCAACTAACAAGACGGATTTACATCAAGAGCAGCCAGACAGGCGTTGAGGGCCCATCAGGAAGAATTCCCTGCCCCAGACGCTACTCAGAGAGTGTGTGTATGCAATGGAGGCTACCTAAACCCCACATTGCAGCAAAGATCTTTCTAGCACCTGGAGAGAAAAGTAGAAACGAGGATCACACCACCACATGGCCTCTCTTCTCCCACATTTCAACCCCTGGAAGATGGCTTGGAAGACAAAGACTTTGAATTGGGGAGAGGGTGTCAGGCTGTGAAAGGAATCCAGCCAGTGTATTAAGAACTGTGAACAGCCAGAGAGGTGAGAGAAGCTGTTTAATTCCAATCTTGCTCAGTCTGATAAAGTTTAGCAGCTGGACTGCGATTCTGTTTTTACTTCCTACGTAACCAACGTTGACCTCTGTGCCCACCACTTCTAATCACTCTTTCTGTCATTAATAAACTCACTCTAATATTTTACCCTGACCGGTGAGTTTGTTGAAAGTGCTTGGGGAATCTGCTCCAATTCCAAAGCCTGGGCCATGGCCACCTTCCTTTGACGAAGTGGCGAACTAATTAATGAGCTTGCACTGTTCAAGAAAAAGCCCTGAGCATTGTGAGACAGCACATCTCTGGGGCGCAAGGCTGGGAGAATTGCTTGAGTCTCTCTCTGTGTTATTCAGGAATGGCTCAAAGAGCAGTCACGCAACTCCTGCATGTTGTTGGCTTAGTGATCACAGCATCTGGAGAGCTTTGCTGCTGTCTCTGGTCCAGCATTGGAAGACTTTAAGGGGACTGAGCGGTCTCTCAGTCTAGGTGGAACCCGGGGGATGTCACACCCACACCCTGTACCCAGAACAATCCCTGCTGAGCACCTACCTTTGACCCACGGCTCTGATCCAGGGCAAGTTCCTGGGCCTTCTTCCTCAGTTCGTCCGTCTCGGCCCGATCCCGCTCACCCTCCCGCTCCTTCTCCTTGGATTTCTTGTGCCGGTATCGGATCTCCAGAGTTGGGTTCTTATCTGCGGAGGGGAGCGGAAGGCACATCACAGCCAGAAATACCAAGGCAGAACTCCACTCTCCTCCCAGAGCTGGGATCGAACCCAGGTGTCCTGGCTCCCCATTGCCCCGCTCTAACGCCCCAGACCCCACTCCCCTCCCAGAGCCAGGGATGAAGCCCAGGAGTCCGGGCTCCCTGCCGCATTCTCACCTCGGCACTGCAGACAGTACCATTCCCGAATGGCCTTTGCCATCTTCTCCGTGATGTTGATACAGTTGCCATGAAACCACTCGTTGCAGTTATCACAACCTCTGCAGGGGCAGGAGAGATGGGAGAGTGAGATCGCCCCTGCTGAGCCCCCCCGCCCCACCACATAGCATCCCACTCCGCGGCCAGCCCCGACTGCCAGAGGAGACGCCCCCTGTCCATTCCCCCACCACCTCCCTGCGCCTGGCCCTCACTGTCAGAGGAGATGCCCCCTGCCCAGCCCTCCACCCCATGCCCCGCAGCACAGCATCTCCCCAGTGCCTGACCCTGCCTCCCAGGGGACAGCACCCCCTGCAGGGCAGCTGTAACACCTGGAATTTCGGGGGGGGAGGGGGGTGTTCTCCATAGCTGGACCAAGTTTTCCCTGAGCTGGTGCTACAGGGGCAGCAAGTTACCCACCCCCCTTCCAAGAGCATGAATCCAGGACATGGAAGGCCCCATGCAAACCGAGTGCCAGGAACCCAGGTGTCCTAGCAGCCCCTCCCTCCCGGGCTCCGTACATCATGAAGCAGTTGATGTCCGGCTTGCGGCAGATGCAGTAAACAGGCGCATTCTCGCCATTCTCCGACTTGGACTCGTCACCCACCGCAGCCAGTTCTGGGTCTGAGAACTCACTGTCCTGGGAGGGGTGGGAGAAGAGAATCATAGACTCTTAGGACTGGAAGGGACCTCGAGAGGTCATCTAGTCCAGTCCCCTGTACTCAAAGCAGGACTAAGTATTATTGAGACCATCCCTGCCAGGTGTCTGTCCAACCTGCACATAAAAATCTTCAGTCTCTCTCCTCCTTCTAACAACTTTTTATCTACCTGAAAACCGTTATGTCCCCTCTCAGTCTCCTCTTCTCCAGTCTAAATAAAACCTGTTTTTAGAATCTTTCCCCAATCTGCCTTTCACCCTTTTTATTGCTCTTCTCTGGATTTTCTCCAGTTTGTCCCTATCTTTCCTGAAATGTGGCGCCCAGAACTGGACACACTGCTCCAGTTAAAGCCTCATCAGCGTATCTCCTCAGTCAGCTGCTTGAGTATTCTAGGATGTTGTTTGTCAGGCCGAGGTGACGTGAAGACATCTAACTTGTCCACATAATTTTTAACCTGTTCTTTCCCTATTTCAGCCTCTGATCCTACCTCAGTGTCACTGGCACTCACTATGTTAGACATCCAATGGCTACTGACTCTTCCGGTGAAAACAAACAAAAACACCATTTAGCTCTTCTGCCATTTCCACTTATTGTTCTCCACCCCCACTGAGCAACGGGCCTGCCCTGTCTTTGGTCTGCCTCTTGCTTCTAATGTCTTTGTCGAATGTTTTCTTGCTACCCTTGACGTCGCTAGTTAGTTTGATCTCATTTCGTGCCTTGGCCTCTCTAATTTCATCCCTACAAACTCATGCTACTGATTTACACTCATCTTGCGTCATGTCACTTAGTCTCCACTTTCGGTAGGGCTCTCTTTTGAGTTTCAGATCATTGAAGAGCGCCTGGTGAAGCCAGCGGGGTCTCTTGCCGTGCTTCCTACATAGCGGGATGGGTTGCTCTTGTGAGCCTAACGACACCAGGGAACCCAGGAGTCCTGGCTCCCAGCCCCCTCCTCTCCCAGGG
>ML675667.1:2834622-2859884 GCA_007922155.1 Mesoclemmys tuberculata | reverse complement strand
CAGGGAACCCAGGAGTCCTGGCTCCCAGCCCCCTCCTCTCCCAGGGATCCCAGGAGTCCCGGCTCCCAGCCCCCTCCTCTCCCAGGGAACCCAGGAGTCCCGGCTCGCGCCCATCCCCCCCAGAGGACCCCAGTCCCGGCCCCCACTCACCATGGTCTCTCCCAGCCCCTTGCTGTTGTAGGAGGGAATCAAGACAACAGGGGCTCGGCGGCCGGAAGTCCTGGCAGCCCCACCCCCCAGGCACTTCCGCTTCCGGGGTCAGCAGCGACTGAGGCAGTTCCTCTGCCCGGGACTCGCGGTTCCCGCCCCCCAGTTCGCGGTTAGGACCCACCCCCACCTCACCGACCGGATAGCTCCTCCCCTTAGGCAGGGGGCGGGGCCTTTAGACGTGGGCGGGCTCCATAGGTGCCCGCTTCCAAAATGGCCGCCCCTCCCCCCCCCGGCTATGACAGTCCTCCCGCTCCGCTTCCGCCCGCTTCCAAGATGGCCACCCCATGAGAGGGCCGGGCGCATCAGTCAAGATGGCCACGCCCAGAGGGAATCGACTCAGTCTGAGCGCCAGGATCAAACATGTCCGCTTCAGCGTTACCTAATCTGCACCTTTGAATGGGAGCGGCCATCTTTGATTCTGGCAAATGCAAGGCAGGTTGAATCAAAATAGCTCCTTCTAAAGGATCAGATAGCTTCGGATTCCTGGGGAGGGACAGTCTTAGGGGCTGGATATCTGGAGGCATAGACACATGGTTAGATATCTCAGGAACCCCCAAATTTGGGTCAGTGGCCTGGGAGGAGGAGCAGAAGACAAAGGGCAACAGAGGACCCAGGAGTCCTGGCTCCCAGTCCCCACCCCCCATTCCCAGCCACCAGACCTCTCCCCTCCCGGAGAACCCAGGCCCCAGCCAATTCTGAGGCAATCAGCGGGTTCGAGAGCACTTGTGATCTTTGATGGTGTGTGGCCCAGCCCTGGAGCCAAAGGTGTTGTAGTAAATGTGGCCCTGCTACAATGCAGTTGCATGCTCTGCCCTCCCCTTCCCCAATCTCTGGGGTCGTGCCTGCTCTTCCACAACCTTCGCTGGACGCCACAGGCCCCTTTCGGGTCCCCAGCCTTGACGAAGCCATGAGCATGCAGAGAGATGTCTGCCCCCACCGCACTCATCCCTCTCTTTAGGGATTGGGAGGACATGGGAGTTGCTGCCGCAGGGCCAAGCAATGGTTCGGCTATTCTGGAGCCCTGTCTCTGCAGGAAATCTCTTCCTGACACCGCCCTGGCTCAGAGCCCGAAGCCTGCGGACCAGTAGTGCACGCCTCAGTCGGGAAGCAGTTCTCTTTGTGGGAATGTTAAATACACTATTATTTCAATTCACCTTTGCTCTTTGCCTCCCTGATATCCTGCAGCAGGGAGTTTCACAGGATACTCCACTCAGGCAAGCATGGAGCAAGGCAGCCATATACTATCTGTTATCCACAGCTCCCTCCCCTGAGCTGGGAACCGACACTGCACCGTCTAGTGCTACTTTTTCTTCAAGTGAATTAAAATCTAGGGAAAAGCTATGAGCCTCCCACCCCACTCCCTGCAGCACAAACCCCTGGGGCTGCACTGGGGGTCCAGGTGTCAGTGCACTGCTGATTGCAGATGGAGAGAGCCCCTGGTGCTGCACAAAGCCGACAGACTCACAAGGAAGCTCCCACTCACAGGCAGCTCAGCTTCATGTACCTGGGACCCCAGCATGGTTGCAGCCCCTGATGTGGAACAGAGACTGTGGGACACAGACATGACCAGTGACCCCAGTCACCTGCTGCTGCCCAACGGTGCCAGCAGGGATTGATCAGCCAGGTGACTTCCCCCAGTGACGGAGAATCCACCATGCCCCTTGAGAAACTGCTTAATTACTCTCACCTTATTCCCAGGCTGAATATGTCTACCTTCAACTTCCAGCAGTTGGATTGGGTTAGACCCTCCTCAGCTAGCCAGTTATTAAATATTTCTCCTCCAGGTAGATACTTATGGACGGGGATCAAGTCACCCCTTCATCTTCTCTTTGTTCAGCTAAATAGATCAAGGCAGGTTTTCTAACGCTTTAATCATTCTCGTGGGGCTTCCCTGACCCCTCCCCAGTTGGTCCCCATCCTCCCCGAATTGTGGGCCGCAGAATGGGACAGATCGTTCCTGTACTGATTCCAATAACCAGGAGGAGGAAGTACAGCAGGATTTTTTATTCATAACAAGGAGCCAGTTAAGTCCAGGGGAGGCTTAACTCCAGACCGATCTTCAGGGGGCACCGTTCTAGGAGCTATGGCTCTCACAGGTGCGGTGGCTTTTAGGCAACTGTTTCCATGCTGGCTGAGCCATCCCTGGATCCCTGCTGCAGAGAAGAGCACAGAGCAGCGGTCATGGGGGGAGATGTGGGAGACAGTGGGACACAGCTGGATGAGAACGCTCAAACACACAGCCCCCTGGTGACAGGCCTTGGATCCCACCCTGACAGCGAGGGATGGAGTCGGCCCTGAGTGCCCGCCCCACGCAACAGCCTCAGGACCTGGTCCTGCTGCACTGCTGGGCATATTTTAGGCCAGCAGACTGGAGGGAAGGGGTGTGGGTCCCAGCGTCCAGCCCCAGAGACCACTCAGCCCCCCAGCTATCCCAGCTCCCTCAACGTGAAAGCCAAAGGGATACGGGCGATTGCTGAGCATCCTGGGGGACCCATAGCCAGGAAAGTGGCCAAACAGACAGACCTCGCACACCTCCAGCCAGCTAGCCAAGTCTCACACACCTTCAGCCTTCCAGCCAAGCCTCGCACACCTCCAGCCAGTCAGCCAGCCAAGCCTCGCACACCTCCAGCCAGTTGGCCAGTCAGACCTCATACACCTTCAGCCAGCCAACCAACCCTTGCATATCTACCAACAGACAGCCAGGCCTTGCACACTTCTAGCCACCCAGCCAAGCCTCGCATACCTCTCCATCCTTCCCTCCCTTCCCCTTTCCCCCCTGCCACATATCAGGGTCACGTGGGGTACTCTGTCAATGTGGTAATACCCTGTCAGACTCCGGTGGACAATCTAGCCGAGCGCTGCCCCCTAACATGGCAGCAAGCCCTACCAGAGATTCCCCTGTGTCGCTATCATTCCTCACCTGCTGGGCTTCCAGCTCAGCCATCAGCCTGAAAGAGACCAGAAATAACTGTTATAATCAAACAACGGGAGTGCTTGGCTGGGCCCCTCACTAGGGCAGCTGAGCCATTCGCAGAGAAGAAGGGATTTGAGAGGGTCCTTTCCTCCCAGCAGAAAAATGCAGCCACTGCTGGGGGGGGAATGTAGCCATTGCCCAACAGCACAGAGCAGTAAGGACAATGAGGAATCCCATAATCCACTGGAAACATGGAGGAAAGTGGAGTCGGCTTTACCAAGTTGGGACTGGCCCAGGGGAGTTTCCTGAACAAACCGGTCGCAGCCTTGGACTGACTGTGCCCACAAAGCAGCAGCCTTAGCACCAAGCTTGCAGAACCTGGGCTAGAACCCAGGAGTCCTGGCTCCCAAACTCTAACCCACTAGACTCCAATCCTCTCCCAGAACCAGGATCAAACCCAGGAGTCCTGGCTCCCAGCTCTAACCCACCAGACCCCACTCTCCCCTCCCAGAGCTGGGATCGAACCCAGGAGTCCTGGCCCGTAGCCCACTCCATGCTCACCTCTTGTACTTCTGCTGCAGTTCTGAGTGACGGTGTGAAACTGCCTCCAGATACTCTGTCGCTCTCTTGTTTTCCTGATGGAACAGCTGCCTGGGGACAAAAGAAGGCAGTGAATAGCCTAGACAGCTTGGTGATGGACAGCACCCAGGCAGGACAGGATGTGCTGGGAATGACTCTCTCTGCACTCACCTTGCTAAGTGTCTCTCCCTGGCAGACCCCTGCCAGCGCTGTCCCATGGTGCTCTCCGCAATGACCTAGATGGATGCTTTCATGGCAGGAATAGAGACCTGGCCCCCAGCCCCTCTGCTCTAAACACTAGGCCCCACTCTTCTCCCAAAGCCAGGGAGAGAACCCAGGAGTCCTGGATCCTAGTCCTCTTGCCCTACACACTAGACACCACACTCCTCTCAGACCTGGGGATAGGACCCAGGAGTCCTGCTCGCAGTGTATCCATGCAGTATGGCTCCCCCAGTGGCTGGCACAGGGCTGGGGGCGCTCAGCACTCACAGGACAGTGCTGGCCTCCTGGCTCTTCAGGAACATCCTTTCCTCACTGGGAGCTGCCCCTGCCTGGGGCAGGGAGTCCAGCTGCTTCTCAACCTGGGCCAGGTTGTCTTGGATCAGCTTGTCTAGGACAAATGACAGAAACAGTGTCATGGGGCAGCATAACCATAGGGCTGGGATCTCAGTGAGAGCAGATGGGCCAGCACCTAGACCAAGACGTCTCTGCACAGACCGAGATCGGGACCCCGTCGTACTGGGCTCTGCACAGACCCTGACTGAGATTAGGGCTCTGTTGTGCCAGGCGCTGCACAGATCCTGACTGAGATCAAGGTCCCATCCTGACAGGTGCTGCCCAGACCCTGAGTGAAAGACAATCCCTGCCCCCAAGCATCTGCACTCTACATAAACAAGACAGGCCCAAGGGAGGATTATTCTTCCATTTTACAGATGGGAACTGAGGCCCAGAGAGATTCATCACCTTCGTTCAGCAAATGTTCCTTGCTCTCAGCCATGCTGCTGATCTCTGCAGCCAGCTTCTCCATGCTCTGGGAGGAGAGGGAAAAAATTCACCACAGAGCATGCCGCCATGGGGTGGGGGAAGCATCTCTGGCAGAGGTGGGAGAGCCCCATGGTCTTCCCTCATACTAACCCCCCATCAACAGGTCTCGTCCCAGATTAAAGCCTCATCTCCAAGGGAGACGCAGCTTGTACCAGCTAAAGAGTTTCCTGCCAGTAGGTCTTATGTCAGTTCCCTACCACTAGCATTTTCTGGCACACAGCTGCCAATGCTGCCACAGTGCTACACTATGGCCATCCTTGTCCTCCACTCCATCCTGGCTCTCAGCCCCCTGCTCTAACCAATAGACCCCACTCCCCTCTCAAGGCCAGTGAGAGATTTCAGGAGTCCTGGCTCCCAGCCCATTTTAATCACTAGACCGCCTTCCCACCAGAGCCAGGAAGAGAACCAGGAGTCCTGGCTCCCAGTCAGACTCCCTGCTTTAATCCATGCCCACCCACAAATGCCCATGTCCCCTCCCAGTAAAGCTGTGACCCACAATCTGTCCCTAGGGGGCATTCCTTTGGACCTGACCCTCACCCCACGTGGTACAGGAACAGCACTGGGACCCCAATCCCTCTTACATGCCACTCCTGGAGGGTCTTGTGCTTTTCCATCAGCTCGTCCAGCTGCTGCTCAAATTCCAGCCTGTAAAGAACATGAGGTGAGGGAGGGGCTGCTATGGGGCAGAGAAGGCTGCTGGGGTGTCAGAAGCGCAGGATTCTGTGCACAAGAGAAACACAGAGCAGGGTACGTGAGTGTGTGAGAGAGACAGGAATGCTAACGGCTCAGTTCACTCCCAGACTCCCACAGTGACTCTACTCCTCCAGTGAGCAGTCGCTGGCAAGTGAGGGCCCGTGGCAAAGCAGTGACTGACCAGGCCGAGCACTTGTCACCTCTGCCCTACAGGATTGGCAGCTGGCTAACGATTTGTCATTAATTTCCTGTATAAACAGGAACGTCCAGGCTCAGGCTGCAGGAGGGAGTTAGCTTGATAGGATACCACCATTACATGCCAGGGCCAGGTGGCTACTGGGCAAACTGGGATGTTCTCTCTTGGAGCTCTTTCCCATGGCTCGGTCTGGTTGACACACAGGGGGTTGCCCCCAGGATGGATGGCCCAGACCCTCTAAGGGATTTACTTTGAGGATCTGGGCTGCTTAGGTGAAATTCCCATGGACCCCAGGGAGAAGAGGGACTATCCAGACTTGGTGCAGCAGGATATCCCAGAATTCATTGCCCTCTCCTGCTCGTTGCCCGTAGTGGCTGAGGATGAGTGTAGGTGCTACCCACTGGGTGCTGTGTATGATATGTGCCTATCTCCAGGGCACGTGAGTGTGTGGGAGTGGTAGGGACCCCAGCTCACAGAGCTGGAGATCCCTGGCTCAGTCTGCTCTGGGGCAGGGTGGCAAGAGGTACCTCTGTTTCCTCTGCTTCAGCTTCTCCTCCTGGATCTTTGCTGACAGCTCTTCAATGCTCTGTTTCCGCTCCTGGGAAAGCGTCTGCTGCCTGCGCGGGGCAAACAAGAGTGGCCCAGCCTGGTGAGCTTGGCGGCCTGACTCCCAGAGGAGGGGACGAGGCTGTTCGCCTGCATCTGATCCCAAGATGCCTTTCTCAGGTGAATCTGCCCAATCCCTGCACATGGGCAGGGAAGCAGAAGCACCTGGCTCAATATCAGGCAATGATATTAATAGAACCCAGGAGTCCTGGCTTCCAGCCCTCACCTTGAAAACCCACTAGACCCTACTCCCCTCCCAGAGCCAGGGACAAAACCGAGGAATTCCTGTCTCTGTTTGGTTCTCTTTTGTCTCAGTCTCTTTGAGACTCTGCCCATCCTGTCTATCCCCATACACACACCTCCCCGTTCGGTCCCATCCCCTGCACTATCCCCCTTTCACCTCTGGGCCTCGGCCTCTGTCTCATGGCAGTGGAGTCGCAAGGTCCGCAGGACTTCTGGAAGGAACATGTGTCTTAGTGTGAGGCACACGGATCCCCGAGAGACACTGAGCACTGATCCCTGCTGGGGTTACGCCACTCCCCTTGGAGTGCTCCCTCTGGCCTGCCCTCAGGCAGCTCCCACTGACCTAAGAAGAGCTTGTCCTGGTGGGGGGCACACAGAGCCTCTGGCAGGGAGGAGACTGAAGGACCCTGGTATGAGAGAAAAGGGAATGGAGGCACTGGGATGGGGGGAGTTTGGGGGACTCGGAAATGGGGGACACACAGAGGCTGTGGTTGGGGGGAGAATGAGGGGTTCTCCGCTATGGGGAACATACAAAGGCCCTGGAATGGGGAGAAGAATGGGGGCTGTGGTATGGGGGAGGAGGAGAATGGGGTGCACACAGAGGCCCTGGAATGGGGGAGATCAGGGGATCCTAGTATGAGGGGCGCCCCCCCCCCCCCCCCCCCCCCCCCCCGCCCCCCCCCTGGGCGCCACACAGCATCCCTTACGGGAGAAAATGGGCAGAGACGCAGGAAGTCCCTGAAACAGAGGGGGCTGGGATCAGGGCACTCGGAATATGGGGGACAGAGGGTGGTTAGACCTGGATCCTGAATTGTATGTAAGTTACAGCCTGTATGACCGGCTGGTAGTGGTAATGCCTGTCTCTTCTCGAGTCCTTTTCATCAGTGGTTCTCAAAGTGCTGTACCAAAGTGGACAGTACCCTTATCTCCACTGGCCAGCCCTTCCTTGTGTGACTCAGCCAAGTTGCCAGCCCTCCTGTTAAAGGCCTGCTCTCACCTTGCTTCTGGCTGCAGATTTCCTCCAGCTTCGACTTCTCGTCATTCACTGCAAGGGGAGGGGGAAAAACAACAAGGCTGGGGGCTTGCATTCTCTGGGGCTCAGGAATGTGACTCTCCTGTTGACTAGTGGATCCAGATGGGTAGTGGAGTAGCCCACGGTGCAAAGAGGCCTGCTGCCAGAGAGCTGAAATGATGCAATGGCCCAGATTCTCAAAGGGATTAAGTGCTAAGGGGAGTTAGGCACTTGTAGGGGTCTGGGCCAAAGACCTGATCAGCAATGTGAGCTGCAGGGAGAGGTGCTGGGCGGGGCTGAGGGTGACTTACGCTCCTCCAGCTCTGCCTGGAGTTCCTCACTGCGCGCCCTGCCATCATGCAGTTCCTGGGTCAGAGCCTGCTTAGCTATGGAGAGACCAAATGGGTTAGGGGTGAAGGTGTAGGGAGATAGGTGGTGGGGTGTCTATGGGGCTGGATAGGTGGAGTGTGTAAGGGGATGGAGGGATGGATAGATAAATGGAGAGGGTATATAGACACAGGTAGATGGAGGGGTATGTATAGGGATGGATGGGTGTGGTGGGATAGATAGCTATAGAAAAATAGGTGTACATAGGGATGGATGGAGAGGTGTATATGGGGATGGATAGACAATGGGGTATGTATGGGGATGGATAGAAGGACAGAGAAGGGTGTGAATGGGGATGGATGCACAGAGATGCATCTATGGGGATGGATAGTGGGGTGTGTATGGAGATAAGATAGTGGGGTGTGTGTGGATGGAAAGAAGTGTCAGTATGAACATAGCTAGCTACAAAAAGATGGGTGTACATGGGGATGGATGGATTAGATAGATCCACGCAATACCAAGGGACTGAGTCTGATTTCTGTCACCTTGGGTGAAATCCAGAGTCTCTGCTCTGAAGTCCATGGGGTTGTTTACACACTGCTTCCAAAGCAGTGTAAGCTAAACTAGAGAATGGTCTTGCTCCTGGAGTACAGGTGCTCCCCCGGGGTACAGTAGTATGGTTCTCCAATAAACAAGCTCTCACTGAGAGTACAGTTGAGCCCCTGTGGGCAGGTAGTGAGGGGCTGAAATCAGGGTGCCTAGTAGCAGGGTGACACGGCAGTAAGGGGTGCTGAGGGAGGGGGCTGCAGGCCAGCGTGCTCTGTAATGGGAGGAGATGACCCCTGCCTCCCCTCACCTTTCTGCAGTTTGCTGATCCGTCCTACCAGGTCATCAATGCGGGGCTCCAGGGTCCCTGCTGCAGAGAGAAAGAGAAGGGACGCCTTCAATGAGTGTTGTATTCCTAACACTCAGCCTTCACCCTAAACTCTGCTGAGCACGCCTCAGGGAAGAGGAGTTATTCCTGCCTTCACTTGATGGGGGAAACTGAGGCCCCATGCCCCTCCCACAGCTGGGGATAGAACCCAGGATTCCTGGCTCCCAACCCCGGCCCCCCACACTTTAATCCATTAGATCCCAGACACCTCCCCCCCCGGGGCTGGAACCCAGGAGTCCTGGCTCCTGGTTGTTTAATCACCAGACCCAGCTTCCAAATACCATTCTGCAGTCGTTTCACCAGCAATAGCAGCTCCTCTGCCTTGGGTGCAAAGTCGCTGGGAGCTGGGAAGAGGATAAAAAAAGGAATTGCTTTGTGGTACAGAAAATTCAGATCAAGCTTGTAACTGGGCTTTCTAGAGCATTTATCTGCCCCACGGCACGAGGGAGAAGGGCACTGTGAGATTGCCATGGATCCCAGGCATGGATCGCCCAGGTGGCGAGACAGAAAAGGGCATTGGGGGATTGCCGACCCATGGTGTGAGTGACAAGGATACTGTGGCATCGCTGCCCTGTGGCGAGACGGAGCAAGGCGCTGTAGGGTGGCCGCCCCATGGCATGACCAAGAATGGCATTATAGGCTCGCCGCCCCTTGGTGTGACCAAGCAGGGCATTGTTCCTCTAGGCGCGAGAGAGCAGGGCATTCTGGGATTGACGCCCCATTTGGGTGAGAGAGCGAGGCATTATGGGATTGCCCCCCTTGGTGAGAGCGCAGGGCATTGTGGGACTGCTCCCCTTGGCGTGAGAGAGCGGGGCATTGTGGGATTGCCCCCCTTGGCATGAGGCAGAAGGGCAATGTGGGACTGCCACAGATGTATCCACCCCACAGGTGCTCAGGGCCATTCCCCTCTGCCCCATCCACCCCTCACCCTGTTTACTCCCCTCCATGGCCCTATGTGCCTCGACAGGGGCGGGCGGGGAGGGGGGCGGAGCCTCAACCCAGGCGCCTAGTCACCCCGTGGAGGGAGGGCCTTGAAACTTCCGCGGCCCCTCAGCCGCCGCCCCCTCGCGCGCTTTTTCCCCCTCCCGCCTTTTTCCAACTGTCGCTGCGGCCCCGCCCCCCCCCAGCGCTCAGCTCGTGCGCGGTGTTTACCAACCGCCAGGGCCCCGCCCCCTCCCCTTAGAGAAAAGGGAGGGGCGAACTCCCCCCTCAGGGGGGGATGGGGGGAAGCCAGGACTCCTGGGTTCTCTCCCCAGCCCTGGGGCTAGTGTTACAGGGGATGGCTAGACACATCCCTTCACCCCGGCCTCTCCAGAGGTGCCTCAGGAGGGGGAGCTTCTGTGCCAGCCCCTGTGGGCCGAGAACATGGCCGAGGGGTGGGATGCGGCTGGTGGGGCAGCAGCCGTGGGGCGGTCTCACGCCTGACCCCCTGCCCAGCACCATCCTGTAGCCGGGAAGCCCCACGAGGGCAGGAGGCTGAGCCCCCAGCAGCCGGCCCCGCTTTGTTGCCGCACGTGGGCCTGGACCTCTCTGCACGGCGGGGCACAAGCCGAGCTTTGCAAAGCCTGCGCGTGCAGGGCTTGTGGCAGGGCGCGAGGGCTGGCTGCGTCTTAAAATAACGCGCGGCTGCGAGGCTCGCCTCGCCTGCGGGACTCTGGCTGCATCCGCGCTGCTATTTCCAGCGCTGGGAGCGAAGCGAGTGCAGCCTGCCGCTTGATTCCTGCACCGCCGCTCTCTGCACCGCAGCAGCACACAGGCTTGAAGCATCACCGCCTGGGGGGCCAGACAGCAAAACCCCACAAAGAAGAGCTGTGACTATCCTCAGAAAGGGCCCTGCTACCATGCCCTGCTGCTCCCCTTCCCCCCTGAAGAGCGGCTGAGCTTGCTGCCTTTCAAATACTCCTTATGGAGTGACAATGTGCTAGGAATTGATTGGCAGGGCTAGCTCCTCAGCTGCCATAAAATCACCTCATCCATTGCCAGCAGCCACGATATACTCATTTAAAACAGCAGCAGCTCAGCCCCGCACATATACCTCACTGCTAGAACATACGAGCGCCGGATTCAGCTCTGATGTGTCTACTCTGCTCCTGCTGAACAAGCCCAAACACCCTGCCTCTGGGGTGGAGCATGGCAGCAGTACTGCCAGCATAGAGGAACAGTCTATGACTGGCATAATACTTGGCCTGGAGATCAAAAACCACCAGGCAGAGTTAGATGTGCTGATGCTGAGGGTTGAGTGGAACACGGCAGGAAGAGAAGGGGGTCTAGAGGACAAAAATGGGTGAAGTGAATTTGGGATCGCTTCTTTCCTTGCTTGCCCTTGCCAAAAGGAGAATTCTGCAGGGATGGAAAATGACAACCTAAGGCAGAGAGTTAGCATGACAACGTTTATGGACCTCCCGCTCTGCATCCCACTGACGTAAGCTCACTGGGGCAGAAATCTTGCCATGGGCACACAGCTAGTCCTCAGTAAGCACCAATTCCCCCTTCCCTTGTCAAGATCCTTTGCTGGCTGGTGAGGAAGACACATGTACCCTTATCAAAACAACTTTTTAATAAGACTTTGATTCTCAGTTGATTCTCAGGAAGAGACCTCATGTGACAGCCAGCCAAGATGGTTCTAGGCACAGCTTGTCATGCATGTGACAACTTTCCACTTCCCCAACCCCGCTGGGTCCAGAGCACCTAAACACAAATTAAAAGGAGATGCAGGCAGGCCTGGGATGATTTTTTGTGAGAAGCAGGCCCAAGGGATTCTGGATCAATCACACGTCCTTTTGCTCCCGCTGCAGATCAAAAGGGCTAAGGCCCCAGGGGGTCTGAGCAAAAGCACAAACAGCCCTTTTTTCTAGCAACCAGGATGGACAAGGAGACTGGAAAAAAGTGAAGGGGCTGCCCTGTTAACACAGGCAGGGCACAAACGTCATTGGTAAAGGAGGGAAGCAGTTAGTTGCTTTCAAAGAGCATTTCAAATCTTCCTGTGAAAGGATCTGTCTTTCTAAAAGGAAATTAAATTAATATAGGCAGGGGAGAGTGCATTGGTGCAGGTGTTAACTAACATGACCAGTCCCGGGAGGGAGAACACCACATGGCGGGCATCTCCAACACCCACCTCCAACTTATAGCATCGAAAGGAGCATGTGCATGGGGACGGAGGATAATCTCCTTTCCACCGCGCACACAGTTATGTTTCCAGGCCCAGTTAAATCTATTGGCACTCATGAGCCACTGACCTCTGGGCCTTGCGAGAAATCTAAACTCATTCTGGGCCTGAGTTTTAAAAGAGCAGACGGTGATGAAAAACAGTTTCAAAGCAGGTCGTGGTGCAATTAGCCACAATTCATCCAAAGAAAGGAGAACCACAGCCCATTTCATAGGAGTTGATAAGGGGCCTGCGGCCAATCCACGCCCAGAGGGAAAGGGCAGAAAGCAGAGACTCCAGGGGAAGGAGCTGAGCACTGGGAGAACAGCTTTTGTCATCCAACACAGAAAGGAGACAGAACAAGCCGAACCCAACCCCAGCTCAACCATGCAGGTGAAGTCCTTTGGTACAGGCCTTTCCCACAACAGACTAAGTGAGCCAGGTCGTAAGCTCACTACACGCCCAGCTTGGAGCATGAGGCCCAAAGAGTGATGCTCCAGCTCGGAAACATGAGTAGGCCAATAAATAAGACAAAACAGGCAACCACGCATCGTGACCACGCCAGCAGGAGCCGGCCAAGCCTGAGCTAGCTCCTAATGTGGGTTTCGCTGGGGGGTTCCCCAACCACCCCATTCAAAGAGGAGAGCGGATTTCCCCCCCTAAGTTATCCAGTCACAAGTGAAATGCAGGGGTCCTGGGGAAAACAGGCCCAGGCTTAGAGGCCAGCAAAAAATCCATTCTCAGCACCATCAGGCCGGCCCCCCTTGGTGCCCTTCCCAGGGTTAGGTGTGGTGGAGTACTTGGGGGGGTAGCGAATGAAGAGCCGGTCCTCCTCCTTCTTGATCCAGCGCAGCAGCTTGGTGAGGACATTGATGGCGCCAGCCTTGGTCACCAGGGGGCTGAAGCAAGTATACAGCTCGAATTTACTGGTGACCTGGAGAGGAGAAAGGGGAAAAAAGGACAGGTCAGCTCATCCTCTCTCCAATACCTGGCACGATTTCATCTCCTGCCTTCCCTCTCCAACCCCATGCCACAGCTTCTTGTCATCAGGGAGGCAGCAGAAGCTTTAAACCCATATGGAACTGTCAGTATGACAGCCAGGAGAAGCATGAACTACCTGTTCCAATGGGACACGTTAACTCTGAAACCTACTGATGTTGCAAGCACATCGCTGCCAATCACATGAGTGGACACATCACGCTAAGGTGCTTATCCCGGTCCCAAGCACACCCCTCAGCAGTCTGGGAATTCTGCCACACATGGGGCCTTGACACTGGAAGGCTGGGAATGAGCAGCCTGACCCATCACCCTAGCTAGCCAGGCAGGACTGGTCAGGGCGTAGTGATCACTTCCCACACCAGGCACCTCTGTGCTTCCTACTAGGGGAGCAGGGATGACTCCATTGCAAGACAAAAAGGACAGAACAGGAAGTCCCACCCTTTCTCATACTAGAATATTACTGAGACAGGAAGTGGTCTCTTCCAAGTCCCCAGCCAAGGCCATATGAAGGCCCAGGTAATCTAGGTTCATGCCTAAGGGCGATTGCTGGCATCACGTGATCACAGCAGCAGCTCAGCTTTCTGTTACAAATCGAGTGAGCGTCTTGCCCTCCTCACTGGGAAGAAAACCTTGAAAACATAAAACCAGCATCACAAATGCCGTGACACTGCCTGAGTCTGCAGAAAATCTGAGCCGATCACTCTGAAAGGGGAGGTGCTCCAGGCATAACAGGTGCAGCAACGCTGCCAGAGTCTGCCAGAGAACCTGAGCCAATCACTAAGTGGGGGGAACTGCCCCAAATGTGAGCAATGCTGCCTGAGTTTGCAGAGAGCCTGAGTCAATTGTGGTGAGTGAGTAGTAGGGGTCCCCCTGGCTCTCTTGCGGAGACAGAGGGGCCCTGCTGCTATCCTACAGAGATGAGGGCCCATGACTCTGCTCCCCCAGATGCTTTGATCTGTGCCTTGCCTTACCCAGGCCAGCAGTGTCTCCTTCTCAGCCACATGGTAGATGAGGCGCAGGGGACGAGAAGTGCTGTGGATGCGGCTGTGCAGGTAATGGTAGAGGTCAAAAAGCCGATGTTGCTCCTCCTCATTGCAATATGGCCCCTCCAGCTCTGGGCTGTGGGGGCGAGAGACGCCAGGTAGAGGGGATTAGACGCAGAGACCAAACATCCATCCCCTCCCTGCCATTGCTGCTACCAATGTCTTCACTCTGCACCACACAGAACCAGGATCGCAGGGAGACTGCTGAGCTAAAAGGAAACCTAGGAACAGCTGGAGCATGAGCTCATCTAGCACAGCATCCTGACTACCAGAGGAATCAAAGGAAACTGCTTCCTAGCCTCCAGTGGTCAGTGGTTGCCCACTGCCAAAATTCAGCTCCCTCCAGGGTGGGGCACATGTCCCAGAGCAGCCCTGCCAAAACCCTGCCTTTGGTTTGAGATCTTCCAGATACTCCTGGGGCCTGCAGGGCTGTCAGCCCCTGTATCCTGTGGAAGGGGATCCCACTGGCTAACACAGGGGCCTTGTAGAACCCCACAGCTGGTTTGGCATTTCTGGTTCACATGATGAGCCTTCGTTCTACTATTGCAAGGCAGGGAAGACCAGAGATCCCCATCCAATTGCAGTATTTGAGGTACAGCTATCCAGTCCCCTCATATCAGGGTAGACAGGCCCATTGTTCTGATCCAGGACCGAGAGGAGGTCCCGGGACAGCAGGCCCCCATTCTGATCTGGTGGAGTGGGGGAGAAACACTGGGCCGGACGAGCCCATGGGACTGACTAATGTGTATCGTGAATCACTGCCAATCATTTTCATTTCAGGCTGTGAACAGGAAGTTCAGAGACCCCAAGTCCAGCTGACAGGAAGAGTGGTCGCATAGGGTAAATCGGTTCATTAACCGCCCTATACTGACCCTTCCCACCCTGGCACGGCCTTTCAGCACCTTACAATCTCACTCCCCAGCAGAGGGGGTCTAGTATGGTAGAACAGGGGGGGGCTGAAAGCCAGGACTTCTGGGTTCTACTCCTGCCCTTCCTGCATATAAGAGCATGTCATGCCTCAGTTTCCCCATTTATAACACACAAACAGTGTCACCTGTGTCTCTCTTGGGGGCCCTGGGAGGTTCATTGGAAAGATCTTAGCTCTCCAAAGAGTGATGTTAGAGCTCCCCTCCCCTGGCACTGAGTAACCCCCACGTGATGGCACTGCCGAGGCCCCTGAATTCCCAGCATGCTGCGGTGCATCCCAGGGCATCTCCACCCCGTGATCCCCATGATCAGCCCATTCTCATACACATGCCTCCTTGTTGGGAAGCGCATGATGTGCCCTATTTAAAGCCGTGACTGAATAAGGCCAGATTAACTCATCCTGGCGCTTCAGGGGGTGAGGGCGGCCCGCTGTCTCCTTGGGAGGTCGTCTGTCCAGCTGGCACATCCTAGCCATCCTCCACTGCATTGGCCACAAAGTGCTCTACAGGCTGCACGTGCAGGGAGCGCCCACCTGGGGCTCAAATGCAACTGCCTCTGGGGTGAAGCATGTAGTTGCGTAACATCTCCATGCAAACTGAAGACTGCTCTACTGACCCCCACCTCCTTCCCTGCAGCATGGTGCCCCCGAGAGCCCAACAGACAGAAGAGAACGCCCCGCTCCTGCAGCGCAGCCTCCCCCAGCGCCTGGCCCAACTGCCGGGGTAGAGCATGCCCTGCCGAGCCCCCCACACCCTGGCACCCCCTACCACCAATGTCTTGGAGATCCTGCACCTAAGCACAGCTTAGCCTTAGAGTCAGAATTCCAGGCCACCAACACGACCTATCTTCTGCTCCCCAATGACCAAAGCCAGAAAGTGCTGCCACCCCCAGTGCACACTGGTACCTGGTGAACTGGGGCAGCTGGCGGTAGTTCTCTGGGATATCCAGTGGCTTGTAGAGGAAGTGCCTTAGGTCAGGCACCCCCACCTGCCCCACGCCATAGGAGGGGCTCTGCAGGCCACCCGAGAGTGCCTGCAGCGAGCCCTGCGTCCGCATGGCCTCCTCCACCCGCTTCTTGCAGTCCGAGACGGCATAGAAAGACTCCTTGTCGGTGGAGAGCAGCACCAGGCAGACGGTGCACTCGGCATCCAGGTAGGAGATGTAGGCGTAGAAATACCCGTCGGGGTTGAAGCGGGGCAGGCAGATGGGCGTCCAGATCTCTCCGGCCTGGAAGGCGGAGCTGGCCCCGATCAGGTTGAGCAGCAAGTGCAGGTCAGTGGGCTCCAGCCGGCACTCCTCGATCACTGCCCGCTCCTGCACCGCCGTGACCAGCTGGCTGCGGGCCACCAGGATGGAGAAGACCAAGTTAGGAGTGATGGCCTTCTGCAGCAGGGCACCCAGCGCATCCCGCAAGGAGGCGGGCAAGGGGAGGCAGCGAACTGCCCCCAGCAGGAAGCTGGGGTCTGACTCCACCAGGTTGAGCAGGCGGTCGAGGATCTTCTCGGAGCCAGCCAGCAGGCGCCGCAGGTCGTAGTTCTTCTTGCGCTCGAAGATGCGGGTGATGCTCACCTGGGTCAGCATGCTGAGAATCTGGTAATAGACATAGAGCAGCTCCTGGCGCAGCTGCTGCTCTGACTGCAGCGTCCGAGACACCGACACCAGCACCAACGGGCCCTGCTGCACGAACACGAGCTTCCGGTCATCTGGGGTGGAGGAGCAGACGCGGAGATGGTGAGCTTCCCCTGCTCCCAGGACCCCCCCCTGAGTGCCACTCCCAACTCCGAGCCAACCAGTTCCCTGCCCTGGGGCTGGATGGGAGCCAGCCCCCACTAGAGTGGAAAGGCCCCGTGTCCCATTCCGCTGCCCACGAGTTGTGCTGTCCTATACATTCAGTGTGACGTAGTGGCCACTGAGGGCTGATCTCATTACGGCTCCCCTGGGAGCTATTAATGCATCCAATGCCCAGGGGCACTCGGCATGGTGTGAGGACACAGGCCTGCCAGTGTCCCACCTTCCTCATCACTCTAAATACCCCTAGGTAGGTGTACAGCCTCCATACCCCACTGCGGCCTAGCCTAGCACCAACAGGTGGCCGCCTCTGGGGTGGAGCACAGCAACCGGATAACAGTGACTAATTTCCCCCCTCCCCGGAACTGTGGGGGGGGGCAAATTAGAAAGGTGGAATGGAGTCCCCCAAGCTCCAACAGCCAAGACACTGGGGTTCACGCCTCAATTGTAGGAGGGCAAATGTTATGGGATTTTTAAGGAATTAAATTATATGTATAGGTCAGCACTGACTGGCAGAGGAGAGCACCCCCTACTGAGTCCCCCGGCCCCCCCATAGGGCCCCCCAGGGCCCCGCCCTGGCTGCGGGGGAGATCGCCCCCTGCCCAACACCCCACCCCACCCCACAGTCGTCCCCCCCCCCCAGCACGCAGCCCTGACTGCCAGGGTAGATGCCACCTGCTCAGCCCCCCTGGCCTACCCGAGTAGATGGAGCGGATGGCGTTGTCGCCGCTCTGGATGAAGGACACCAGTGCCATCATGACGCCCATGGTGGAAGACAAGGCCTCCTCATTGCCGTAGCGTGAGTAGATGGGCTTGCCGGCCTCACTCAGCACAAAGACGTGCTTCCGGCGCGCCCGCCAGCTGGCAGCCGTCACATCCTCATCACGGCGTGTAGGGGGAACCGGGGGGGGCCCCTGCCTCGCAAGCCTCCACCATCAAGGGCCGCCTGAACTCACTCGAGTCCTCCAAAGCAGTGTCAGTAGAGGCCGAGTCTGAGAGATCCTTGTCACTTGGCTCCTCCTGGGCATCCCCCAGGCCATCAGCCGATCTCATGGGCCCATTGCTCTGTGGGGCAGGCAGCTCCTCCAGGCCAGTGCTGAACTCGTCCCCACCTGGGGGGCAAAGGACAGACACACTGAGAAAGGAGAGAACCCAGGTCACCAGCTCCCAGCCCACCTTGCTCTAACCACTAGACCCCACTCCCATCTCAGAGCCAAGGATAGAATCCAAGAGTCTTGCTACCCACAGATGTCTCCCTTGCTCCTTATATGGCCAATTCAGGGGTACTCTATCTGTGCCAGGCCCCAGCATCCCCTAGATGCCCCAACCTAGAATGGGGCAGGGAGAGCAATCAGGCCTGGAGGGCCTCCCCACTGTGGGGCAGAGGTTCCTAGTGGGAACTGGTGGCCCCAGCCCAGGATGGCTCACTACCACCCCTGCCACAGGATAGGGGCAATCCCGCGCCCTCTTTTTCGCAGTGTAGGGGGCATGCACCAGGCAGAGACTCACCTGTGTCTGTGGGGCACAGCCCAGTCTCCTCCTGGGACAGTGCCATCCCTTCCCGCGTCGGTGAGCCAGGCTCGCCCGTTGCCATCTCCACATCCCAGCCAGCACCTGCAACGGTGAAGCAACAGCTGGAGACAGAACCCAGGAGCCCTGGCTTCCAGGCCTCCCACTCTAACCACTAAGACCCCACTCCCCTCCCAGAGCTAGGGGGAGAACCCAGGACTCCTGGCTCTCAGGCCCCCTGCTCTAACCACTAGACCCCCCTTCACTCCCCATGGAGGGGAGAACACCAGCCGGACCCAATCGCTATCCAGGCCAGAAGGCACAGGAGCCCAGCCGCTCCCGGCAGGGCAGGGCAGGGCAGGGCTGGGCAGAGCCGGTCAGACCAGCCCGCCTTGCCGGCAGTAATCGCTGTCACATGCCCCAGCAGCGGTGCCCGGCCCTGCTCACTAATCACCCTCACATGGGAGCTTAACAGCTCCAGGCTTAGCGCTGCAAAGCCCGCAGCGCCGCCCTTGACAACCCATATCCTCCTCCCGGGACAGAGCCCAGAGCCCGCCACGGCCCCTCCAGCGCGGCAGGGTGCTGTCTGCCAGCTGCCCTGCCCCAGAGGTGGCTGCATCCCAGCCCCGGGCGAGCCCTCCCTGTGCCGCTTCGTGCAGCTCTTCTCCAGCTTCCCCAGCCCGAGGTGCGGGATCCGAGCAGGGCCAGGCCATCCCCGGCACATCCCGGGGTCTCCCACCTCCAGCAGGCCACGCAGAGCGCTGCCGAGCTGTGGGGCAGCGCAGCACTCCCCCGGGCTGCGCGGGGCAGTCTCCCTCCACCCCACATCACTGTGGGGGTCCCCCGTGCCCTCACCATGCGCACGCCCGGGGTCTCCCCTCCGTTCCTCTGGCCGCCTCCGGGCCCCGGGCAGCACGGAACCAACAACCGCGGGGGAAGGGGCAGGGTCACCGGCGGCCGGCTCCCTCCAATCACAGGGCGCGAAGCGTGGAGGGCGTGGCCCGGCGTGCCAGGTGAGGGCCAATCAGAGAGCGTGGCGGCGCAGGCGCAAGTAGGGACCTGGACTGTCACAAGTCTTAGCCAATCCGAGAGCGCATACAGAGCTGAGGAGGCGGGTTTAGAGACTCATCCGGCCAATCCCGAGAGGCATCACCTGACTCTCACCAATCAGAGCGAGGAGGGTTTCGCTTGCCGATGGGGCGGGGACTGGAGCGGACAGCTGCCCTGTGACGTCATAGTGCTTCAGATGACGTCACACTTAGACTGTGCCGTGACGTCATTGCACTGCGGTGTTCTAAGATATTGGCTGGCACTATGCTGAGGTGTCATCATGCTGGTACATGGTGACATCATAGTACCAAGTGATCACATCAGCATGCTATACTGTGACATCATCACATTACATCATGCTGTGCCACATCCTCCTCCTGCTGCCCTGTGATATCAGAATCATGCTGCGCTGCTGCATCATACCGTTTCATGCTGCGCTATGACATCACTGCTCCATGTCATCACCTTGGTGCATTGCACCATCATTTGACTGTGAGGGGAGCACTAGGGAGCCCCATGACATCATCCTGCTTGCATCCTGCCATCATCATCCTGTGTTGTGGCATCTCAGCTAAGATCTCAGCATGGTGCCTCTGACATCATAGTGTTGCTGAGCAATGTCAGAGCGCTCTAGCAGGATGGGGGTGGGTGGGCGCCAAGACTCCTGGGTTCTAGTCCTCTTCCTCAGAGATGCCTGGAGGATCTAGGAGGCCTGGCTCCCAGCCCCTCTGCTCTGACCCACTAGACCCTACTCCCCTCCCAAAGCCAAGGATGGAACCCAGGAGTTCTGGTGCCCAGTCGCGCCCCCCCCCCCATTCTAACCACTGGACCCCACTCCCCCCCCAGAGCAGAGGATGGAACCCAGAAGTCTTGGCTCGCAGAGCTGGGGAGAGAAACCAGGAGTCCTGGCTCCCCGTGCCTCCCCCCCTCCTCCACTAGTCTCCTGTCACTGTTGTTCCGATCACATTCTGCTCTTTCCAGTTCCTCCCCACAGATTCCAGGCGAAGTCAGCGTCCTGTGACTTCCCCATGGGGCAGATGTCTCACCCCTGCCATTCTGTCCCCCCTCCCCAGGCTTCAGCCCGCTGTCCCCAGGAGACAGCTGGAGCAGGCAGCTGGAGATCTAGGGTCAGTTCCTTCTCCCCAGTCCAGGCCTCTCAGTCTCCCCACAGCTCTGGGTAACTGTGCTGCATTTCAATGCTGAGTGAGCCATCCCGATGCAGCATTATGTGCAGCTGTTCCCCAGCTGTTCCCACCCCAAAGGTAGCTGCATCTCAGAGCTGGGCAAGCCACCCTCATATGGTGTTATGTGTGGCTGTTCCCCTGCTACCCCACCCCAGAGTGGCTGCATTTCAGTGCTGAGCAAGCCCTCCCATGTAGGAAAATGCCTAATGTTTCAGGGTGATCTTCTCTCCAGGTCACAGAGGAATTGCACCTTGTACTTACGGTCTCTGGTGCAGTTCATCAGGGGAGATGCGGGAGGTGTTCCCAACAGAGGGCGGTTGGGAGGAGAGAGGATCCCGGTAGGGAATTGGGAGAAATGGGCTGGCCACTGGCACACTGGGCCCTGCTCCCTCCAGCTGTGGGCCTTGGGCATGCAACAAAGAAACCCTGGGACCCATCCCCAGGAAGACAGAGGGCTCAGAGAAGGGGAAGGAAACAGAGAACAAAACTGCCCACAAAGATTGCATGGGGAGGGCTCGCCTGACTATGAGATGCAGCTACCTCTGGGGTGGGGCAGCTGGGAACAGCCGCACATAACGCCTCACGGGCAGAGCTCACGGCACCGAGATGCAGCCACCTCGGGGGCTGTTCCTCAGCTGCCCTGCCGCAGAGGACTGGCAGAGGAGGCGAAGGCGATTTCCCAGCTGGGCGGATCCCAGATTGCCCCGGCCCGGACACCAGGTTCGCTCCCAGACAGCCGCGTCTGGCGCCCGGCCAGCCTCAGGTCTGGGCTCGTCCAACCGGCCCCGGGGGGGCGGGGAGCTCTACTTCCTCTTCGCTCTCCTCCGTCCCGTCCTCGCAGCTGCTTTGCTCCGGCCACGGGGCAGGGTTCGCGCCATGAGCCGCCTGGACGGGACCCTCCGGGCTTTTCTGGGGGCCGGGCACAGCCCGAGCCAGCTGAGCCAGGAGTTCCAGGTGAGTGAGAGCCCGAGGGGGCAGCCCGCCCCCAAAGTGCCAGCCTCGGCTCTCAGCCGCTTGCGCCACCCCTGCCGACCTGCCCTGCTGTGCCAGACCTCGCAAAGGTCTCCCTCGCCCCAGCGGGGAGGGAACCCAGGCGTCCTGGCCCCCGTCCACGGGGTCCATCCACCCCTGCTCGACCCCACTCCCCTCCCAGAGCCAGGGAGAGAACCCAGGCGTCCTGACAGTCTCAGGTCATCTCCAGTGCAATTCGCTCGTTTTCAACTCATTAATCGGGGGTGGGTTTAACTGTCCATTCCAGCTGCACGAGACAGAGACGCTCGGCATTAACTTGTCACCTGCCAGACAGCAAGAGGCAGAGCCCGGCAGGGAGCCAGGACTCCTGGGTTCTCTCCCCGGCTCTAGGAGGGGAGAGAGGTCTAGTGGTTAGAGCAGGCCAGGCTGGGAGCCAGGACTGCTAGGTCTTACCCCAGCGCCGGCAGGGGAGTGAGATCTAGTGGGTTTGTGGGGGGCTGAGACAGGACTCCTGAGTTCTCTCCCGGGCTCTGGGTGGGGAGAGGAGTTTAGTGGCCGGCCCCCCCCGGGCTGATCCTATGATACATTATTGGAAACCCCAGGAATGAATATCCGCGGGGTTGTGCTACTAGTAATCAGGTCATTCAACCTGAAGTGAAATTGCCTGGGAAACCTGAGCACGGCCTCCGAAGAGGGTGGAAGAGCCATTAACTTACCCCTTCTATTTCACTTCTAGCTTTGTAGGCACAGGCAGCAGACCTGGGGTAGAACCTGGGAGTCCTGGCTCCCAGCCCCAGTCCCCTGCTCTAACCACTGGATCCCACTCCCCTCCCAGAGCCAGGGGTAGAATTCAGAAGTGAAGTGAAGTGGGAGACTCAATAAGGACAGTCCCTTCTGGTGTCACTCTGGGGCTGTTTCCTAGCTGCCCCAACCCAGAGGTGGCTGCATCTGAGCGCTGGACAAGCTATCCCCAGGCGACGTTATGTGCAGCTGTTCCAGAGCTGCCCCACTGCAGAGGTGGCTGCATCTCAGTGGCAGGAGAGCCATCCCCTTGTGGTATTGTGTGCAGCTGTTCCTGAGCTGCCGCGCCCCAGAGGTGACTGCTTCTCAGCGCCGGGCGAGTGGTTCCAGTCACACTCTGAGCCACCCCTTTGCATAACCATAACCTGGGAGCAGAATGGACCAGAAGGTCAGAAATTCAGCTCCACTGGATTCTGATGCTGATTCAACTAAACCCTTGTTTTGAGCAAGGTTTCTTCACTAGATGCAAATTTTCCCCTTATCGCTGTGGCTTGTGGCACGGCAGCGATATCAAGTTAAATAGGTCCTCCTAAGACAATGGCTGCCGTCATGCAGTCACAAACCACACTATTTGCTCTCTGCGCTGAGATGCAGTCATCGCTGGGGTGGGGTAGATGGGGAACAACCACTCATAATGCCACATGGGGATGGGTCACCTGGTGTTGAGATGCAGGTATTTCTGGGGAGACGCAAAGTTCAGTGTGGATTTTTTATTGCCATAGTTTAGGAGTATAAAACAGCAGAAGGTTATTTTTATAGTCCAGAACTAAGAGCCAGAATGCCTGGATTTCATCCCAGCTCTGCGAGGGGAGTGGGGTGTAGTGGATTACAGCTGTGGGACAGGACTCCTGGATTCTCTCCCTGGCTCAGGAAGGGGGGAGTGGGGTCTAGTGGTTAGAGCTGGAGGGCCTGGGAGCCAGGACTCCTGATTTTCTCATTGTTACCTTGTGGTCCTGCCACAACTCTGTGTCTCAGTTTCCCCACATCTCCAGCACTGTGGCTTTCCAGTGTCATTCTGGAACGAGTCAGGTGGGCAGAGTTAATTCTGTGAAGCTCCATGCTAGCCCATCATCCACTCCGACAGGGAAATGAATTTTCCAGAAAGGACTTTGTTCCCTTGTCTCCCTTGGCTTCAGCTGCTGATTTCCTATACACATAGCCCAAAACAAATCCCAGCTACCTCTCGGCTGGGGCCAGGCAGAGGGGAAAAAGAGAGCCAGGGGAGCAGGCACCACCTAATGGGGAAAGGATCTGTGCCCCATTCCCTGCCCCCTGACCAGCCACTCCATTTATTAAATCCCCATATCCTAGACTTTTTTACAGCTGTTTTAATTCTACTTTACTGGGTGTAAAGATTGGGGTGGCTTTCCCAGTACTGAGATGCAGCCAACTCTGGGGCGGGGCAGCTGGGGAATAGCCACATATAACACTGCACAGGGCTGTCTAGCCCAATGTTGAGATATGGCCAGCTCTGGGGAGGGGCAGCTGGGGAACAGCCACACATAACGCTGCACAGGAATGTCTAACCCTGTGCTGAGATGCAGCCACCTCTGGGTAGGGGCACCTGGGGAACAGCCCAACATAATACTGCACAGGACTGCTGATAGGCTCTGCTCTCTTGCTCAGGACAGGGGCTACTCACTAGCACCATGCAGCAGAGCTGAAGTGAAACGTGGAAGCCGCTCGAAGGGGTTAGGCATCTCTGGGAACTGAAAATACAATCCTGAAAGTGAATGCAGCAATGCGAAGGGGAACTGGGCCTCTCTAGGGGGCTCCATGCTGTGGGGAGCAGGGTGTGGGGCTGGGCAGGGGCACACTCCCCTGGCAGTTAGTGCTGGGTGCTAGCAGGCACCACGCTGTGGGGAGCAAGGCAGGGGGCCGGGGGTGCTCTCGCCTGGCCATCAGGGCTGAATTGCGTGCCCCAGCATGGCGCTTGGGGGCACTTTTTGAAGACTCCCTTTGACACAAATCCCTGTCCTGGCTGCTGAGGGTGACTTGCCTTGCCTGGGAAGATTTTCCGTTTCCTTAGCAGAGAACAGAAGGGGGAGAAGCTGCAGCCTGGAGTCCGCTGGGTGAATTCCCTCCACTTGATCCTCCTGTTTTCTCCACCCTACATGGCTAATATTTCATCCAGAGCTCGGGCCCTTGCACCCGTTGCCCTCGGGGTGCAAATCAGGGGATCCGCCAAGCTGAGAAACCGACAACATCCAGATTTTCTCCCTTTTGCCTCCAGCCAATGGGAGCAAAAAGGAAACAAAGTAGGGAAGGAAACTGTAAAAAAGTTTACCACAGAGGAAAAAACTCCATTGGCCAGAGAGTTTGGAAGCTGCGGTAGCTGCTCCACTCCAAATCTTCCTCCTCTGAGTCGTTCTTTTCCCTCTGTCATTTTTTAAATGAAAAACAAACCTAGGGGATTAATAACAAAAAACTTTGTGATTTAGCCAAATCCATATTTAAAAGCCCCTTCTCCACCTGGTAGTCAGAAAGCTGCACAAGCCGCTAAGATCCAGGCTGTCTCTTCCACAGTCCTGTTCTTTCTTCCTTTCTCCGCCCCACCAAAGCTTTGGGCGGGGGGAACCTGAGGAAATGAATGTCAAAAAACTTAGTGACACACCCTGATCCCTAATGAAATAAACTTTTCTCTGCTGGGGAGTTGGAAAGCTGCACTACCTGATCGTCTCCTGCTACCCTCTTCGCTCTATACCTGTTTTTCTCCAGCCTTTAGAGACAAAACCACGCCAGCCAAATGTAGGGAATGAAAGAGCTGGATGTAGCTGGAGCTGTGGCAAACAGCCTGTCTGCAGGCAGGATTCTGGGGTAAACCTGTCAACTCCTGGAGTCCAGTTCATCAAATGTAGGCCTAATCCTGCAATAGATTTCATACCCCCGTTGTGAAATATTGACCTGCCCCCATCCCAGCTACTCAGCTGTCCTGGGGCTGGACTGGAGCTGGCGCCCTCTGGAAGGGAAAGGTCCCACGCCTCATTTACTCCCTGGCAGGGGACAAAGCCCCCATGCTCTCACCACCGTTCCTGCTCCCCTCCCAGATCCAGGGAGAGAACCCCAGAGTCCTGGTCCCAGCGCCT
>ML675667.1:2784874-2834612 GCA_007922155.1 Mesoclemmys tuberculata | reverse complement strand
GATCCCACCCTCCTCCCAGAGCCGGGGAGAGAACCCAGGAGTCCTGGCTTTCATTATGGAAACAACTTCTCCACTGATTTGCGCTCCCTGGAGGGTTCTTCTGTAGCAGGAGCAAGAGGTTTTCTCCTACCCATGCCAAGATGGACAGGGTGTGCTGAGACCAGTGATCAAAGCTGGCCAGACAGGCTGGGCCGATACTGGCAGGGTCCGAACCAGCTTGTTCCAAAAATAAACCTGACTCAAGCTCTCAGGAATTATCAGCCCCATGCAGCTGTTCCCCAGCTGCCCCGCCCCAGAGCTGGCTGCATCTCAGAGCTGGGCTAGCCAGCTCCCCGTGGCTCTTACCTTGTGGGTTTGCGGATGCTGGGAGGCTGAGTTTGGGATTGGGGTGCAATATAGAGGAGTGTTTGGGGGTCAGGGCACTAACTGCAGGGCTCACAGAGCTCTTGACTGTTGGGCTGGGGCTGGGCTCCTTCCTTAGTCACCCTGGTTAACCCTGGCCTCCCCGCGGCCTCCTAATCCCTCTTCTGCTCCTGTTCTCCTTCCAGGACATCAAGGCCCGAGCCAGTGCCTTCTGGAAGCAGCAGGGTTTTTCCACAGAGGCTGGGAGCAGCAAAGAGAACATCAAGAAAAATCGGTACAAAGACATCCTGCCATGTGAGTCTGGGAGGGCTTGTTGGACCTGGAACCAAACCCCAGCTCAGGAGATTCCCTTCTGCTCCCTGCTCTGGGAATGTGCTGTGTTACGTGCAGCTGTTCCCCAGTTGCCCCACCCCAGAGCTGGCTGCATCTCAGTGCCAGGTTTCATATATTCACAGGCCACAAAGGACCATTATAAGCACCTCATCTGACCCTCTGTATTACACAGGCCAGAGACTGGCCCCAAAATAATTCCTAGAGTAGATCTCTTAGAAAAATATCCCAGCTTGATTTAAAAAGTACCTGTGCTGGAGAATCCACCGGGCCCCTTGGGAAACTTTAAACATTGATGCCTTGTTCCCAGCCTGAATTTGTCAAGCTTCACCTCCCAGTCTGTGCAGGAGACCCCCTCCACTCCCAATTTCTCAATCCCTCCCTCTCTCCCCAACAGATGATCAGACCCGGGTTGTTCTGAACCTCCACACGGACGAAGGGCAGTCGGACTATATCAACGCCAGTTTCATCCAGGTAACCCCCTCGCACCAGAGCTGGCCCCACCAACCCAGCGCGGCACTAGGGGGCATCATGCTGCAGGGGTGGGTGGGTTTAGTGGGGAGTGCTGTGCTGCCCGGGGCAGGAGTGGGGGCTCCCTGGGGAGAGCTTTGTTGCATGGGGCAGGGCAGTGCAGGGGGCACTGTACTGCAGAGGGCAGGTGGGGGGCACTGCTCTGAAGAGGTTGGACAGGGGACTCTGCAGGGGGCGCTGCCTTGTATGGGGCGGGTGACTTATTTTCCCCTTCGTCCTCTGCCAGGGGGTAAATAACAAGAGATGCTACATTGCGACCCAGGGGCCGCTGGCTCACACCGTCCTGGATTTCTGGCGCATGATTTGGGAGTACAGGGTGAAGGTGGGTGTCACACTTCACAGGGCGCCCAGACCCGGCAATCGCCTGGTCATCCCCGTAGCTGGGTGCCACCCCAACCTGTCAGCTGCCCAAGCTCCCTCCTTTGGGCTGGGCCAGCCGCGTCCCTGCCTTGCCAGTTAACAAGTACTGCACCCCAATGCCTCATTCCCTGGCGAGATCCCGCCCTGGCACAGAAACTGCAGATCCTCTCTTCTCCAGGCTAACAAAGCAGGTTTCCCCTCCAAAGTTCAGTCGGTTGCAGAGCTAACAGGCTTCACCAGAACCAGGGTCCAAACGCCGCTCACTCCTGACGGGTTCTTCTCTATGAGTAAACCCAGAAAGAGGATTTCTCCCTCAGTGTTATATTGAAAACTGGCCATGCCACCTCAAATGATCTTTTACAGTATCTGTGAACTACTCCTGCTAAACGATCTGTCCCACTTCGGCCGACTCCCTGAGAATCTCTCCTGGCCCTTTGCAGCTTGAAATCTTGTCACCTTCACCAGCTGGGGCATGTTTTCTATAAAATAAGATGTAGGAGGCATTTTGGCAGGGGAGGGAAATGGGCAAAGCACATTGTCTGTCATCATTTGAATGTGCTGAATTGGAAAAAAAAATGTTTACCGTGCTCAATTCACCTTTGGTTCAAAATTTAAGTAGAATTTGAGAAATCAGCAAATTTCGGTGGCTTTTTTATTCCATTACAAACTCTTGATATCCTGCACATTGTATAGACAAGTGTAACCAAACCATTTACTCCACTACAAACACCATCTATCCTGCACATTGTTTAGACAGGCGTAATTTAACAGTCCCTATACGTGCTGGCATACCCTTAGCATTTCAAGGCCTCAGTGCATGCCAACGTACCATTTCCACAGCCACAGTGTTGTGATTTGCACCCCTTGACCGATCCACAGATTGCAATTTCTGCACCGCTGTTGAGAATGAGCTCCAGGGACATTCGTGCGGGTGCCCGTTCTCCGTTGCGTTTGGTCCAACCTTGGGGTGGCGTGGAATTGGTGCCGGCGACCTTTTCTGCAGAAAGGATGGTTTCATTCTGTAGATCAGCCTTCTCCAAGTTTCTTAGATGCCTGTCTTTCTCCAGGGATATTGTCCAAGAGGTTTTCTTGCTGTGCCCCCCAATACAGGAATCAGTCTCGCAGCTTCTCCATGCATGGAAGGAGAGTATTTTTCTATGTCTGCTTGAAGAAACACATGCAGTAGCTTCTCTCGAGTAGGAGGCTCAGGAATGTATTGGGTTGTAGTGGGTTGTTGTTTTTCTTTTATGTTGCAGCCCTTCATCCGCCATTTACGGCTAGGCATTTTGTCCTGATGTATCACTACCAGAAGAAATCAGTGTCTTGTGCTGACACTGTCCTCATCTTTGTGCGTGCAGGGCACTACAGTCCTGATGTCCACTTCTTTGTGGTCAACTTGCACTTCACATGTGTCCACAGCTGGCTTTGATGGTTTAACCACATTGCCTTGTTTGAGCGCACTGAATCTGACAATTGTTTTGTGTGCGGAGCACAAGCTTGGAGTTCTGCGGAGAAGAAGCAAGCCAGATCAGCCTGATTTCCGTAATGGACCAAAGATCCCGGCTGGCTGTCCGGCTGTGGTACAGATCTGTCCTTGATCTGTCTGTTTGCAAGGTCACCAAAAGTTGTATGTGGCAGAGGTTTTCCCCATGCCGTTACATGTGCCTGATGTATCATCAGGTGCAGGAGGACAAAACGCCTGTCAGAACAGATTTATTTCCAACTCTAAGATGTCCGTGGCTGTAGCAAATCCACCTTTCTGAGAGACAGGAGCTAGAATCCTTCCATCCACCTAGCACTGCTATGTGGGGACTTATGTCGGCTTAACTCCGTTGCTAGGGGGTGTGGATTTTCCACACCCCTAAGTGATGGAGCTGGGTAGATCTAATTTTCAGCGGGTCACAGAATACAGTGTGGGCACTTTGCTCCTTTGTCGTCACAAGCCTTTACCCGAAGAAAGATATTCAGTGGCTCCTGGCCAAATATTTCTGCATTCACCAACCAGGGTTTCCTGACTTTGTCTGTTGCCAAACCCTTCACTGTGAGTGTCATTAACCGTTTCATTTCCATCCACATGGTGGCGCTGCTTTCATGCCAGTTGGATTCCTTGCAAGCCATTTGGTCATCAAGTCCAAGGCTGAAGGATTTTCTAGTTTGGGCCCAGCACGTAGATCGTAGGAGAGTCCGTCTGCCGAGTGCTTTCAGGTCCTGGGATATCTACAACTCTTGCTCTGCTTTTGCCAGTGGCATTGAGTCGCGCTTAGGTGTGGTCCAGATCTACCTGATTGAATCTGTGGTTGGAACCTTTCAAGTGCCTCCCTTCATTTCTGCTAACTACACAGATACCCACTGAGCAGAATTTGTGTGGTTGCATCAGTGAAAGAGAAGACGCATTCTTCTGACAGCCTTCAGACCCTGGACTCCAGCTCATTGAGCTCTGGTGAAGAGCAGAGTATGTGCCGACACTGGGAAATGGGACAGTTGTCCACATTGCTCAGCCCCAATGATGGAGACTTGCCGGTGACAGAACAGGCGCTAGGTTTTTGTAATCTCTCACAGCCTCAGTTTTTGCAAAATCTGGGAGCTTTTCTTTGCATCTCTTGGTGCACTTGCTGTAGCTAGCTCAGAAGCTGTTGTAATACAGTTGCCACAGGCCTGTGAAGCGATCTTGCACACACAAGTGGGTTTTGCATAATTTTCACTGGTAATTGCGCATTCTGCTAAAATTCCACTTTCTGTTCACACGCTCGACGAGCCAGAATCCTGTGTACGCTGCCTCCGTACTTTTAGGAAGCTCACTGACCTGCACAGACTCCTAGGCCTGGAATCAGGATGGCTTTATATCTTTGCTCCATCAGAGCAGGGGAAAGCGTTGGACCAGCTGTCAAGACTATGCGTTCCTCTTGAAGTTAACGTGTGACTCATGCAAGTCTCTTCACGACAGAATTCAGCGCATCGGTTTCATGGACTGAATGAAAGATCCGTAGCCGAAGGCAGATCATGGAGAGTTATTTTAACTGCGCTTTTCATTCAAATTTGTCCAGCCAGACTTTGGCTTTTCAAATTGCCGGTGGAGGAGAAATGCCGTCTCCCGGACGTGTGCTTCCAAAGCTGTCTGGCAACCACTGCTGTGCCCATTACACTATTCTGCCAGGAGGTTCGCCGGGTTTGTGATCTGAGCAGGAAACATGGTCGTTGCCTCTGGACCATTTAAAGTAGGATGATTTTGTTTGCTCTGCGACCTGCAGTGACGCCAGTGCCCTTGGCTAGGCCACATCCTGGGTGGCACAACATGTGTTTTGCCCATCAGGTATTCATTTAATGATACCCCATTAGCTGCAGTGAATGGGCAAATTGCTGGGACGGCGGGCCCATCCTCAGTCATTATCTGCTGTGTGCTGTCTTGGCCAAGGCTGTGTCACGTTGGAAGATGGCTGATGCAGTGTGCGACATCGTGAAATATCTGGCAAGTTTTTTTTGTTGATCTTGTGGCTTGGTGCAGGGCCCTTTCATGCCCATTGTATCCGGACATCCACTTCTTATCTCCCCTTTTACTGCAGAGCAAATATTGCCTTGCGAGGTACTTCACACCTTCAGTGTTTCCTGTTTCTCGTCTTTCCACACTTTTGCAGTGTTCTCGTCTGTCACTTTCTTCAACTTCCCCAGCTTCAGGGCTAGGCCAAGGGAGTCGCACAAGCATTTATACACTTTTCTCATGCAGGCTAGCACCTCTTCCTCGCCATGGTATCCAGGACAGTATCTGAGCATGTGCTAGGTGCACCATGGAGAGAAATTCATTGCCCAGCGCCATCTTGTAACCTGCAATAGTTGATAAATTTCCTTCCCTTGCATGAGAGAGACACTATCATTTATTGGACCAACTTCTGGCTGGAGAGAGAGACAACCTTTTGAGTTACAAAATGAAGACAGTCCCATTTTGCTATCGCTGTGTGGCTGTCCCCAGCCACCCCACCCCAGAGGTGGCTGCATCTCAGTGCCAGACAAGCCATCCCAGTCACACTCCCAGTGGGACACCTGGGGTCCACCCTAGCGCTGGGTGGGGAGTGGGGTCTAGTGGTTAGAGCAGGTGGGGGGGGGCTTGGAGTCAGGATTCCTGGTTTTCTCCCCAGCTGTGGGTGGGGAGTGGGGTCTAGTGGTTAGAGGGCGAGGTGGGGGTTGGGAATCAAGACACCTGGGTTCTCTAGTCCAGTCCAGCTAGGTGCTGTTGGCACATGCTCCGCCTCTCACTCCTTCTTCCTGTTTTGTTCCCTTCCTTCCAGGTAATTGTCATGGCCTGTCGGGAGGTGGAGATGGGGAAGGTGAGTGTGGAGGGCAATCCACGCCCCCCCCCCGCCCATACCCCCGGCTGTGGGGGGAGTCTGGCGGTGACCCCCCATGGACGCGCTGTGAACTGATTTTCCCTCCTTAGAAAAAGTGTGAACGTTACTGGCCGCTGGAGCAGGAACCGCTGCAGTTCGGACCCTTTTCCATTGTCCAGGTACCAAGAGGGATGGGGGAGAGGGCAGCCTGGAGGGTTCTCAAGGAGAAACAAAACTCCCCTTCACTTCCTGTCCCAAACCGCTGCTGGGCAACTCCATCCTGGCCCATAGGTGGCTGCATCTCAGCTCCAGGCGACCCATCCTTGTGCAGTGTTGTGTGGCTGTTCCCCAGCTACCCAACCCCAGAGGTGGCTGCAGCTGAGCATCTGTATGGAAACACTAACGGTGTTTAATACCTTGCAACGCCTGCACCTACTGAAGCCTCTGGCTGCCGTTCTGCTCATCTCTGTCTGTGTCTCAGATCCAGGAGCAGGAGCTGAATCCAGATGTCGTACTCCGCACGCTGACCGTCAGCTTCCAGAAGGTCAGTGAGCTGGGGGGAGCTGTGCTGCAGGGAGCGGGGCAGGGCAGGAGGCACTTTCCCTTGGCAGTCAGGGCCGGGTGCCGTTGGGTGCCGAGCAGGGCTGATACCAGCCCTTCCCGCCCCAGGAGGAGCGGCCTTTAACCCATTTCCAGTACGTGGCCTGGCCGGACCGTGGGATCCCTGAAAATTATGCTCATTTCCTGGAGATGATCGAGCATGTGCGACGGAGGCAGGGGGATGACACAGACCCCATCTGCGTGCACTGCAGGTAGGGGGCACTGTGGTGTGGGGAGGGTGGCGGCTCAGCTGTGGGGGGGTGGGGAGAGCAATGTGGCCCCATGGCCCCTGCACACAGGAGAGTGATTTCATAGCTGCCACCTACTAGGAAAAAATAAGCCCCACCCTCAAACAATCCCCCCACACACTGACCGCAGCTCCCTGCTATGTGCTCTGCCTCAGAGCTGATGAATGGCGAGCAGTAACTGAAGGGACGTCATTAGGGTTCAGAGTGAACATCCCAGCCCACTCAGGTGGCTGTGTGCTGCAAAGGGCCCCTTTGCCCCCGGGAGGGATTTGATCAGAGATGCTGGGGTCGTTCTTCACCCATGGCCTTCCTGCTTCCTCCCCCGCCCTTGGCAGCGCTGGCTGTGGCCGCACTGGCGTGATCTGCACCGTGGAGCACGTGAGACACCTCCTCCTCAAACAGGTACTGTGTATGAATCCGTCCGTGTGTGTGGGTGTCCGTCCTGCTGCTGCCCCCTGCTGACCTCTGAGTTTTCTCCTGTTTTCCAGAGCATCCCCCCGCATTTCAGCATTTTCGACATTGTCCTAGAAATGAGGAAGCAGCGGCCGTCTGCTGTCCAGACGCTGGTGAGCCCCCAGCAGCACCCCCAGCTGGGAGAGGTGGGGCTGGAGTAGTGGGGACTTCTCCCCCCCCCGCCGTGTCCCTTACCATCTCCGGGTCCCCTTTGGCTCACAGGAGCAGTACGAATTCCTGTACCAGGCCATGGCTGAGATGTTCCGATCTGCGCTGAGTACCAGCAGCTGTGAGAACCTCCAGGTGAGAGGGGTCCTCCGACGGACAGACGGACACACACACACACCAGGATGCATCCCCTCCAGCAGGGGGCAGCAGGGCCACACAAACCCGGTTATGCTCCCAGCCTGATATCTAGGCCCATGCACGCCCCATTTCCCTCTCGCAACTCAGAGCACGCCCCATTTTCCTTCCGCCCCGATTCCCCCCCCAAGTCTCCTCCCCCCAGCTCCTCCCCTGTCAGAGGAAGCCCCAGTGCAGGTGCAGCGCTTTGTTCCCCTTTCGATTCAGCCCCCGTGTAAACAGCTCTCTTGGCCTGTGTGACGCTGGCAGTGGGGGATCCGGGTCCTGGGGGCCTGACTGGTCTGTGGGGCTGCCAGGGGCCAGGTGGGAAGAGTCCAAATCGGTGGGTGCATTTGGGAGAGAGGTGCATGGGGGGTGGCGGGAAAAATGGGAGGGCAGGGCAGGCTGGGGGGGGAGGAGGAGGTAACCAATGGGGTCCGGATCAGTGGGGGAGTGCAGAGGTCAGGGGGGCAGGATGGGCTCCGTTCCCCTTCTCCTGCCCCCCAGGGACTGATAAGTTGATCAGGAAAGGAGTGGTGAGGGGCCCTGGATTTATTTAGAACCCCTCCACCCCACATCCTGGCTTCTGCCTTTCGCTTCACGGCTCACAAATGATCCCTTCCTGGGGGTGGCCTTGGGGACAGCAAACTGTGCCTTTTTCCTCGGGTAGGGGGGGGTGCTAGCTCCCCTCCGGCCTGGGGAAAGGCCTGCAGGGCTGAGACGCAGCAAGCTTAGTTCATAGGTGACCCTCCAACATACAGTTGCCAGCACCCCTAGAGGGGAAAGGCCCCGGGCCCCATTCCCTGCTCCTGCAAGTCAGCCACCCCCCCCCCCGGGTGGACGGTGGGCATGATGATGGCCATGGGGGGGGGGTGACATATGCTATTTGCTTCTTCCCCAGGCTGGTCCTTCCAGCACCCGTGGGGTTAACAGGCCCTGCGCTGCTGCTCAGCAGCCGGTTGAGACACTTCCGGCAGGAGGAAGCGAAAAGCCTGATGTCAGCGGCAGGCTCGGGTGTCTTCCCCCCACTCCAGCATCTCCTTTCCCCCCTTCCCAGAACCGGCTGCCCCTGTACGACGACGCCGTCTCCCTGCGCCGCCCCGCACCCCTCATCAAACGCAGCAGCATCCTACGGTGAGTGAACAGCCCCTTCCTCCAGCGCAGGAGTGCAGCCAGCTCTAGGGTGAAGCAACTGCCCGGTCAGCCTGTACCTCAATGCTGCAGCAGCTGCTGCCATAGCTTGATAATGGACATTCAGTAGGGTTCAGAGTTAACACCCCCTTTTCGCTCTCCCTCTCCCCCCAAGGAGCATCTCTGTGCCAGCTGAGGCCACCCCGGATCTGCCCCCCAAGATGAACGACACCTATGCCGTGGTGAACAAGTTCCGGCGGGGCGGGGGGGCCGGTGGGTTCGCCCTCCCGGGAAAGCAAGCCTGCCGGAGGCAGCCCTGAGGTAGCCGCCATTGATCCCAGTGGCTTTGGGGGGCTGCAAGCTAGCTCCCTGCCCGGGAGCCCTGTAAAGCGCCCACCGGTCAGTCCCGGCTACGAGTACACCCAGGTCAACACCATGCGCCCAGGTATGGGAAAGGGACCGGGAGGGCTGTCCGTCCTGGGGCAGTTCTGACCGGGGGGGTGGAATCCAGCTGTCCTTGGGCGGTTCTGATCCAGGGTGGGAGATGGGGGCGAGGGGCAGAACCCGGCTGTCCTAGGGCGGTTCTGATCGGGGGGGGGGTTGTTTCTGATCTTTGGAAAGAACCCAGCCATCCTGCGTTCTGACCCAGGGGCAGCTCTGACCTGTACCCATCTCCCTGCTCCAGGTGACGCCAGCCCTCGGGGCTCCCCATTGCTGCCTCCAGGCGCTGGGCAGGGCAAGACGCCACTGTTCAGCCCGAAGCCCCCGGTGAGTCCGGCTCCACCAGCGAGAAGGCCAGGGGAAAGTCTGGTGGGTTGGGCTGGGAGCCAGGACTCCTTGGCTCCCTCCAGACTGTGGGCAGGGAGTAGGGTCTAGTGTTAGACTGACGGGGGTAGGGGACAGATACAGTCTTGTCACTCATCTCGCCCCTCTCTGCTACAGGGTTTTGCTGCATCTTCTGGGAAAAAAGGTGAGTGAGGGGATGGCTAGGGGCTGAGGGGGGCAGGCCTGGGGGCTTGGGATCACCCAGGGGTGCTGCTGCCCCCCCACAGCTAAACAGGGGAGGCTAGTTCAGTACCTGGAGGGGAAGCCCCGGAGCAGACGCATTGTTCATCCCCTCCTCACTCCAATGGCTTCCCCAGCTGCCCTGCCCCAGAGGTGGCTGCGTCACCATGCCAGGGGAGTCATCCCCATGGGGCGTTGCTGTGGGGCTGTCGTCCTGCTACCCCGCTCCAGCAGCAGCAGCGGCATCTCAGCACCTGGTGAGCCGTCCCTGTGCAGCGTCATGTGTGGCTGTGCCCCAGAGGTGGCTGCATCTCAGCGCCAGGCCCTGACAGGAGCAGGGGCTCACTGTTTTCTCTTCCCTCAGCCCCTGGCTCCCCCCAGCATGGGTGCACAGACAGTTACGAAGACTTGGGCACCAGCCCCACCAGGTTCCAGGACAACGGACTCGGTAGGGGGCATGTTACGGGGCAGAGGGGGATGAGATGGGTTTGTGGGCTCTGGGGGCAGGGTGAGGGGCTGGGACCCAGGAGTCCAGGACAGGCGGCTGGATTGAGGATATGGAGGAGGGGAGGGGGGAGATGGGGGCCAGAGCACAGGGCTGTCAGGCCCTGGGGAGGTGACCTGTCCTCATGGGGGGGATCCAGGACTGCGTGGACTTAGAGCTGATGGGACCCAGCAGCAACTCAGATTTGAGTCGGGGGGGCTGGTCAGGCTCTGTGCAGGGAGGGGGTACAGGCCCCCCCTCACGGCTGTCTCCCCCCCCCAGGCTATAACTTCCGCATCGGGAAACCCAAAGGACCCCGTGACCCCCCGGCTGAGTGGACGCGGCTCTAGGTAGCTTCGGGGGGGGTGGAGAGGGGGGCACAGCCTTGGCCCCTCCCCTCCAACTCTGGATGGACTGAGCTGATCCATGGCCCCTGGATCCCCCCACTGTGGTGGGGTTGGCTACCCCATGGCATAGAGCAAACCCAACCCTCTCTGCCCACCCCCCCAACACAGGGCCACTCCAAGAACTGCAATCAACTGACGACAGGCTGCGAGCCCGGACTCCTGGGTTCTCTCTTCGGCTCTGGGAGAGCAGTGGGGTCCAGTGGTTGGGTGGGGGGCTGGGAGTCAGGACTCCTGGGTTCTCCCCCCAGCTCCAGAAGGGGAGTTGAGATCTGCCCATGTAACAGGGTGGGGCATCAGGTTGAGTTAGGTCCCGCAACCTAGGGGCAGGGGAGGGGTGCAGGTAAATCCAAGCCCCCAGAAGCCCTGGGGAGATGGGCCCAGGACGGAAACAGAAATCAAAGGCAGGGTCTAAGCAAGCCATGTATTACAGAAGACCCTACGAAAATAAAAGTGTGAAAATGTCCACTCCACTAGTGCTTCCCCTGCACCGTCTGGCAATGCCCAATGGGCCAAGGTGTCACCCCATCAGCTCCTGGGTCCTCCACGGCCATCTTTAGCCAAACTGCAGGCAGGGGGTGAGGGGACGCTCCGCTCCCTGCCATCCCAGGACCAGGGGGTGAGAGCCCTGGCAGCCTGCGGCCAACAGAAGGCGCCCGGGGGGGGGGGGCCCCCCGGGGGGGGGGGGGGGGGGGGGGGGGCCCACAGGGGACATGACGGTGGCCACCCTCACTCAGGGCCAGGCCTGCCCCACACAGCACCCCTCAGTCGACGCTCAGGTACTGGCGCTTCCTGGCCGTGTTGGTGTAGGGGTGCCAGCGCCACTCGACGTCTGCCGTGGCCTCCTGTTCCAGCGTGCCCAGCTTGATCATGTACACTGCAACCAGGAGGGGGCAGGAGTCAGCGGCGTGTCCCTGGACAGAGTACCGCCTGCTTGAAGAGGAGCATGGAGGCAAAACTGGGGAGCCCCCTGCCCCGCTGCGTGAGGGGCAGGATGGGACAAGTTTTCTGTAGTACTTTTTATGAGGCCGATGCATGCCTCAGTTTCCCTGGGCCTCTGCATGGCTACCCGGCCGGGGGAAAGCAATAAACTAGCTCCGGGGAGGGGCTGCGGAGTGCAGGATCTGCTCAGAACCGACCCACATCGGTGGGGGGACAACAGTGGCCCCCTCAAAACAGGTGCGACAGCAGGACACTGTGGCCAGAGCACATAGGGGGAAGTGCCCTGAGAAGTGGGACCCCCTGAGAGGCTGGGACAATGATGGGTCCTTGCAAGGGGGCGTGGCACTGCTCCTGTGGGCCCAGGATGGGGAGACTGGGCCGGGGGGCTCCCCCGGGTCTGCACCAGACATGTCACTCACGTTTCATCTCAAAGCGCGGCCCCACCTCAGAGAGCTCCACGTTGCGATGGTCGGACTTCTTATAGACGTGGTGCCTGCAGGGGGCACAGGGATATGGGGCACCCGGCGCGAGTCTGGCTCCCAGCCTCCCGCTCTATCCACTACACCCCACTCCCCTCCCAGAGCCAGGGATGGAACCCAGGCGTCCTAGCTGCCAGTCCAGCCCGTCCCCTCTCCCGCCCGCCCCACTCCCCCAAACGCTCTAACCACTAGGCCCCAGTCCCCTTTCAGAGCCAGGGAGAACACAGGAGTCCTGGCTCCCAGCCATCCCCATGCTGCGTTATAGGTGGCTGCTCCCCAGCGGTCCCGTTCCAGAGGTGGCTGCATCACGGGGCAGGGCTGGCACCTGAAGGAGATGAAATCGTCTTGGTTGGCGAAGGTGATGACCCGCTTGCTGTCATCCTTGGGCACCGGGAACAGGTACTTGAGGATGCTGCAGACCTGAGGGGCAGAGACCGAGACGTGGTTGGTTTGGTGGGGGGGGGAGGGAGGGAGAGAACTGAGACCCTACAATAACAAACCAGTCTCCAGATCGTTCCAACACCCCAGGAGGCCCTACAACAACATACCTGGCACCAGCATTGCCCAGCACCTCTCAGGAGAGACCCACCAGCTCCTAGGGGAGCCTACAATAGCAAACCGCCCCCGTCCCCTGGTAACCGCAGACCCTACAATACCAAAGCTAGCATGGGCAATCCTCGTAGACCCTACAATAACACAGCGCCCCCGCCTGAGCCCCTCCCAGCAGCCGGCTGACCCGCTGGCCCAGGCGGGAGGTGAAGTTGTGGAAGATGAGGTGGGGGGCGGCCTCAGACATGGTGCCGATGTCGGGGACTTCGTGCCGCATGACCACGTTGCAGAGGGTGAAGAAGGCCGTGGGGCCGAAGGGGAGGTGGGAGACGATCAGTCCATCTGGGGGGGAGGGGAGAGAGAGCAGGGGTCAGTGGGGGGCTGGGACCGACCCCACCCCCCGATTCACCCACCCCACAGAACAGCCCCTCGTGGGCAAGGCGCCTCCATGGCAAAAAGGGGTCCCCCCCCTTGGGGACACCCCCGGCTCCCAGCACAACCCCTCCTCCCCCCCGCTACTCACCTGGCTGCCCACGGTGCTCGTGCAGCACCAGCAGGTCGGTGACCCCGTTGGCCTTGCACGCCCGGACCAGGGCCCCCACCTCGTGCCGCCCCCGGTTCATGCGCTGGGCGCCCTGCAGCACGAGCTTCATCTCCTGTCGCAGAGAAGGGGGGAGGTGACAAACCTGCCCTGCCGCCCCGACAACAACACTCCGCTGGGGCACCCCTAACAGCTCCCGACCCCCAGGAGACTCCGCAATAACAAAGTCGACCCCGCTGGACAGCCCCATTCTCTGGGAGACCCTACAGAAACAAAGCAGCTCCCAGGAGACCCTACAATAATAACCCGTTCCTCTCTCTTCCCCCAACACAGCCCTCCCCCCACTCCCTAAGAGACCCTACAATAACTAAATAGACCCACATGGGACCCTAGCGTAACAAAGCCAGTCCAGCTGAGCACCCTGCAATCACAAACCAGGCCCTGTACCTTGGCAAACATCTTAAGGCGGGAGCTGGGGTCACGCGAGGTTGTGATCATCACCTTCGGGTCCTCTACACCTGCCCAGCGGTACTCATCGTCCTGCTGTGTCACCAGCCCTGCAGTGGGAGGGAGGGGTTAATGGCAGGGGCGGGGTCTCTGGCTGGCCACACCCTCTCCCCAACACAGGGGTGGGGGGGCATTTGAAATCAAAGGAGATTTTAATTCAAGATTTAAGACAATGACCAGGAAGCCCCAATTTCAAGCATGGGGGGGGTGTGTGTGTCATGCACTCTGATTTTCCCCACCAGCAGCAGATTCTCCACAGCCAGCGACCACAAGCCGGGCCGGCCAGCCACGACCCTGAATTCGGTAAGTTTCACTGGCCCACAGGGGACACAGCCCCTTATTTAGTCCCTTACCCTGATTCAGATGCCTGACTTTACTTATTTTGTAATTCTGCCCGAAAGCAGAGAAGCCGTATTTCCTTCCACGGAGGATCCCTTTATTACTGGAGAGGCAGGGCGGGGGGAGGGCGATTGCTTGTATCGGGCCAACGTCACTGGGGGAGAGAAGCAGCCGAGCCCTTCTGCAGGCCCCTTTTGACATGGGCTTCAGGTAAAGCAATTGGATTGGGAACTGGAATCCAATTCAAAATACACAAAAGAGCCCTTGAGTTTTCCAGGAATTAAATAAAAGAGGCTTAAACGCATTCGATTTGCATCCGTCAATGTCAGTAAACTTAAATTTCCCCTCACCCCAATGCCTAATATTTCCCCTGATGAGAACAGAAAGATACAGATGGGCAAAATAAGAAAAATGCTGCTTGAGAAGGTATAAAAATGTGATTTCAGGCTATTTGCTTCATGTATTTCGACATGAGACGTTGACGATTTTGGTTTTAATGGTTAGAAAGCTTTCATTTTTTGAATTGCAACTTTTACTGTCATTAAATAATTATCGCCTGGGCCCCCTCCCGCCCCATCATTTCCTACAAGTCAAACTTTAGACAGATAAAATGGGGGTAAGAGGCTCAAAAATCATTATTTTATGCATCTACAAATGTAGAGAGAAATCAGAAAAAATGTTTCACAAATAAACCTCAATATTATCCACTGAAATTAAGAAAAAACACAAATTCTGCCACGCCTGCTTAGAAGGGCTAGGTATAGAAAAAAAGTTGATCAAAACATCGACTGGATTGAAAACTCACTGATTTATCGGCCAAAGGGAGTTCTCGACAACGAGTGAATTGGAATGGATTGTTTCCGGTCTCTGTGTCTTTCAGGATTCTAGATCTAGTAGATCTCATCCTCTCACTCTGACTTTTTATTCAGAAACTGACACAGGAAAACGAGCTTTCCTGCTTTGTCAACTGCCACTCGGTTTCTTAACCTGAACCAAAGTTGTCGTTGACCTGAGCTCGGTGAATAAATGGATGTGGAGCAAATATTTCACCCTGCAAAAGCCGGGGGCGGGAGTCCTTTGGCAAACGGGCACCAGCAGCCATGCTGGGAACTCCCACTCCTCTTGGGGTTTTCTTGCAGATGCCAGCAGCACGCGTGCCCGGCGTTACGTATTTTTTTCAACACAACGTAACTGACTGCCAAGCAACTCAGCCCTGAATGTAAGTGGACAGAATTTCAGACAGGCTGATTTTCTGAAGGAAAAACATCCAAAGTCAGGTATAAATTAAAAAAACCCAACACCACCAGCCTGCCGGGGCACCCCCAACTCAGCGGTGCCCAGCCCGACGAGGGGCCCCGATCTGGGTTCAGGGGGCTCAGTGCAGCCCCTGACTCAGTGAGGGGGACAGGGATGTTGGCTGCAGGGTGTGTCTGTGCAGTATCCAGCATAACAAGGCCCTGGGAGCCAAAATGGGGGTGACCCACTCTCATGTTTCAGAGCAGACCGGCAGCGAGGGGTCAGGAAGGACACAGGATAATGTTGACCAAGCGCATTGGGGGAAGGACAGGCTCCTACCCCGGATGGGCTTGTGGGTGTGACTGGGTGGGTGGTTTCAGCCCAGCAACATTCCCCCTTCCGCAAAACTCACCTTCTGCGCCCTGGTCATCAAACTCGATCGACTTCTGCAACGTAAGAGCCTCCCTGCGCAGCTCCGTGGGCAGCAGCCGATTCTCTAGGGAGGGGGACAAGCGAGTCAGAGAGCGCGATTCCAGGCATAACCCCCCCCCAGCCCCTCAAACTGCCCCCTCTGGTCCCTCCTGCCCCAAACCAGCCCCCCCGGCGCCCTGCTGGGGGCTGAGTTCCAACCCTGGGGCAGGCGGGAGCGAGGGGCCGGCAAGGCGGGGGGTCCCTACCTTCCAGCGCCGCCTTGAGCTGCTCCTTCTTGTGCTCGGTGGCACGGATCCGATCCTCCTGCGCCCGCCGGTGCAGATACTCCCGGCGCAGGCGGGCCTCGCGGCGCAGCTGGACGGGACAGAGAGCGGGCCAGGGGGTCAGAGAGCGGGGAGGAGGGGCGCGCCCACCCCCCCAGGGGGGCCCAGCCCTTGACCCCCGCGAGACCGGCCTCCGCCCCCCCGGGCGCACCTGGGCCCCTGGCGACCCTACAACAACAAAGCCAAGGCTCCCAACCCCAGTCGCCCACTGTCTCCCCATCCCCAAGTGGGGTGAGGGAGTGCGAGCTGCGCCCCTCCAGGCGACCCTACCATAACAAACCCGGCCTCCCCGCCACCCCATCGTCCCCCTGGGCAGCGGTGCTTGCCCCAAGCCCCTTCCTCCCCCGGCGACCCTACAATAACAAACCATGGTGCCAGCCGAGCGCTCGCCCTCGGCGCTTGCTGCCGGCGTCCACGCTCCCCCCGGTGGTGGGACCCGGCCTCCCAATACCAGAGTCTCTCATTGGCCCAGGCGGCCCGGCCTATCAGAGAGCGAAATGCTAAACTGGCCGGGGCGACGGTTTGCCCCTCACAAAGATGGCGGCCGAAGGGCACCGGAAGTTGATAATAGTAGCGTTGCCCTTTACAAAGATGGCGGTGAGACATCTTCGCACGGGGAAACGGTTCTGTCCAATCACCGGCTTCTCCCCGCCTCCCCTGGAGGCGGATTGGACCGTCTCGCTCGATCCCTTAGCTCTGATTGGAGGGAAACGGGGAGGCTCCGCCCCAGAAGGAAACCGGGATTGGCTCATTTCCAAGGTCATGCGGGCGGGCGGGGCTCGGCCGGGGGGTCCCCAGCGCCATGGCCGAGCTGGCGGCCCTGAGCCAGCGGCTGGACGAGCGGCTGCTGCACCTGCTGGGGGCGCTGGAGGCGCTGCAGGGCAAGAGGGGCGAGTTCAACCGCCGCGTGGAGCAGGTGGGGGACCCCGGGCCCCCCCGCCCCCAGACCCCCCGGACCTCCCCGCCCCAGACCCCCCGGGCCCCACTGCCCACCCTGGGCCCCCCGCCCCCAGACCCCCGCCCCCAGACCCCTCGGGCCCCCCTACCCCGGGCCCCCCGGACCCCCCGCCCCAGAACCCCGGGCCACACTGCCCCCCTGCCCCCAGACCCCCCAGACCTCCCCGCCCCAGAACCCCGGGCCCCACTGGCCCCCCGCCCCCAGGACCCCCTTTCCCATCCCCCACTGTTCATGAGGAGCCCTGGGGCGGCTGCAGACCCGTCAGCCCCTTGGGGGCGTGTCCCTCCAGCAGCCCCCGACACCCCCCTTTTGTGCCCCTCCATGCAGGGCTGGTTCTCGCTCTCCAAGTCCCGCTTCGCCATGGGCTGCAAATCGGTCTCCGCGCTCCAGTACGGGGCCCACATGGAGCCGCTGGTCCGGGTGCAGGCCAGGTGAGAGCAGGGGGCGGCGGGTCGGGCCTGGGGGGCACCGCGGACTCCGGCTGGTGTAAATCCCGATTTCACGCAGGGCCCAGGAAGGGGGGAAACGCCCCCCGGCCTGCGGCACCCTGTTTTCAGGGAAGGCGTCTGCAGTGCACACAAAACTCCCTGGGACGTGGGGCTGGAAGGGACCCCAGAGGTCACTAGGTCCAGCCCTGAGCAGGATCAAGTCAGCCTCGGCCTGCCCTGACAGGTTTGTCCAGCCTCCAGCGACGGGAACCCACAGCCTCTGGAGCCGGTTCCGGAGCGGCCCTGCCCGTGACAAGGCTTGTCCTGACCCCCAACTCCCCTCACTGCAGATCTGGCTTATTGCGTCGTCTTGCCTTCCGCCCGGCGACCCCAAGCCCCGGCCTCCACGGCTATTCTCAGCCCCCAGCAGCGGGTCGTGCAGCTGTCTGATGTCATGAGGAAAATTCGTTCCCCTTTTTGTCAACCAAACGATAAATCAGGGTTTACGCAGGGCCCGGCCGTGACCCCGGCTCTGGTGGGTTTCCCCATCAGCTCCAGGCTGGAAGAACCTGGAGGGGGCACTCCCCAAAGCCAGCATGGGTCAGTGGCGTGGTTTGTCCCTTCCAGCGAGGCGGGAAGCGGGCAGCTCGTCTTCCAGGTGGTCCCCGGAGAATCAGGCCCCTCCGCTGAGCCTCCGGCTGAGATGGAAATCGGACCCCAAGAGCAAGGTGAACTATCGGACAGAGAACTTCAGGGGGGCCGGGCCGGCGGGGCTGTGGCTCGGGAGTGAGGGCACTGGCAGAGCCGGGCTAGTGGGAGCTGTGGGTCGGGAGCGAGGGGCACTGCGGGGCCGGGGGTTCCCGAGACACACCTTTTACTCAATGTCTCTCTAGCCTTGCGGCGGCGAAAGGGCCCTGGACCCACGGAGGACGTGGGGCGCCCCCTGGAGGCAGATCCCGCACCCTCTGATTCCCAGCACAGGGCCTTGTCCCGGGACCCACTGACCTGGTTTGGGATCCTTGTGCCACAGAGCCTCCGACAGGCACAGAGCAGCTTCAAAGAGGGTGAGTGAAGGGCGCCCCCTAGAGGGGAACATCCCCATGCCCCTCCCCTCCCTGCCCCGCCCCTCTCCACTGACCCCCTGCTCTCCGCAGGGCTTCTCCTGGCTGGGGAGATCGCCACCCTGCAGAGCGACATCGAGGCGACCCGCGCGCAGTATCAGGTGCTGCTGGAGAGAAAGCGCCAGCTGCTGGCCAGAGAGGGGTAGTGCAGTGTCTGGCCACCCCCCTCTGCCCCCCAGATGGGGGCTGGACACTGTAACCTACGGCATCAACTCCAATAAACTGGGATCCGTCTGTCATGCGGACTGCATTAGGAGGGGGGGCATTTGTGTTATGTGACATTAATATGTCAAAATCATAATGATTCATGTAAGACACCCCATGTCAGGTACTGTTAGAAAGGTTATAATGTGCTGAGCAAGAAGATATTTGTGTTCATGTGTAATATGTGGGAGGAAAGTTATGGGGATCCCTGTATTTCAAACTGTGCTGTAGAAGACACACCCCAGACAGAGAGGCCACAGGACAATAGCCCGCTTAATGGCCCATCAAGACCTTTACAGAGGCCAGAGGCCCAGGAAGAAACTAAAGGCATACCTGAAGAGTTACCAGGATTGGCCCATGTGACTCTGGACTCCATTTTGGTTCCTGTAAAATTCCACAAGCCACATGGCCAGTAACAGAGGGTATATAAGATAAAACCACAGAAACCATTTTGTCTTTGTCTTGTTCCTGTCCAGCTGCGGCCACACCTCTGGATCAACACACTTTGCAACTGAACTGAAGGACTTAGACCCATCCAGGTACTGGATGTATGCCAGAGGAAATATACAACTCCACAATTGTTCTAGAAACCTGATGTATATGGACTTTTAAATCATCTGTATGTATCTGATTGCTTTAAGCCTTTAACGCTTCTCTTACTGTTTGTTTTTCTTTTATTAATAAACCTTTAGCTTTAGTTACTAAAGGATTGGCTGGCAGCGCGGTATTTCGGGTAAGATCTGAACTCATAGTGAACTGGTACTGTGGTTGGTCTTTTGGGATCAGAGGGAATCTTTTAGTAAAGAGCATAGAGTTTAAATGACTGGTCTCTTTACTGGACCTAGTGTCAGTTTGGGAGCCAGAGACTGAAATGCAGTGAAGGGGGCTGTGTGTGTTTGCACAGTGGCTTCTTGATAACCAGTGTGGGGGAATCAGAAGCCCTGTTTGTGGCTGGTCGGGAAGTCTGACTGTGGTGTCACCCCCCAGTGCTGGGAAATTTGCTCTCCTTTTACAGCCTGCCCTGACCCTGGCATTATCAGAGGGCTACCCTGGGCACAGACGGGTTACAGCGTCTGTCTGTCCCTGCCCCGGGGCTGAGCCCTGCACAGCCCCCCCAGACATGCCCCAGCCCCCCTTTGTGCACTGTGTTCAGTTTAAGTCCCAGCTGCCTGATCTTCTGGGGGGGGGGGGGGCAGCCAAATGCCTTGAAAGTGTTACCCCCAGCTGGCATGGGGCCCAGCTGGGACTCCTGGGTTCTCTTCCCTGCTCTGGGGGGCGGGTCTGGACTCCTGGGTTCTGGCCAGAGTGATGCAGACTTGCCGTGTGCCTGAAATTGGGTCAATGCTAGATTCCCCTCAATCCAGAGTGACTCTGGATTAATAAAGTTTACTGGCCCTGATTTCCACAGGAGCAGTGCTGCTGAGCGGTGGAGCAGGGGTACCTGGGAGCGGGTGGGGCCCCAGCTAAAAGGGGGCTGGGGGTGGCAGAGCTTCATCATGTGGCTGGGGTGGTCAGCGCTGCTGGACAGGTGGGGCAGTGACCCCTACGTGCACAAGGGTTAATAGTGCAGTGCCCAGTGGGTGGTGCTGCAGCCCCCTGCCTGCATCCCCAGCTGGCCCCTCACCTGCAGAGCTTCCCCTCTGGGGTCACCCCTGCCCTGGGGTCACCCCCTGCTGCACTAGAGCCCCCAGCGTTCCCCTCGCTTGTGTTCTGCAACGCAGGACCCCCTCTGGCCCCCGCCTCAGAGTGGGGAGCCGCACAGCCCCTGGGGGGGCACCGCTGGGAGCAGAGCATTATGGTGAATTGGAGAGTTGCCCAAATACAACCACAGGCAGGGGGCAGGCCCCCCCCCCCAGGGGCTGTACAGGAGATCAAGATGAGAAATGGGGGCAAGGGCACATCTGGGGGGAGCTAGTGGGGGTGGGGCAGGGGCAAAGCTGATCAGGTTTGTTGGTGGTGGGTTGAAATAGCCCTAGGGCCCCCCCCCCCCCAGCATGTGCCTCCCCCCACACCCAGCCCCCCCCCCAGAGATGGCCCAGGACTGGGCAGAGCCACCCCTCTACTAAACGTCGCTACAAATTTATTACAGAGCGGGCCGTCTTTCAAGTACATTGAAAAGTAATGACCAACTTCCCGCGGGAGCAGGCACCGGGCAGAAGCGTGCACCTGCAGTACTCCCACTGTGGCACTGGCTACTGTGGTGGGGCAGAGGGCCCTAGCCCCAAAAGGGGGGGGGGGGCAGGAGCCGGGCACCATCCTTGGGCAAAGCGGCCCGCAGCGCCTCTGCGTAAAAAATATAGAGTTCTCTGGGCAGGCCCTGGGTGGGCACCCCCCCTTGGCAAGAGATAAATAGGAGTGGAGGAAGAAATCTGTACATCAGGGGGCAGTGCCCACCACCCCGCCCTGGGGCAGAGGGCAGGCCCCATGAGGAGCACCACGCTGGTGAGCCCACGCTCCTCTGGCCAAGGGGGTGGCATGGCCGGGGGGCAGGAGAGGCCCAGGCTGGCAGTCCAGGGGATGCTCTCAGCATGGAGCCCCTTGGGGGAGGCCTGTGGGGGCCAGGACAGGCTCCCATTGAGAGGGTGTTGGAAAGGCTGGGGCAGAGCCGCCAGCAGACAGCAGAGCAACCATGGGGCTGCCCCCTGAACCATTCAGGGAGGAAGGCTGGGGCCCCTGTGGCTGGGATTGAGGGGGCCTGTGCCACAGACCCCCAACAGTGATGGGAGGCCTGGGCAGCCAGAGGAGATGGGGGCTATACCCTAGGAACCATGAAGATGGAAGGGCCTGACCCCATCCCCAAAGCATGGGGGATGGGGGGCCTGGCAGGGGGTTACAGCAGCTGGCAGGAGGTCTTCTTGCGCCCGCGCTTGGCCTGCAGGGCAGCCCGTGTGGCCATCTCGAACACCTCGCGCACCCCGTCCTTCGTCTTGGCCGAGCACTCCAGGTAGCCGAAGGCGCTGATCCGGTTGGCCATGTCCCGGCCCTCCTCCGGCTTCACAGGCTCCTGCAGGGGCACCAATGCAGATAAGCACACGGGGGTCCACCCCTCACCAGAGGGCAGTTTGGTCTTGTGGGCTAGAATGGAGGAGCCTGGGAACCAGGATGCCTGGGTTCCAGTCTTGGCGCTGAGAGACGAGTGGGGCCTAGTGGTGAAAGCAGGGGCTGGCAGCAGGAGCCCGGTACACAGCCTAGGAAGCAGCACCGTGCTGGGGTCTAAGGGTTAATCGGGTGGCAGCCGATTCGTCTCCGAGGGGCAGGGGCAGCAGCCCCAGGGCAGACAGGGGGGAGGGGGGGCCGTACCTGCTTCATCTTGGCCAGCTCGCGGCGCGTGTGCTCGTCGTTGCGCAGGTCTTTCTTGTTCCCCACCAGGATGATGGGCACGTTGGGACAGAAATGCTTCACCTCCGGGGTCCACTTCTCCGGGATGTTTTCTGCACAGGGGTGGGGCAGGATCGGTCTCAGGGCACCCAGACCACACCCACGCCCGGACTCCAGGGCTCTACCCGCTCTGGGAGAGGAGGGGCAGCCAGTGGCTATGGCATGATCTAAACCCATGGCCCTGGCCCAGATGTGCAGCTCACGGCCTGCAGTGCACTGAGCAGCTGAGCGCACCCTGGCCACTGGAGGGGGCTGAGCCAGGTCTCCTGACGCTCCCTGCCCAGTACTGAGAGGTGGGCTCTGGCCGTGCCATGCAGCGAGGGGGGGCGGTGCCGCGGCTGGCTGGATCTCCCAGGGCCCAGCCCCCCGACCCAGGGGGCGCCCGGCACTCACCCAAGCTGTCAGGGCTGTCGATGGAGAAGCACATGAGGATGACGTCTGTGTCGGGGTAGGACAAGGGTCTCAGGCGGTCGTAGTCCTCCTGGCCAGCTGTGTCCCAGAGTGCAAGTTCAACCTGCGCGAGAAGGGCCGCAGTGGGATTGGGGGGCTGCAGCTGTGGGGCAGGGGGCTATGGGCTGCGGTTCCAACTGGGAAGTCACTGTGACAGGGTCTGGCCAGAGCAAGCCACTTTGAGCCAATTGCTCCTCTGACCCCTCCCAGGCCCCCCCCCCCCCGAGTACTCGCCCAGGGCCTATCCCACGTCAGCAGCAGCAGGTCTCTCCCCCAGGCAAAGGCTCCACACCCCCAAGCCCTGGCTCAGTGGGGCACCACTAACTGGCTCGCTGAGACCCACGTGGCTTTACAAGGCTGTTCTCCAGTGACTGGGGTGTGTGTCACAGCCGCTCTCATCCTGCATCTGTCCCACCCGAGCCTGGGGCAGGGCAGCTGGGCAGAGGGCCAGCCTCCACAACAGCTGGGAGCACAGCAAGGCTGCTCTCTCCACCCGCAGCAGCACACCCATGGGGGGGCAATGTCTCCCCCATGCAGCATCACCCAGAGGGAGACACTGGATCCTTCTCCTGGCCCATGATTTCCATGAAGGGGCAGTGGATATTTCAGGGGACACCACTCGCTTTCAGAGCAGACAGCCTGACACTGAACTGGCGAGCGAGGGCCTTCCCAGTGTGCAGAGCGACAGCGCAGGAACCCTGCAGCGCTCACACCCACACACTTCTCCCCAGCCACCGGGGCAGCAGTGCACAGTGATACACAGCATGGCATGGCCATCTAGCGCCACGGCGCAGCCCCGGCTCCGCTGTTCAACCTCCAACCCATTTCCACAGGGCCCCGTCCTGCTCAGCGGCCAATGGAGGTGCTTCTCCCCTGGCAGGCCTTGGGGGGCAGAGCAGTGGGTGCCAAGGTGTAAGCTCACTCCCCTGCAATGGAGTGTTGGCTTCCCCGCCACATGACAGCAGGTTACCTCCCACTCACTGCCACCCAACTCCACCCAGAGCCCGAGCTCTGCCTGGCTGGCACAGGCACTGGAAAGACCATGAACCAGCCAGAGGCTGGGAGAGCAGGAAGCCATCTCCTCCTGCAGCCAGCCACTTAACCCCCCCACCCCTCTCGGGGGGGCTATGGGCTGACCCCAGGCTCTGCTCCCTGGGATTAGAGGCCCAGGTTAACGGCCTCTCCCCAGCCAGTGTGTGGCCACAGTACCTGTTTGCCATCCACCTCGATGTCAGCCACGTAGTTCTCGAAGACAGTGGGGACGTAGACCTCAGGGAACTGGTCCTTGCTGAAGACAATGAGGAGGCATGTCTTGCCACAGGCACCATCTCCCACGATGACCAGTTTCTTCCGTATGGCAGCCATCTCTGGCACAAGGGAAACGGGGAACTCCCATCACTGAGCTAGACGAGGGACGCTAAAGCAGGCGAGCTAGACCCCAGCCCTCTGGAGGGGAATCTGCTAGGCTGGAACAAGGCCTGGATCCCCCAAAGAATGCCAGCACTGACAGCTGGCACAAGGAAGCTGGTGCCATGTGGAGTGCGAGCTAGCCCACAGGAAATGCTAGAGGGAGTGATCGGGGAAGGGAACCGAGCTATGCCAATCTACACAGGAAATCTGACAAGCCCCAACCCTCCCACTCATACCTTTCCCCTTGGCTGGCAATCCTGGGGCACGAGCCACGCTAGCCTCCAAGCTCTGCAGAGATGACTGAAAAGTAAGGCCCACTCCCCCCAGATGAAGTGAAGCAGGCACAGCAAGTTCTCCTCAGACCTGTAAGGGCAGCCTGAGGCTGGGAATCGAGGTCTGGGTTCAACCCCTGCCATTGCCACACTTCCAGTGTGACCCCAAGCCAGCCACTGGAACCCAAAAGAAGCTAGCACCTAGCCCCATTTTAGGCATCTGAGAAGCCTTGCCTTGGTGCCTCAGTTTCTCCAATTCCTCTCCTACTCCTCAGCTCACTGGGGCAGGGCCTGTGTCAGAACAATGCCCTCTCCCTCCCTGACCTGTTGAGGCCTGTGCAGTACAGCCATAAGATCCAGAAGGGGAGGTAGGGGATAGAACTCCAGAGACCTGGGCTGTACTCCAGACTGCCATGAGGTGACTATGTGCAAGTCACTCCAGCTCAATGCCTCAGTTTCCCCATTATAGCACAGAGTGTGTCTACCGGGCAAGGCTCTGTAAGGGCTGCTGAAGAAAAGCACCACATATTGCAGTGACTGTGTAATGACGACCAGAACAACAGTTACATCAGCAACTTGCTAGTTTGTCCCATTAAGCCTCCCCAGAGCTGTCGGACTGGAGCACTCTAGCGAAACTATAATCCACTCACGGCTCCCAGCATCCTGGCACTATGGACTGAGGGCCGAGCCTGCCCTGCCAGGGCCAAGGTCCTGCTGCTTTGCTCAGCCGGGCAGCTGGCTTCCTAAGGCCAGGCCATCCCGTGCCAAACCCTGCGGGTTTGTGTTTTTAAGAGGGGAGGGGCCCAGCACCCTGGTGATTCACCACTTTGGCTGTTCAGCTGCAACAGGAAGTTTCGGAGCCAAGCAAGTTACACCCACATGTGGAGCGTGAAGCGGCTTTCCCAGGATCACTCGCCCGCACTTGGAAAAAGTGAGACGAGCCCTTTCCAGCAGCCATCGAATTAACCAGCCTGCAGTGCTGAGACTGGCCACAGGGGGCGCAAAGGAGACTTCCAGATCAGGCTGTAGGAAGATGAGCCCTGGCCTGCCATGCTAGGGCAGACCCAGGTTCACGCAGCCCAGCACCCTGCCTCTGACAGCGCACTCCACTGCCAGAGCTTCAGGGGAATGAAGAGAGCAGGGCAATTCTGGAGTGATCCAGCCGATCGTCCGGCCCCAGCTTCTGGCAGTCACAGGCGGCGTTGCGCCCCTGACAACCTTGGCTAATTGCCATGGATGGACCTAGCCTCCAGGAACGTCTAGCATGCAGGTCCCCTGGCAGCAAGTCACACAGGGTGACTGCCCGCTGTGTGAAGTACTTCGACCTGGTGCCTGTGTTCAGAGGGTGAAACGTAAACCCTCCACCCCAGGGGTATGGCTGAACAACTCCACCACTGGCTGCCAGGGTGCCTTCCCTATGTGCAGTAAGTGGAGCTAGCAGGGAGCAAACACTGTCAGCAGCTGGTAAATCCCGAACTCAAGAGATTCGAGTTTCTAGGCCTCAGTAGGGAGGCGACGGGGCAGTTTCTATAGGACCAAAAGAGCTGGAAGCATCAAGACCAACAGGGTTTACATTTTCCCCACATCTCAGCACACTCTTCTCATTGTACAGGGAGGGAAACTGAGTCACAGAAGGACACAAAGGAGTTAGTGGCAGAGCTGAGATTAGGAGCTCCTACCCTCTCAACCCGAATCTACTCCTAGTCTGGGGTCACCAAGCAGTACACCAAGTCCTGGGCAGAAAGTCACCATAGCATAGGCCATCTCAAGAGTCTGATTGACCACCAAACCCAGCCACTAGAACCCACAACCAAAAGGTTCGCTACTGCCAGAACTGTCAACTCCGGGTGCGGATGGAGCCAACCCAGAGAACAGCTGGGCTCAGGCTGGCTATGCACAGCAGCTCTTCTCGGGTGAAGGGAGTTTCCTGTTAGTGACCCAGGGCCAAGAGAGCACCGAGACTGCTAAAAGTTCTGATGTTGGGTAACTCGGGTCAGCATGAATGACGGTGCCACCATGGGGGAGCAGCACCCAGCCCGGAGGGGGCAATCAGCAAAGAAGGGCTGCAAGAACAGGTGTCTAGGCCAGAAAGAGGGAGAGGGGGGCCTCTCTGGGGGAATGCTCTGAGGTCACCTGGGAGCATTTCCTGCACACCAAGAAGTGAAGGGGAAAGGAAGGGCCAGCAGGGCGAGGCTGAAGAAGCTGAGGGGCAGAGCCTAGGTGTGAACTGACAGCCAGCCGGGGCCAAAACACCCCCTCAGATCCACCAAGGATGGGCCTCCCCCTACCCCATGGAAGGCTTCCTGTGGGCCAGCTGCCTAGAGGGGCCTGCTAGAGCTGCCCAAACAGCAGGGTCCATGGCTGCCCCCAGCCTGCCCGGGGAAGTTACGAAACCCCATGCCAGGCGCCAGGAATGACTACGAGATGGTGATCTCCCACCCCACAGGGACCCTCTGTGCCCTAGGCTAAGGTTCCCCAGCCACCCACACAGGAGAGGCGGCCGCCCCGGGGGGCAGGGACCCCTCCCCCCACCGGTGCCTGACCCCCCCACCCACTGGGCCAGCGACCCCTCCCGTCTAGCCGAGCCCCTCCCCCACCGGCGTCTGTGCCACATGGACCCGCCCCGGCCCGGAAGGGAGGCGGCGGCTCGCGCGCCTCCGCCCCTCGGCCACGCATGCGCAGGGACGGTTCCCGACCGCACCCAGGATTCTATGCCCCCCTCCCCCCCGCGCCGCGCGCTGACCCTGCCCGGGGCACGCCCCTCCCGCACCTCCCAGCCAATCAACAGCCGCTTCCTCCCCCAGGGCGCGTGACCCTCCCCCACCACTTACCCCCCCTCCCCGGCCGGCCGCGCGCAGCGCATGCGTAGAGCGGCTCCCTCCCCCGCACCAACCGTCGCCCCGTCCCGCTCCCGAACTCCGAGCCGGGCCCCGCGGCGCGGGCTACGACCCCCGCCGTGCCCCGCGGCGGGCCGGGCCCCACTCACCGCCGGGCTCTCTCGGCCACCTCCGCTGCCGGCTCAGCCGCCGCCCGGACGCTCCAACCACCTCCTCACAGTAGCCCCGCCCTCTCTGCGTGACAGGCCTTTGCAGCCAATAGCAGTCGCTTTACATACCCGCCTCCGCCAATCCACGGCTGCGGGCGAGGCGGTCCTGCCTCGAGGCCCCGCCCGTCTTGAGACGGACAGGCGACTTCAGCCAATGGAAGCGAAGAGTTCCCAAAGATCCAGCTAATCCCCGCGGAGGGCGGGGCTGGGTATGGCCTTTGGCCCCACCTATCTCTTGATTGACTGCCGTGGCCTCCCAATCGTTCCACGCGACGGGACCGAGCGAACAATGCCCCGCCCACATTCTGGCCAACGTCCTAGCGGGACCAATACGTGTACTCGATGGTAGTGTTAACCCAATCAGCGTCAGAGACGGGGCAAGGCTCCCCAAGCCCCGCCTAGAAGGGTGACTGATAGGCAAAGAGGCCAATGGGAGTCAATCAAGAGACTAATCCAGCAAGCCATCCAACCGCTGTGGGAGGGCCAGGCTGCAGGTCCCGCCACGGGAGGCGATTGACAGCGAATCAGAGGCGGCCAAGACCGCTGCAGGGTGGGGCGCTCGCCGCTCAACGTCACGCCCGTCACTTTGAGTGGCAGCGTCAACCAACCAATGGGAACAGCGGCCGAGCCGAGGCCCGCCCCCGCCCAGTGACGGACACGGGAGCCGGCCAATGGCTGCGCTTCCTGCCTGCCCGGGACAGGTGGAAGGGCGGGTTGCCTTTGGCGATGGGCTCCATGGCAACGTGCTCTGCCCCCCAGGCGCTCCCCTCCCCCACGGGGGGAGGGGGTCCAGGCCCCTCAAATCCCAGGGGCTCCCCCCGTGGCCAGAGACCCTCGGCCCTGCCCCCAGCCCTGTCCTCGCCCGAGGAACCGGCTGAGCCCAGAGCGGTGCCACGGGCCACGGTGGGGAAACCGAGGCACGGCCCGGCCAGGTTCTGCCTGGCTCTGAGCCCTGCCTTAATTCCCCAGTGAACAAGGGCCACGGCCGGCACGAGTCCCAGCGTCCAGCCCCACAGCTGCGGGGGACCCAGCCCCCCCTCAGAGAGTCCAGGGGGACCCTGCAGCCGTGGGGCACTGCAGGCTGGTGGGGGGACTAAGGTTAGCTGAGGGGTGATGCTCCCCTCACAGCTCCTCTCACTGCGCAGGCCCATGGAGCCAGGGCCCAGGAGCTGGGGAACTCTCTGCCACATGATTCCTCCCCAGCCCAAGGGCACAGCAGAGGGAAAGGGCAGGACAGAGGGATGGAAAAGGGATGCTCTGAGCTCAGGCCGCCCTCCCCCTCCAGCAGCAGGACAGATGTGGCCACCGCCAGGACAAGGGAGTGGCCAGGGGCCCAGCCTGAAACGGACAGCGGCTCACCTGCCAGAGGAGAGCCCAACCCGGCCTAGGCTGCAGTGAGGGAACAAAGCCCCAGCCGCCCCCTGGATCCATCACCCATTCCCCCCTCAGCTTTGGTGAAGAACCCAGGCATCCTGGGGCCCTGCTCCCCAGCCAGATTTGAAAAAGCCCCTGTGTGAGGGGGGTCCAGCAGGCTCTGGCTCCCTTGGTTCTCCTCCAGCTGTGGGAGGGGAACAGGGGAACCAGGACACCTGGGCTCCATCCCCAGATCTATCAGCCCCTCGGGGAAGAGGTCGCCCTCATCAGACTGATGCTCCTGCTGGGATCACACAGCCTGGGTACCAGCTCTGTATAAGGGGAAGCTACAGGGGCTAAGGAGTGCCCTGCCTTGCCCCCGGCCCTTGGGGCCACCAGCCTCCCACTAAGCACCAGGGACCGAGCTTCTCCTGCGGGCGCAACTTTGCTACCTGGAGCAGGTTGACCATCGAACGCCATGGGGCAGGGCCAGGGCCAGAAATCGGCCCCCATGTTGGCGCATCCCCCCAATGACCAAGCCTGGGGGCACCGGCAGCTTTTGCAAACGTCTATTTATTCAGTAATTCTTCTCACCAATTCTGCACTAACCCGCCCCCCCCCCGGCCGGCCCATCAAGCAGCAGACATCCTCTTCGAGGCAGGATTTCCCCCCCTGCCGCCCCCACCCCCAATACAGAACCGGCAGTGGGGCGAGATGCCCCATCCCCCATCAGTGAGTGAGTGAGCGTGCGTGGGGGAGGGGGTGCGGGGAGTGTGGGGCGGAGTCAAGACAACACGACTAACAGTAAGGGGGCGGGGTTAAAGCGCCTCAAGAACATGAACGGAATCATGGGGAAGGGACAAGACCCCCCCGCCCTCAGAACAATTCCTGGGGGAACTCCCTTAGTCCATGTTCTGCATCACTTTAACCATGGGGGGGGCGAGGCGTGGAGAGGCCCCACCCGGCGAGCCCAGGGGCGGGACATGGGCAAGCCCTGCCCCCTAGCGGATGGTGTAGCGGACGTAGGGCACCTCGATGTCACACTCGTTGTCATCGTTGCAGCAGAGCTCGAAGACCAGGGCCTTGACGTGGCGCCCGATCTTCTTCTTGGACACCTTGGTCACAATCTCTGTCATCCTGGGGGTGGGGGTGAGGTCAGAGCGGAGCTGGCGGGGACCCCCACGGGGGGGGAACCCACCCCCATTCTCCCAGAGCTCCCCCCGCAACAGGGCACCCACCACCCTGTCCCTCCCAGACCCGGAGTCATTCAGGAAAGCCTCAAAAACAGGCAAACCCCACCCCCAGCCAGGGAGGGGACCCCCAAGGTGGGCCCAGGGGGTACGTACGGCTGGTCGTGGCGCTCGCGCAGCTTGGCGGCTGGCATGAAGAAGGAATAGAGCATGGACACGCCCTGTGACAGCATAGTGATCTCCAGCCGGTGCTCTGTCTGTGGGGAGATGGGACAGGGGGTCAGATACCCCAATCTCCCCCATGCCCTACTCTGTCAGCCCCCCACCTCAGTGATCTCCAGGTGGTGCTCATGGGGTGTGTGTGTGTGTATTGGGGGGGGATATCAGACAGTGCCCACAGACCCCCTCACACCCCATTCAGCCCTCCCCTACAGACCCCCCCCATTTCACCTTGAAGTAGGTCAGGAACTGGCGCAGCGTCATCTCCTCCCCGCTGGGCTGGACCCCCTGTACCTCGAACCGGTCCCACAACGTCCACTCGATGTCATAGTACTGGGAGAAGGGGGAGAGATCAGGGAGCCCTGGTTGGGTGAACCCCCAAACCAGCCCGCCCAACCCCTACCATATCAACTCTGCACCACACAGGGTGACAAGGACACAGGCAGCGGGAAACCCTCCCCCCAACAGCCCTGCCCTGGGGACTGGCTGCAGCACAAGGTACATCAGGGAAAATTCCCCCACCGCCATGTTATGGGGGGGTGCAAGGCAGGCTATGGGCTGGGATACATGGGGTGGATCAGGGGCTCCCCAAACCCACCTTGTTGTAGAGGGCAGAGGAGACAGGCTGGCTCCCTGGAGGGCTGGTTTGGAGGGGATGGGGGGGGGGCGGACAGAGAAGAAGAGGAGTTGGGGCCCCCAGAGGGCACCCACTGTTAGGGGCAGAGGAGACGGGTAAGATGCATCGGGGGCAGAGAAGAGAGGTCATCCCCTGGAGGGCTCGTCGGGGGACCCATCGTGTTCTGAGGGGCAGAGGAGCAGGGCTAGAGCTTTCGGGAAGGTGTGTTGGGGGGGCAGGGCTCCAGGGGGCTCCCACGTCGTTGTGGGGAGCAGAGGAGACAGGCAGGGTGCATCAGGGGGCAGGCCCCAGGGGAGGGGCTGAGCCACGGGGGGACCCGAGCCACGGGGGGACCCACCTTGTTGCGAGGGCAGGCAATAGGCTCGGAGAAGCCAAAGAAGGGCAGCGCCAGGTTGAGGAAGCCATTCTTGTAGGACTCCAGCCGCTTATGGCCCTGCACCACCTTATACAGCTCCAGACACACCAGCCCCACCACAGCAGCCGTTGTCGTGGCAATAGCCGGGATGATCTTCCCAGCGATCAGCTTGCTCTGGGAGGAGGGAGGGCAGACATGTCAGTAGTGCTGCAGGGCGGCCTGCACCGAGCCCCGGCCACCAGAGGACGCTGCCTACCTTGTGCCGGTCGGCGGGCGGGATGTCATAGTTCTCAGCCCGCAGGTTTGATGCTGCCACGATGAAATCCATGTGGAAATTAGTGTCGTCATCCTAAAACAGAGGGTCAGAGCGAGATGCAGCCACCTCTGGGGTGGGGCAGCCGGGGAACTGCCGCACACGGTGCCGCACGGAGAGGGCTCACCCGTCACTGAGATGCAGCCGGGAGCGGATGCAGAGTAACAATGTGGGGCCAGCTCAATGGCGCTGCTGTGACCATCCGCCTGGCCTGTGCTCCCGCCTCTCGCTCCCCGGGGCCAGCCTGCGCCCGCCCCCCCCCCCCCCCCGAGTGCTCACTCCCAGGGCCCACACCGACTCACCTTCTCGAAGTCGATGGGGTACATGCGGAAGCCCTGCAGGCCCTCCGGGCTCGGCAGGCTGGATTTCAGCTCCTCCAGCCGGCTGTCATCTGGGGGCAGAGCAGAGTCCGTGAATGCCGGGAAGGGAAACCCGCAACCAGAAGGGCCCTGGGCTTCGTGCCAGTGGCCAGCCCTTGTGCTGCCGGTAAATGGCAGCAGGACACCCCCAGCCCCGCTCCAGCCAGGGGCACGGTGCCCCAGGGTACGGCAGGACAGCCCCCGCCCCCGGCAGGCCCATACCGACAGAGGCGTTGGCGTTCTGCAGCTCCTGGTCAGAGATGTGGATCCGCACCCCGGACTTGGGCGTGAACTCGGGCACTTGCACCTGGCGCAGCAGCTCAGCCACGGCACCCGCGTCCCGTGTGCCCGCGATGCCGTAGGTCTGGGCAAAGAGATTCGCTGCCGCCACAATGTAATCCATGTGCAGGGGCTGCGGGCGGGGAGAAAAGGGCGCTGATTCTGATCCCTAGTGATGATCCACCCACCCTGTGGTCCAAATGCAAGGGCTGGGCGTTAACCCTGACCCCTAATGACGCCTGTCCCCCCTTACTCACGTTGCTGTCGTCGAAGGTGAGGGGGTGGGGGCATCTCTTGGGCCCAGACCAGAACAAGGTGCCAGAGTTGGTTTTCTGCAATACACGAGGGAGGCAGGGTCAGGCCCGGGGCACGCTGGGAGGGGAGCCATGTACCGCTGCACCTCTGCCGCGTGCTGGCTCCGGGGGAAGCGGGCAGCAGCCGGCAGCCCCGGGGCGGGCGGGGGCTCACCTGGCTGGGCGGGAAGTTGTGCAGCAGCTGGCGAATGTTGTTGCTGTACTGCCAGTGCCAGTGCCGGCAGGCCCAGCCCACGCAGTCGGCCCAGCTGCGGGGCCGCTCGCTCACCAGGCTCTTGTTGACGGCCTCCAGCACCTCCAGGGGCTGTGTGCCCGGCAGCTTGAGTGTGCGCTCCATGAACTTGGGGTCTCTGGGGGAACACACACAGCTCAGAGGAGGCAGCCCCCTGACCCACCCACCATGGGGCAGAGGAGGCCCCCACACTGGAGCCCGTCCACAGGGGCACAGCGGGCAGCACACCCCTCCCCGGCCAGCGCCCCGCCACTCACGAGATGTACTGGTTGACGTTCTCCGCAGGCTGCTTGAAGAGGCCTTCGAACTCGTCGCGGGCCCACTGCGGGACAGAGCAGAGTCATGGGGGGGACAGGGAGGAGGGAGCCCCCCAGATCAACGGCCCTTTGAGGAAGGCCCAGGAGCATGAGGGCACAGGCAGCATCCAGAGAAGTAAGATGCATTAGACACCATCCCCTGAGCTGGAGAGAGAACCCAGGAGTCCAGGCTTGCGGCCCCCCTGCTCTAACCCACTCAAGCCCATTCCCCTCCCAGAGCCAGGGAGGGGACCCAGGCATCCTAGGTCCCAGCTCCTGCAGGCAGGGAACCCAGCATCCGGGCGCTCACCTGCAGTGTGTGCTCGATGGCGTTGGGGAAGTTCTTGAGGGTGCAGATGGGGATGGATTTCTCGGGCGGGTCCTGGCTGGAGCTGTACGACTCTGTCAGGAAGGGGATCACCACTTGCACGTTGCCTTTGGTGCCCAGCGTCCCTGACTCCAGCAGGGGCTTGCGGTAATAGACGCACCGGCGGTCCATGTACATCCCTGGTGGATGGGGCACAGGGTTAGCACCATGATGGGCTGGGAGGCCCCAGGACCAGAGAGACGGGGGCTGGGACAGCTTGCCCACCTCTGGGACAAGGCAAATGGGGAACAGTCACATAAAACACTGCATGAGGACAGCTCACATGGGGCTGAGAGGCAGCCACCTCTGGGGTGGAAGCCTGAGAATGGCCCTGCCCATGAGGCACTCACTGGCATCCACGTTGTCCAGTGCATTGGCCACGCCATCCAGGCTTTCAAAGAAGTCGTCGTCGTAGACGCGCTCCGTGTCAGGCCCGACACGGTCCTGGTGGCTTGTGATGTGAATGTTGGGGTTCATCTGCCGCACTGCGGCCGCCGCCGTCTCAGACTTCATTTTCTGGGGGAAGGGAAGGACATTACTAGCCTGACATATGAACAGAACCCAGGAGTCCTGGCTCCCAGGCCCCCCAGCTCTAACCCCTAGACCCCACTCCCCTCCTAGAGCTGGGGAGAGAACCCAGGAATCCTGGCTCCCAGCCATCTTCCCATGACACACTGCCTCTCCAACCCCACTCCCATGACCCCAGCGCACCGTGACGTCCCACGGCCGGAAGAGGAACTGGCGGTTGAGGTTGGATTTTTCAATTGTGTCCATGTCGGTCACCGTCACCTCCCCGCCGTCCCCGCACGCCAATCCCAGAAGCGCAAAGTTCTTCAGCAGCTCGCAGCCGATGGCGCCGGCGCCCACCTGGGGAGGGGAGACACGGAGGTGAAAGGGGGCACATTGGGGCCGAGGCAAGGGAGAGCCGCCCCACATCAGAGACGTGGCCCAGTCACCCATGCCATGCTACACGGGAGACAGATGGGGGAACCCGAGCTTAGTGATCTGTGCTCCAGCTGGGGAGGGTGAGAGCCAATGGAGAAGCAACTTATAGATGCCAGAATGAATGGCAGTAGGTGTTTTTTGCACATCAGAAGCAGAAAGCCTGGGGGGGCTTGGCCCACCTGGGGCTAATGGAGACCCAAGGAAGACACAGCCCTGGCAGAAAAGCTCCATGAATTCTCTGCAGCCGCCTTCACTGCAGAGAAGCGGTGGATAATGATCAGACACAGAGATGAACATGATTCGTTGCGGGAACAGCACACGTGGTTTTTGCAAAGGGAAATCATGTCTCACCAATCTACTGGAATTCTCTGAGGTGGCAACAAAAACATGGACAAGGATGATCTAGTGTACCTGGACTTTCAGAAAACCTCTGACAAGGTCCCTCGCCAAAAGCTCTGAAGCAAACTAAGCAGTCATGGGATAAGAGGGAAAGTCTCTCAGGGATCAATAACAGGTTAAGAGACAGGAAACAAAGTTGGTTTTCACCACGGAGAGAAAAAGTAGGGTCCCCCCTGCCAGGATCTGTACAGGGACCAGCACTGTTCAACACATTCATAAATGATCTAGAAAAGAGGATGATGAACAGGGGGGTGGCAAAATTTGCAGACCAGAGCAGACTCTGAAGAGTTACAAATGGTCTCACTAAACTTGGTGTCTGGGAGACAAAACGGCTGATGAAATTCAATGTTGATGAGTGCAAAGTAATGCACATTGGGAAATGTAATCCCATACAAAATGATGGGGTCTAAATTCGCTGTTACCACTCAAGAAAGATCTTGGCATCACCGTGGCTAGTTCTCTGCAAACATCCACTCAATACGCAGTGGCAGTCAAAGAAGCCAACAGCCTGCTAGGAACCATTAGGAAAGAGATCGAAAAGAAGACAGAAAACATCCTGACACTCTGTAAATCCATGGTATGGGCACACCTTGGATAGAAAGGGCACAGCCGAACTCGAAAAGGCTCAGAGAAGAGCAGCAAAGATGATCAAGGCTTAGAATGTGAAGCTCTGGCACTGGCCACTGTGGGAGACGGGCGAGCTAGGCCTTGGCCATCCCAGGTGGCTGCTCTTCCACCATGCTGGGCTAACGCCTGGGGAAGAGGAGCATGGCCTGGCAATCGACATCAAAACTGCTGCGTTGGAAATTAGGCCTAATTGGTGGACAAAATAATGAGTCTTTTGCAATGGAGGCAGCTGAAAGCACGGCCATAAATGGCCTGACGCTGGCACGTGGCTTCGTGGGCCAGCCCCCCCGGCCACAGCAAGCGTTGGCCCCAGAGCCTGAAGGAGCCAAGATTAGACTCCAGCAGCCCCAGCTCAGCTGCAGCGTGTCTCACCCCCCAGGACGGTGACTCCCCTTTGAGCCCCTTGGCCTGGCGGCTAGACAAGGGGGTCTCCGGCTCCCAGGAACACGGGATTTTGTTACAATAAAACCCGCCCCAAGCACCGCACAGCTCCGAGGCCTGGACACTTCGTCCTCCAGCTCCAATGGGCAGGGGTTTGCCGTAGGGCCAAGGGACCCCTCTGAGCCTGGGGAGGAACCCAGCTGCGCTCACCAGGAAATATTTCTGCTGCCCCAACTTGGCCTGCATGTCGGCCCCGAAGACGGCGATCTGCCCGTCGTAGCGGCTGTTTCTCTGGCAAGGGAGAGAGAGAGAGAGAGAGAGAGAAGAGAAGAGAGAGTCACGCCCAGCTCTGCCGGTGCCCCCCAATCCTGACCAGCTGTCCCGTTACCCCAGCCCTAGGCTCCCCCTCTTCGCCCCCAGCGCCAGTTCTGCCGGTGCCCTCACTCCCGACACAGCTCTCTGCTACCTCAGCTTAGGCACTCACCGGGCTGCACTGCTCCTCCGTCAGTGCCTCCTTGCTGTCCTCGGGCAGACACTCCAGCGCATCAAAGTACAGCCACTGCGTGATGGGCATAAACTTCCCGGAGCAGGCCTGTGGGAGAGCGGGACCATCAGGGTGGGTGCTCTGTCCATGCACCACAGCCCTCAGATGCAGCTCCCTGGGCCACAGAGGGCCGCAGACCCCCAGCAACGCTCGATGGGGGGCCAAGCCCCGCAATTCAAGAGCCTCAGAGCTCTGAGGAACAGAGGCAGGAATCCACCACAATGAGATTTCCAGTCCCGCTCCTTGCTCTAACCACTAGCCCCCACTCCCGTCCTAGAACCAGAGAGAGAACCCAGGAGTCCTGGCTCCCAGTCTGTGCGCCCCAACCGCCCAGACCCACTCCCCCTTCCCAGCTCCAGGGACAGGACCCAGACATCCTGGCACTACCTTCATGACCTCCTGGGCGGCCAGCCCACCGATGAAGGCATTGACGGGCGCCAGGTCCCCGGCAGCCTGGTACGCCAGCTCCTTGATCAGCCCCTCGCTCAGCTCCTCCACCTTCAGTGCTGAGGCGGCCCGCTCGTTCAGCGCCTGGGTCAGCGCCAGCACCTCGGCTGCATCCGCCTGCAAGGGAGAGGGGTCACACAGCGGCCCACAGGGCAGGAGCCGCGCCCCGGACAGGCCGGGGACGTGGTGGGGGCAGGAGAGGTCCCACGGTGCCACACACAGGCCAGAGACACTGTCCCAGCTCAGGGGCAAGTTGGGAGGACAACAGACACGGTGCACCCAGGGGTCAGGACACCTGCTCCATAGGGGGGCATGCCCCATGCCCATCAGCCTACCCCTCCACCAGGCTCAGAGGCAGGACCCTACCTCATTGCGGGGCCGGGGCAGGCGGTGATGCCGGCGCTGAAAGTCGTGAAGGGCCTGGAAGGCCAGGTGCAGCTGGGCTGGGCGCTCAAACTTCCCGAAGTCGGTCATCACAAAGTCGGGCTCGGCCAGCGCCACACGCAGGGGCTTCTGCAGGGAGAGGGGCGGGGGTGAGAGGCAGCTGGCATGACCCATCCATCCTCCCACCGGCTCCAATCTGACCCGGAATGCACGCCCTGCCCGACGGGGAGGGACCCAGGGGTCACGGGCCCAGCTCACATACTGACAGCCTGAGTGGGCACAGAGTTTGTAACCAGACAGAAAACTGCCCCGTGTGACACCGAACAACGTTCACTCTGAATCCTACTGATGGTGCGGCTACCAGCTCAACAGTGCCAGAGAGCAGAGAGGACCCTGCTATCGCCCCCTCTGCCCTGTGGACACCAGCCCCGATGTTGAGCTGCCACTCACCATTAGCTGGAGGCAACAAGTGAGGAAGGAGCAGGCCCCCCAGCAGGGAGGTCAAGGTCTAGGGGGAAAGTCAGTGTCTGGGGCAGCCCCTCCCCACCAGCCACGCCTGGCCCAGGGACACGGGTGCCCCCCCACTTACAAAGCTGATCTTCGTGGGCATCTTGACCTGGGAGACGATGCCCCCGCGCACGTACTCAGAGAAGCTGCTGGTGTCGCCGATGCTGAAGGTGTAGGGCCCTGTGGGAGAGGAGGGGGGTCAGCTACGTGGGGTGCACGGGGCAAGGACACGCCCCTGCTGAGTCCCCTGCCCCATTCCCTGCAAAAGTGCCCCCCAGCCCCTGGCACTGCCTACCTAGCCCCCCATCCAGCTCCCTGCACCCCCCCAGCACCCAGCCCTGACCACCAGAGGAGACTCTCCCTGCCCAGTCGTGTGTCCCGTGTCATGTCCGTCCGTCCGTCCCTCCCCCTCCCCGCCCCAATGTACCCAGCCTGGCCTGCTAGGATGGAGCAACCCCGGCCCACCAGCACGGGCCCCGGTGGTGCCCAGCGTCTCACCCAGCACTTTGATCTCCATGGGGGGGCAGCGGTTGAGTTCTTCCATGCCCTCCACCTCAGTGAAGGAGACGAAATCCCCGCTCTCAAAGCCGTGCCGAGCCTCGTCCAGGCAGGTCACCTCCCCCGGGCAGCCCTGCGGCGGGGAGAGGGGTGAGCCCTGACTGCACCAGGAACAGAACCCAGGAGTCCTGGCTCCTCACCCTCATCCCCACTCTAGCCACTAGAACCCACACCCCTCCCAGAGCTGGGGAGAGAACCCAGGCGTCCGGGCTGGTGTTACCTTGGTGATCATGGAGATCATGGCGCTGAGCGGCTGCTCCCCGTTGGTGTCTGTCACAACCATCTCATCCCCGAAGTCACAGAAGAGCTGGCTGTGGGGAGAGGGGTGAGCGTGGGAGACAACATCCACCCTGGGCTCCAGCCCCCTCCCTTAAGAGCCCCCCCCAGCCCATCCCCACTGACCATAGCCCCCGTGCCCCTCCCAGCCCAGGCTTGGCTCCCGTTCTGTCCCCCAAGGCCTGGGCTAGCCCAGGGGCTGTCCCAGCTCCCTGCAGCGGGCACTCCTCCCACCCCATCCGCCAGGGTAGGAGCTGACAAGGGGGCGGGGGCGGCCCGGCACTCACCCGAAGAGTCCCTTGGTGTCAGCTACCACCAGCTTGATGCCCTTGCTGTGGCAGAGCTCCCCGACCCGCAGCTGCTCCTCCAAGGGGGAGTTGGTGAGAACCACAACCTGCCGGCACACGGAGCCCCTCAGTGCCGGCCCCTGTCCCTCCCCGCCCGCCAGGCCTGTTCCCGCCAACCTGCCCAGCACAGAGCCTGTCAGTGCCGGCCCATCTCCCCCAGCCCGGCCTTGGCCTCTGCCCAACAGCACCAAGCCACCTAGCACCCCGCCCCCCATTTGTCCCCCCATCCCGTCTGCACCCCCCATCCCATCCTCCCATCCACCCCTTGCATCTGCCACCAGAGCCCCCTCCCCACACCCACCCAAGGCCTGCTCACAGCCTGTATCTCTCCCTGTCTTCCAGCCCACGCCTCCTGGCCCCACTCACCACTGGCCTGTCCCCCAGTCCCTCCTCCCCACACAGGCAGGACCTGATCAGGGTGCCCAGGGTGACCCACATGCCACCCTCCAAGCGCTGGGGTCTCCAACCCAACTGCCTGCACCGGGGGTGGGAGAAGAGACAGACAGACATGGAAATGGGAGTCCAGCGTAGCTGGGGAGAGAACCCAGGTGTCCTGGCTCCTAGCCCCCTGCTCTAACCACTAGCCCCCACTCCCCTCCCAGAGCCAGGGAGAGAACTCAGGCACCCGGGCTCCCCTGCAGGGTACCTGGAACGCGCTCAGGAAGTCCTCGGTGAGGGCCCCGGTGTGGGCACTGACAGGCACATAGGAGTTGAGCTCAGCTAGTCGTGGCTGGGAGACCTCGGCCCGGTTCTTCCCCACGTCATCCTCCCGCAGGTAGAACTAGGGGGCAATGCGGGGAGGTGAGTGGGGGGTACACGGGGATGGGGGGGGAGGCGATTAGAAAGTGGAGAGCCCAGAGAAGTGTGAAGCGGTACAGATGTGGGAGGGGATGGGGGGGGGGAGAGACAGGACACAGACTGACGTGGAGGACAGACACAGACAGACTGGCATGGGGGGGAAAGAGGGGCCCCAGACACCAATGGGAGGGAGAGGACCCAGACACAGGTAGTTGGGGGGGAGAGGCGAGCCAGGCACCTACCTGGGAGGCCAGGTCTGCCCACTGGGCGGGCTCAGGGTCGTGCACAGTGACTGACTTGACGCCACCCAGGACGATGTTCTTGGCAATCTCCACACCCAGGCCCCGCAGGCCCGACACCAGGACGTTGGCATTCTGCAGGCGCTTCATGGCCTCGTGGCCCAGCACGTACCTGCGGGAGGGCACCGTCATGCCAGGCAGAGCACAGCAGGTGGGCACTGCCCAGCCAGCCCACACCCAGGGCTCCCAGATCTATCCCCGTCTCCGCCACAGACATCATGCATGACCCACAGCCCGTCACTGTGCCCTGGGCCTCAGTTTCCCCAGATGGGGGGAACAGCCTATATTCCAGGGCAGTTTTGACTAGGCAGATGCCCGGCGTGACAGGGCCGAGATGGTCAGACAGGTCCCCGGGCACCCCCTGGGGAAAGCCAATCCGGGCAGGCGTCTCCAGGCTAGGGTCCCTGCCACTCTTCTCCTCCCCCCCCAGTACTTACAGCTGCCTGGAGTACAGGCCCTCGTCAATGTCGGCGTCACTCCCATTCTTAGCCATGCCCTGTGAGCAGAGGGGTCAGAGGTCAGCAGGGCTCAGGGGGGAGGGGGGAGAGGAGGCAGGTCAGGGGAGCCCAATGGGGAGCGTGCTGTAGCTGGGGCACAGCGCCCCACCTCTGACACTCACTGCTGGGCAGACTGGAATCAGAGAGGGGGTCCTCAGTCTAACTGGAGGGAAGATGGAGGATACCCCGTGGGGCTGATCTGGGGGGAGAAGGGTTCACTGCTCCCATCAAGAGCAGGGGGAGGACATGGGGGCCCCACAATGGGCAGGCCTCTATGGGGCGGGGCAGGCAGAGATCGGTTCCAGGCCAAACTCCAGCAGGACCCCCCCCACTGAGACCCGCAGGGTTAGCAGCCCCTCGGAAACCCACCAGTCACTTGGGGGGGCAGCGAGGAGGGGGCACCAGCCCCCTGCAGGGATGCCCCACAGACTCACGTTGGCGGGCGCCGTGCGCGGGTCGCTCGGTACGGAGTTGCCAGAGGAGCAGTTCGAACCCGTCTTCGGCTCAGATCCAGACACGCGGCGCTTCTTGGACAACGGCGAGCTGGACATCTGGGCAGGGAGGGAAAGGGGGAGGTCAGAGTCCCGGCTCAGATGGGGGGTGGGGCGGACGACACAGCCCACAGCCCCCCTAACACCCACACCCTGGGAGAGAGATCTGAGCAGAGCCAGCACAGGGTGGAGGTTGCTGGGAGGGGGTACTCTCCCCTCAGCAGTCCACCTGGGCAGCGCAGTGGGGCAGGGAGGGGGGCTGGGCAGGGCCACTCTCCCCTGGCAGTCAGGGCTAGGCACTGGGGGACACCAGGGTGTTCTCAAGCAGCCCAGAGGTGGCCACAGAGGCACAGGCCAGGCGTGCCCCAGTGACTCAGCTGGGACAGTGACTCATTTCCTAGCCAGGGCAACACTTAGGTCACAGCTCTGCTCCCCCCCCCCAGCCCTGCCCCAGACGGGCCAAGAACTCAGCACCCCTGGGAAGGGGGGGGAGGGAACCCCCCGATTGGGGGGCCTCACATTGCCCATGGCCCCTCCCACAGCCAGGTAGAGAACCCAGATGTCCTGGCTCCCAGCCCCCTCTCCCCAGTCTAAGCACTGCAAGGTACATCCCCTTGCTATACCCGCTTGGCACTGCCCAGCTGGCAGGCACCTCCTGCGGGGGCAGAGACAGCTGCAGAGGGAATGGGAGGGGGATTCGAGTGGCACTTCCCGCCCCCTCGTCTAGCAGACACCACCCCCGGCTTCATGAATGAGCTTGGCCCAGCACTGTGCCAGCCCTCCCAGGCAGCCGGCCAACGGTGACACTGCAAATCAGCGAAAGAGCATCTCATCCGCCGGCCTGAACCATCCCGCTGCAGAGATGCAGCCACCTCTGGGCTGGGGTCTCACAGCTGCAGAGCACAATAGCTTGGGACAGGACGGGAAGGAGAATCCAGCATGAGGCCAACGGAGCTCACGGGAGTGGAGAGCGCGCCAAGCAACCCCGCTCCAAGTCAGGGGAGGGAAGGAGGAGGGAAGCTGGAATCGGCCCTTCAGTTTCCCATTTCAAAGCGGAAGCTGGACTCACAGGAGCCCTAAGACAACAAGGCTGACAACGCCAAACGAGAGCATCTCCCAAATGCAGGCCCTGCAAGGCCACGGTGAAATGGCCACCACTTCCTCCCTAAGCTAGCACCTCCCCACAGCTCTCCTGTCACGATCCTACTGCACTGCAGCCTTGCATCTCCCCATGGCACTGGGGGACGCTGCCCCAAGAGACGCCAGCTGGCGTCTGGGGCATTTGAAAACCCTTCCCTCCCAGATCCAGTGCTTCCAGACCGCATGCCTCAGCCAGACCTGCCCTGTTCCCACGCCTCACGGCACACAACGGCTGGGCCGGGAACGCCAGCCCTGCTGCCAGAGGCAGGACACAGGGGCTAAAGTGACAGATTTACTCAAGTTGCCAGGCCAGAAGGGATGCTGTCAGCACCTTATCCATGCAAGAGATCAGAAAATGGCCCCACAACCATTCCTAGAGCTGAGAGTCTAGGAAACATCCCAGCTTGATTGAAAACAGCCCGTGATGGAGAATCCCCCGCACCCATGGGAAATCGTTCCGATGGTTAACTACTAAAATTTCACTTCTTATTCCCAGGCTCAATTTGTTCAGCTTCAAATTCCAGCCACTGGATCGGATTCGACCTTCCTCCGCCGGGCTGATGAGCCCATCATTAAATATTTGTCCCCCCGTCGGTGCGTCCAGCCTGGGATCAAGTTCCTCCTTCCCCTTCCCTCTAAGCCGCTGGAGTCTCACTCTCAGGCCGGTTTCTAACCCTTCAGTCGTCCTCGTGGCTCTTCTCTGACCACTCCCCAATTGAGCAACGTCCTCCTTTAAACACGCCACCAGAACGGGGCACAGGATCCCAGCAGCGGTCGCACCAAGGCCAAATCCAGAGGGGAAAAAATCACGCCTCTGCTCCTGCCCCAGATTCCCTGTTTGTACATCCCAGGATAGCATTAGCCCTTTCAGCCACAGCATCGGGCGGGGAGCTCACGTTCAGCTGATTCTCCATCATGACCCCAAAGCTCTCTCAGATGGCTGGCTGGGGAATGGCTCTACCACCCACGACTGATCCCCTGGTAATTAACCACCCCCTCCCCCAAATCGTCACCAACAGCAGAGCTAACCCTGCCACACTCCCACAGGAGGATTTCCCAAGCCTCCCCTGCTAATTTCACGCCACACTGAAGACCAAAGTTCTTTGAAGATCATCGCCAGGCGGCCGGCTTGAAGTACCCAAGCCCAGTATGTAGAAATGTGGAAATTCCAGGCAGACTAAGATAACATCCCACCAGCCCAAGCACCCAGGGTGGAACGGGTCAGAGATCCCACAAGCCCCACGGCGAGAGCGATGAGGACACAGCTGCAACACCAACTGCTCAGTGCGATTGCCTGAGGAATGATCGTAAAGAGAAGTCAGCCCCGCCCAGTGAGAGCAGTGGAACCCCTGGTGGTGGACACCTTTATTCCAGGATAATCCTGGTTTTTTCCACTTTAAATTTAAACCCCTTCCCAAGTGGCATAAACTATGCCTGGAATACAGGGTTTAAATTCACACCTTCACTTGCACCCGTACAACATTCCCACGTAGACAGGAGAGCTCCCCACTACAGCAAAAGGGGTTGCCCTGCCCCGCCCCAGAGCCAGCTGTATTTTGGTGTTTTGGCTCATCCAGTGTTCCCTACACAGCATTGCTCTGCAGCTGGTGCATTCCACCCCCGAGGCAGCTGCATTTTAGGGCCTGCTGAAAATGATCTCCCCCAAGTACATCCACTAAAAACTTCATCTCATTCCCCTCCTTCCCCCCCCATCAGATTTAATGGACTACAGGCTCACCTGGAATTATTCTGCAATAGCTCCTTGAAGGAGAATTCAGCTAAACAGGAACCAGGGCCTATGGTGCAGTTTAAATTGACACACTACCTTAATCTGAATTAACTTCCAAAGCCCAGGCAAGCCCTGTAGCAGCATTCTCGCTGGTGTGAGGCGCCCTGGCAGAGAGGGGAGGAGGAGGATGGACAGAGCTCCCCGTCACAGTTTCCCAGAGTCTCAGCTTGCCTTTTGAAAAGCCAGTCCCTAGCTGGAATGCAGAAAAGCCAGCATAAAGTGACGGCACCACTGCCTGAGCCGGCAGAGGGCCTGAGCCCATTGCTCCAAGCACCCCAATTCACTCCAGTGGTGATTCATTCCACTTCAACACTGGTGATTATTTCACTCCTTGATGCACGTGATCAGCCCTGAGGGCTGGGAGGATTCCTGGGGGCAGGGCCACAGACAGATTCTGAACTAAGGCAAGCAGGCCATCAGCACCCCGCCAGGGGCCCAACTCAGTTTAGTCTTCCTGAAGGGGCTGGCTGCAGGTTGTTCCATAGCTGAGGGGCAGTGGAGGCCTACAGACAGACAAGACACCAGGCTGGACAGAAAACTGCCCTGATAGCCCTACCTCCCTGAGCCACCTGGTTAACCAATACAGAAGTAAACACAAGCACATCTTCACTGCCCTAGGATTACCCCAAAGGGTTCTGCGTTACCATTCCTTTGGGCTTCGATCCGAAGTGATCCCGACCTAGAGAGCCTGCAAAGCCCCCACCCCAGACAAAAAGCAAGTGATGGCTGAGACCAGAAGAGAGAAAGGAGGCAGTCAGCAGAAGGGAGTGCCATGTTGGAGGCATCGGGGCAGAGCGGGACCCCAGGCGGGGCTGCATGACAGCAGGACTCCAGAGAGACGACAGGAATAGGCAGGTGTAACAATCAAACTCTGATGTTCTGTGGATTGGAGGCACTGACGCCAAGACATCCATGCGAGCGGCCAGGACGCTGGGCTTGACAGAGCACGCTCCGGGCCTCAGTCCTGGAAAGCTGCACCCGATAATCCAACACATTACAGCCACGACGCAGCAACTGCAACAGGATCGTTTTCACAAGGCATGTGCTTCCTCTGGCTGAACTGAAAGGCTGTTTAGGGCCAAAAAAAAAAGCCACCAAGCAGGTCCTCCGCCTCCGTGCGGATCACATCCCATCATGCCGCATGAAACTGAGCAGAAGGGGAACAGGAGCAGCCTGGCTGCCAGAATGCGAAGTGGATGAATCTGAAGGACAAAAGCCGGCATCTGATGCCCCTCGCCCCACTTTGCTGTGCCACAGCCCTGAAGACAAGCCTGACTCAGACAGCAAGGTTTTAATCGCCTCCTCCCCGCAGACAATCATCCTTGCTGCGACCGTCCATGCCTAGAAATGCCTCTGGGACAAGGCAGGCCGAGTGGGATCCAACCTGGCTGCAGAGAAAAGCACCCAGTCCCCTGAAGGCGCTGGAAGGGCAAGCAGGCAGTCTCCACAGCTGGGTTAGAGGGCAAACCGCGACTGTGCCAGGCACCGAGACGAGCAACACCGAGCCACGCACCGATACCCCCAGGCATGGGACGGCGGGGAGGAGAGCAGCAGCTGTCACTCTCTCACCCCAGGAGCTAGCCCAGTGACAACCGGGACTTCTCTGCTGGGAAGTCAAGGGCCCATGGGGGAATCCTCCAAAGCCAAGGGGGTGAGATGGCAGACAGGGGGGAGGGGAGAAGGGTATGAATCGCCCCGGCTGGGTAAGAAAGCGGGAAGCCGCATACTGCTAGGCAACGCTGCCACGACCCAGAGTCACGTTTCCCTCCTATAGAAACTGCTGACCTCAGAGAATCCCCCACCACCACCACCACCACAGGGCAAGCGCTACTGGGAAAGTAGCTGAAACGAACACTTCTGGGGCTGGGGGAGGAGTGGGGTCTCGTGGCTAGTGCACGGGGGGCTGGAAGCTACAACGCCCGGGTTCCATAACCAGCTCCGGGACGCAGGGTTTAGCCAACGGACGCTGAGTGACGAAGTGCCCCCGCTACAGGCCACAGATCCCCCTTACTCTAGGGGTCCCCAGCCCTGCCCTGCCGGGTGCCTTCGCTGCCAGGCCAGAGCGCGCCCAGCAGGCCATCCATTCAAACTCCGCTGGGCCCCCAGATCCGGTGCCATGGAACGGGGAGGGGAGGAACCGACAGACGGAGACACAAGACAGGACCAGGGACCCCCCCCCCGCCGAGCCAGGGAGAGGACCCAGGAGTCCTGGCCCCGCCCTGGGCCCCACAGGCGGCCCCCCCGCTGCACGGCAAAGGGCCCAGGACGCCGAGCTACAGCAGGGTCCTGCCCCCCCCGGGCCGGGCCCGGCGGATCACGGGGGGTCCCCAGCTGGGGGGTCCGGGGGGGGCACAGACGGGTCCAGGGAGCCGGGGGGGTCATGCCCCAGGCGGGGCTGGCCCCTCCCCTCCATGGACCAGCCCTGGGGGGTCCCGGCGCGGGGCGGGGGTCAGACCGGGCCGGTTGGGGGGCGGGTCCATGGGGGGCTGGCGGGGGGGGGTCGGGGGCGGGGCCCGGCCCGGGGGGGGGGCGGCCCGGTTACCAATGAAGCTGGCCCGGCCCGGCCCCGCTCGCTCCCCGCTCGGCTCCAGTCACAAGATGGCGGCTGCCGGGCCCGGAACAAAAACCCCCCCGCTCGCGTCGCGCGCACGCCCCGCCCCCCGCCGCCCAGTGGCCGCCCGACCCGACGGCCACGCCCCGCCCCGCCCGCCCATTGGCCGGCCGGGGAAAGGGAGCCGCCCCGTGACCCGGGACACGCCCTCCGCCGGCCGCCGACTCCCGGATGGGGGAGGTGCCCGGCCCCCTCATGAATAATGCATGAGGCTGAAGCCGCGCCCCCCTGCGAGCTCACACAGAGGGCGGGGGGTGGGAGAGGGACTGGATGGGGCAGGGCTGGGCGGGGTGTGGGGCGGGCAGGCGGGGGGGCGGTGTGTGGGGCAGGGATGGGGGGAGAGTGGTGGGGCGGGGCGGGGCGGGGCGGGGCGTGGGGCAGGGCTAGGGGTGAGAGAGGGGCAGGGTTTGGGGCAGGGATGGGGGGAGAGGGGTGGGGCAGGGCTAGGGGGGGAGAGGGGGTGGTGGATGGGGCAGGGATGGGGGGAGAGGGGGGGGGCGGGGTGTGGGGCAGCCCTCCTGCCACCAGCTAACCCCAGAGACATTCACTAAGCTTGGACCCAAAGTGGGATGCCCCAGACGAAGCAAATCCAGAGCCCGCCCGCCCACACCCCCGTGGCTCAGCCCCCGCGACCCGTGCAGTGCCCTCAGCAGGGCAGCCTGCCCCATTCCAGGCGGGTCAATCCACTCCCTCCAGCCACGCCAGGGAAGCCGAAGCTGCATCCACACTGCAAACCCATCCCTGCAGCGGCGAGCCTCAGAGCCCAGCTACAATGACTGGGGCTGGCACTGCGGGGCTCAAACAGCCGCAGAGGCCAGCTGGCTCGGGCTCTGGGTCCCGGCACACGGGGTGCGGATCAGAGCCCCGGGAGGAGCGGCTGCATGGCTACTTTTAGCCCCAAAGCAGGAGAGCCATCAGTGGAGCCAGGCTCTGAAACTCGCAGTGTAGAGGTACCCTGAGACACACAGAGAGGAAGGGGCTTACACAAGCTTGCAGTCAGGGAGAGATGCAGGAGTCCTGGCTCCGGGGCCCCCCTGCTCTGACCCACTTGACCCTGGTTTATCTCCATGGTGTCATGAGCCTCCGGGCTGGGGATTTTGGCCGTATGCTCAGCTCACCAGCGCTGTGCCCTGGGGATTCAGAAACTCCACGGCCCAGCACCTTCCCGCAGCCCCTCGCTCAGCCTGCCCCTGGTCTGAACAGGTGACAAAGCACAAGCACTATCTGCCAGACAGAAAGGAGAGAAAATAATGGTGAGGGGGGAGATTGTGGGACCTGGGAATGGAGGTGCCAGGGAGGACATTGGGGGACCGAGGTATGGTAAGGGGGTGACAGGGGATGAGCCCTGCTGTGTCTGTGTGTCCACTGATTGCCCCCCGCTCCCCTTGGAAGGAACGCTGTGTGTGAACCCAGAACAGGGTGTTTGTGGTTTAGCTCCCCAGGCAGCACTGGGACAAGAGCTAATGCTAAGAAACCCTTTAGCTGTCTAAACAGGGGTGCAGGGAGTTTTTTTTCCATCTCCACAGCCCCAGCAGGACCGATCCTGGAGCCCCATGCCCAGTTCTGGGGGGTGATTGCTGAGGGAGCGAAGTAGAGCCCCAGACCCACTCTGGCCTATCCGGGAGGTCTGCCTGGGTGAATTAGTGATCCCTTCCACCCTGAAACTCTGGGGATCTATGGTTCCATGTCTGTGCAGCACCTAGCGCAACAGGGCCTGGTCAGGTGCACACATAGGATCGGACCAGGGCCCGTGTAGCCCAGTATCCTGGATCAAACTGTGGCCAGTTACACAGGAAAGGGGAATTACCTTGGGGGAAAAATTATCTGCGTCCCCCTCCTCCCCATTAGCTCTGCCCCCAGTAATAATTAGAGTTGGGTTTAAACCCTGAGAGGGAACGCTTGCCATCGCTCCCAGAATTCGTCAGCCCGGATTATAACAACTCCAGGTCCTCGGCGGATGGGTCGAGATGCCCCACCTGGTGTGAATCCACCTCAGTCATGGACCCAGGGCCCCTAAGGCCAGAAAGGTCTGTTAGACTATCCAATCTCACCCGTACAACACAGGCTGGAGAATTTCCTCCAGTTACCCATGGATTAGCTCCTCTGGCCAGAGATGCTCTGGAAGCTCATGGGGAGTGGCTTAGTCTCATAGACTCATAGGTCAGAAGGGACCAATATGATCATCTAGTCTGACCTCCTGCACAAGGCAGGCCACAAAACCCTACCCATACACATTTATAACAACCCCGAACCCATGACTGAGTGATTGAAATCCTCAAAAGTGAGATTTGAAGACCTCAAGCTGCAGGGAATCCACCAGCAAGCGACCCATGCCCCACGCTGCAGAGGAAGGCGAAAAACCGCCGGGGCCTCTGCCAATCCGCCCCGGAGGAAAATTCCTTCCCACTGGCTAACACCTGTGGTGTTTACATCCACCCCATTTCCAGGACATCGCCAGAACTGCATGCCCTGGCGTGCCTAGAACAACCTCGGGAGCAAGGCCGACATCCGGCATGCTCTGACCCCATAACCATAGCACCCTCTCAGCAAAGCTCTGGAGTCTGAAAGTTTGGAGTGTGGGCAGCGCCTGGCACGGCAGGGCCCTGATCTTGGCCAGGGACTGGGCAGCGCCCAGAGCGATGGGGCCCTGATCTTGGTAAAGAGGCTTGTGAAGCCCCTGGCCTGACAGGGCTCCATTTGGGGTCAGGGCTCCAGCTGCTGCCCTATCACAAACCTAATCCAAGTTTTGCAGGTGCGATTTCCCAGCGGTCGCTGTATTTTTGGTCCCGTAATCCTGGTTTTAGTCTGACTTTTCCCTAGGTGGATTTTTTTTACTCTCAACTAAGTTTTTGCATGTGGAATTTCCCAGCTCTGGTTTGTTTTTCTTTTCTTGTTGGCTGCAAGAAACCAATTTGTTGTTTTTGTCTCAGGGCCCTTGGCCATTTGTATAGCTTGCCCAGAGCAACCCAAGATTTTACCCTGTGACCATCCAATGCATTCCCCTACACTGGTGTCAAGAACATCGCATCCGGGAGCAAAAATCACTACTACACACATAGGGCAGGGCTTGCAGTGCTAATTGGACCAGCAACCGCACCCAGCCAGGACGCTCGATCCTTCTGGCCTCAGCCAGATCAAATCCCATCTGCACCGAGGGAATCTTCCCAAAGGACCATTTTTGTGCCCCAAATCTGATCTGTAACCTGTCTCATTTGGAGCTCAAGCAACTGGGAGGAGCCATTGGGTGGCGGGGCGGAGGGGTTGGTTTATGAAGAAATTAGACATGTGCGCACACATGCAAATCACCATTCACAAAATTGAATGAACCCATTTCGCTCCAGTCAGCCCCATATCAGGCCAGCAAAAAGCCAGTTTGGGGAAGGTCCAAGCGACTAACAATCAAGGACTGGCAGGGAAAGGGTTACACAGCCTTCAACCCCAAGGGTCCCTCTAGACCCCCCTCCACTAAGAAAGTCTCTCCGGGCACTGAGGTGGGGAAACTGAGGCACGCAGAAGGGACGATATTTGCACAAGGCCCACAGTGTGGGAGAGCAGAGATGCAGGAGTCCTGGCTCCCAGCAGCCCCCAGCCCCCCGCTC
>ML675667.1:2736865-2759280 GCA_007922155.1 Mesoclemmys tuberculata | reverse complement strand
GTACCATATCCCACAGGCCTCCCTCAGCTGTACCATCCCCCCCGCCGGACCGTACCATGCCGCGCCCCGCGGCCCCCCACCAAGACTCGACCCGCCGCGCGTGGGTGACATCGCCGCGGGGCTGCAGCAGCGCCCGGGGGCCAGGGCGGGGTGGCTTTTGTGAAGGGGTGATGACATCACACTGTGCGATCACTACGTCATGAGGTGACGTCATCATACTTCATGGCGGCATGACAGGGACGTCACCGCGCCTTGTGACCATGTTGCTGCACGACACCTTGACATCACTTTGTGTGATGACGTCGCTGCCCCCCGCACTCCCCTCCCGATGACGCACGGCCACTTTATCACGTCGCGACGTTACCAGACGTCATGGCACCGAGCCGTGAGGTCACCCTAAGGGTCATGGCCTGAGTGGCCAATCACACGTTGTGAAACCAGATCTGTGCTGGCTCCACCAATCCCCTGCGGGCAGAGGCGGGCTCTGGGCCTCTTCCACCAATCCGCTGCGAACAGAGGCGGGCACTGGTATATTACCGGCGACCACCAACGTCCAGAGGCGGGCCTTGTGCACGCTCCACCAGACATCCGCCAGCAGGGGCGGGCCGACCGAAAGTCCAACCAATCCCCTGCCAGCGGCGGTGCCGAGCGCGCGGGCGGGAGCGACTTGACGCGGCCCCACTAATCCGGCGCGCGCTGATCGGCGGCTGCCTCGGCCAATGGGATCGGGGCGCGGCGGCCAACGGGAGCGCGCGGGCGGGGAGGGGGCGTGGCCGGGAGCTCCGTCGCCGGGACGGGAATCGGGAGGATACGGCCGCTGGCGCCGCCGCCATCTTGCGTGTGGGGCGGGCGGCGGCCGCGCCGAGAGGGGGGTGTCCGGCCCGGCCCGGCCCGGCCCGCGGCCCAGGTCAGTCAGCGCAGCCGCGGGGGCGGGGCGGGGCGCCTGTGGGGGAGGGGGAGGAGTCTGGGGGGAGAGGGAGCCTGTGGGGGAGGGGGAGGAGTCTGGGGGAGGGACGTGGTCCGGGCACCCGGGGGAAGGGGTGAAGCCTGTGTGGGGGAGGGGTATGGCGTGGAGGAACGTGGGGTGCCGGGGGAGGAGCCTGTTGGGGGAGGGGCGTGGCCTAGGGGAGGGGGAGGGGAGAGTCGGGAGTGGGAGTGGGAGTGGGTGGCGGGGCGGGGGTCCTCGCCTCTGGGGCTGAGCATCTGGGAATGGGGAGGGGGCATGGGCTGGAGGTTGGGGGGAGGAGCAGCAAGGGATTTGGGGGGAGCCTCGAAGAGGAGGAGGGTGGCTAGCGGGCGAGGAGGGTGAAAGGGGAGAGGCAGCCAGGCCTGGGGGGGAGCGGAGGTGCCTAGGAGGGGCTGCCATCTAGACCATGTCCCCTCCTTTTCCCATCCCTGCCGCCCCTCTCCACGGGCTCCCCTGGATCCTGTCTCTGCGGGGGCCCCCCCGGTGCTACGGCAATAGAAATAGTCAAGAAGGGTGATTGGGGCAGGGGGAGACCAGGCCTTGCATACGCTGCAGGGAACACACAGTAAAACAACACCCCCATCAGATTTCCTTACCTCCCTGCCCAGGAGTCCAGCAAGTTTGTGTGAAACGGATCACAGGTGTCCAGTGAAGGCAGGATCCGGAGCCTCAGGGGGGCTGAGTCTGCTGTCAGAGCTCACTACTTGCTGGGATGAAAGAAATAAATCACCTCCCATGTCATGCAGAGCAGCATGCTTGCAGAGCTGGCTGGCCCAGGGGGCCAGGGAATGGGACCTGGGGCCTTTCCCCTCATAGGGGGCACTAGCTCTGAGCCAGCCCCAGGGCAGGGGACTGTCTGTTTCGGGGGAATGGGCCAAGGGGCCTTTCCCTTCTAGGGGTTGCCGGGTCCAATCTGGCCCCAAGGCAGTGGGACTGGCTGGCTGCTACCCTTCAGTTGCCAGCTGTTAAGGAGAGAATTGTATGCGTTGTTGTGGGGATTGCGTGTCTTGTGTGCCACCCTTAGGTTTTGGAAGTCGGTCAGTTGGCCACCTGTTGTTGGAACACGATCTAATCCGGTTGGTGGCCCAGCAAAAAAGCTGGGATGTAGCTGGAAGCTTACCTTTTTGGTTGCATCATAGTGCCATTGTTTAGAACTTCATTTCAGTGTGTTGCCTTTTTCAAAGTTAAAATAACTCAGTGAAGTAACTTGGAGTTTGGAATTAGGCACAAGGTCCTATCTAAGGTGAAGCCTAGCAGGAATCAGAAAGTCTGACTCTTCTGTTCGTGGTGCTGCTGCTCTAATAAATTAGTGCTTTATAACATTTGGCTGGTATATGACTGGTCAATTGACCAATCATTTTTTGGATTGGTCAAATGCCCAGTTCCCTGGGTTGAACCAGACGGAGGGACAAATTCAGAGATATTGGTAGGAGCTGAGGGAGTGGCATGTTCAAACCCCATTCATGCATTTTAATCCAGCCAAAGGCTAAGTAATGTCTCTAGGAGCAAGGGATACAGGTTGTACCTGCAGAATGGGTTCCTGGAAAGCAGTGACTGGGAAGGATCTAGGCACCAGAGAGGACAGGCAGCTGATCATGAGCTCCCAGTGTGATGTTGTGGCCAAAAGAGTTAACAAGGTCATTGGCTGTGTAAGCGGGAGCAGTGAGTACAGGTAGGGAAGAGATTTTTCCCTCTGTATTCAGTGCTGAAACCAATACTGGAATCCTGCACTCGGTATTGAGGGGTGTGTTTTAAAAAGGCTGTTGAATAATTGTTCAGGGGGTGGAGAAGAGTCCCAGAACTGATCTGAGAGCTGGTGGAAACATCTGGTTAGCTCCTGAGAAAGATCAGGAGGGGTCTAAGAACCTTTCTGGGGAGCAAAGCCTGAATAGTGAAGGGCTCTTTGATACAGCAGAGAAAGGCAGACCAGGAACCAACAGCCGGAAGTTAAACCAGACAAATTCCACCTGGAAATAAAGCCCTGATTTGTAAGCGCCGGGATGAACATCTGTCCCCTGAGAATTAGTCTATCTTTCTCTGGGGGAGAACTGCATGTGCTGTGGAGCGATTTGCTTTGGCCGGGTGACCAATCTAGGCAGGGAGCCCAGAGCAATCAGCAGCTAGCGCAGAACACTGCAGGGTATTTGGTTGGTATCAGAGCAGGTCGGTCATGGGGAGGGAAGGTTTGGGACATCCCTATGCCCTGCCCAGTGAGCTTTGTGAGAGATGTGGCTCAGGTAGAGGATCACGGTGCTTCGGAGAGGATAACTCAGAGTTCCTCTTTGGTCCTTGCTGTTGGGGAAATGATCCCCACGAGGCCCAGGCTGCAAAGGCTATCAGCCCAATTCCAGTCCCATCCCCTTGTTCTGGTGCGGTGGGGCTTTGAACAGGGGTTGTCTGGTCCCAGAGACAAACTCAAGTGAGCACCACTTGCCACCTGCTAATATGTCCATGGGTCAGCACTGCTAGCAGGGCTGGTGAGAGGGGGAGAAAGAGGGAACAATTGGACTGGGACCCCGAGGTCCAAAATGTCTGTGACTGGTGTGGAATGAGAGGGGTAGGGCCCAGCGAACAAGATGTACCATGGGCCCAAATTTCTCTTCACAGGCCTGGCCGCTGGTCCTTCAGCACCATCTCACAATTCCCCCCATGGGCCCAGAATGGTCAGGCAGGTTCTCCCAGGGTCCACCGCAGAAAACAGGCCATGTGCCCCATGAGACTCAGCACCTCTCGGGAGTCTGTGGCGTGGAGGAGTCACGAGAGCTTGTTCAGGGGGTAGAGGAGGCTGGAGAAGGGAAGGGGGTGAAGGAGCACGAAATGGAGCCTTGATTCCTGACTGCCAGCCCATCCTCCTTGTGGATGGCCACATTGACACCCCCCCTTCTGTACCCCAGGCTTGTGGCCACGGCCAGTGGTGGTGCTGTGCGGTAAGTGCAGCCCAGCCTGTTCTGAAGTGCTGACCCACTGCAAGAGGAAATGGAGTATGAACGGAGGTACTGTCTTCCCGCACAGACGGGCCTATGCATCTCCGTATTTTGGAGGGGACGGGGGTGGGCCTGCTCCCTAGCTTGGCTGGGGGCCCTTCCCCCTTGCAAGCCAAGCAGGGTTGAACAGTGGCACTGTATGGATGGGAGACCTAGGGCAGGGGGTGTCTCCCCTGACAGTCAGGACTGGTCCTTGGGGGGTGCCATGGGGCAGGAAGCAGGGTGGGGGGCTCGGCAGGGGGAGAATCCCCTGGCAGCCCTCGGTTCTGAACCTACACCCCTCTTTTCCTCCAGAGGCGGCCGTGGGGACCGGACGGGCCGATACGGGGCTGCCGACCGGTCCCAGGAGGACAGCACGGACGGACGGACCCAGCGAGACCACGACTACCGGGACATGGATTACCGCTCGTACCCTCGTGACTTTAGCAGCCATGAGGCTGCCAACGAGTATGACTCATCCGAGGAGCAGAGTGCTGAGGTAGGCCCCGTGCTGGGGGAGCCGTGGCAGGGGCTGCAGCCCTCTGTGCCAGGGGGTGAATGGAGTGTGAGAGCCGGGCCATCCTGACTCTGTCCTCTTCCCCCTAGGATTCCTACGAGGCCTCCTCAGGGTCGGAGACGCAGCGCAAGCGGGACAGCCCCACCGAGCCCCTGGGCTACCCTGGTGACGGGGACTACCGCGACCAGGACTACCGGCCCGAGCTGGAGGAGGAGCAGAAGGCCAGCAGCATTGTCATGTTGAGGATGCTGCCCCAGTCCGCCTCTGAGAATGACGTAGGTGGGGGCGAGGGGGCTGGGAATCAGGACCCCTGGATTCTCTCCCCAGCTCTTGGAGCAGAGTGGGGTCTAGTACTTGGGGCCTGGGAGTCAGGATCTTTGAGTTCTGTTGGTAGCTTTGGGAGCAGAATGGGGTCTAGTAGTTAGAGGCTGAGGGGCACTCCTGGGTTCTCTCCCCAGCTCTGGGAGGGGAGTGGGATCTAGGGGCTGGGAGCTGGCACTGGGTTCTGTCATCTGCTTTTCCACTGATCAGTTATGGGACATCAGATGCGTGGTTCCCTCTGCCCCCATTTCCCTGTGTCTGTACCTTGGAGGTGAATGATGCTGACGCTGTACCTCCTGCAGATCCGGGCCCAGCTGCAGGCGCATGGGATCCAGCCCCGTGAGGTGCGGCTGATGCGGAACAAATCCTCAGGTGAGCTTCTGTTCCTAGTTCTGCCTCCTCTCCACTCCCCAGCTCGTAACCCGTGTTGGCTCCCTGTGCGGCGCGCGTTGTCAGTGTCTCTCTCGTGGGCAGAAACTGCCCAGGTCCTGGCCCTCCCGACATGCCCTGGGCTTTCGGCTGGTACCAGCCCCCCGCCCGGGGCTCCATGCAGAACAGGGTCGGTTCAGTCAATCCACATGCAGATCCTGCGCTTGCTGCTCGTTCTCCCATGGCCTGGCGCGTGCTTCTCCCCCTCCTCCTAGCTGGGCGTGAACCGCTGCCAGATCAGAGCCCTGCTAGAGGCCACAGCCGGGGTCTCCTCCCAGAGTGGGCCGGCGCTAGGGAACGCCAGCCTGCTGCCGGCAGGGTTCCAGCCTTCCTGGCGAGCGCGTGGCCAGGAGGGGCTGGGCTGAGCAGGTAAGTTGGCTGATTTTCTTGGTGGTATTTCCTTGGTGTGTGTGGTACACACGCGCACACTGGTACACACACGCACACTGGTACGCACACTGGTACACACACGCGCACATGTACAGTGTTCTCTCCTTCCAAGCAGGTATGGGTGTGTGTTTTTTTTTCCCTCCGCGTTAGCCCTATGTCGTACCAGGCCTCAGGGGGTGCTGTGGAGAGGTACCCTGCTTTCAGGGGCCCCCCAGCTGGCTGGGACCACAGCCCCCTGCAGAGATGATGTTTCCTAGCATGCACTGGCCCAGTGCCGGGAGCAGTGCATGCTGGGAATCAGAGCCTCGGGGCTGCACTCTGGAATAATCCAGCCCCTGGGGTCTCCCTGGGAGTTGGACCCACTAAGTTCATCCCCTGCAGCTCAGCATGGGGTGGGAGGGGTGGTCCAGGCACCGATGGTTCCCCCCCCCCGGAGACCTTACCCCCAGCTCCCCACAGGCTGCAGCACGGCACAGCCGGGGGTAGCTGGAAATGGGCATCGCTTGGAAACCCTCAGCCAGGCCAAGCTAAAGGCAAAGGGATCTGTGTGGCGGGATCCAGTCGGATCTCGAGCAGAGACAGGCCTGCGCTTGACAGGGAGACATGGATGGGAGTCGGGGGGCTTGGCAGAGGGCGCTGGGCCCTAGCAGACAGGGCTGACGCCAATATCCCAGCATGGCACTGGGGCCGGTGGGGTGCAGGTGCGGGGTGCTGTGGGCGCCCTTTCACCAGAGCTGGGTCCTAGGACCCTGAGTGGTGGATGGATAAGGAAACTGATAGAAACAGATGAGTAGAGGCTGGAGCCCAGAGAGCCATGCTCTGGGAGCCAGGACTCCTGGGTTCTCTCCCCAGATCCAGGAGGGCAGTGGTGTCTAGTGGTTAGAGCAGGGAGCTCTGGGAGCCAGGATTCCTGGGTTCTCTCCCTGGCTCTGGGAGTGGAGTGGAGTCTAGTGGTTAGAGCAGAGGGGGGCTGGGAGCAAGGACTCCTGGGTTCTCTCCCGGGCCCTGGGAGAAGCATGGGGTCTAGCAGTTAGAGGAGAGGGGGGCTAGGAGTCAGGACTCCTGGGTTCTCCCCCTAGGTCTGAGCGGGGAGTGGGGTCTAGCGGTTAGAGCAGGAGGCTGGGAGCCAGGACTCCTGGGCTCTGTTGTGTTTGCAGCCCCTTGGCTGCGTGGCTGGTGGTTCTCCTTCCCTTGCCCTCCCCCCATGTCCAGGCAGGGTGCCCCCCGCGTGTCCCCCCAGCCCCGCCCCATGGGGTGCAGCGAGAGGGTGCGTGATGTTGGCTGGATCTGTTGACTAACACACTGCGTCTGTATCTGAATGCTGTCCTCCAGGTCAGAGCCGCGGCTTCGCCTTCGTCGAGTTTAATCACTTGCAGGACGCTACCCGATGGATGGAAGCCAATCAGGTTGCTTTGCCGCACTCGACCCCCACAAGTACCGCTCCTCTTACTGCCTGACCCACATGCCTGGGTCTTATGGCTGCTCCAGCCCCCCAGGGAGGCCATCACACCCCACCCCCTTAGGGACTCGCTAGGGCTTGGGGCCGGCACTCCTGGGTTCTTCTCCCGGCTCTGGGAGGGCAGTGGGATCTAGTGGTTAGAGCAGGGGTGGGATGGCTGGAAGCCAGGACTCCTGGGTTCTCTTCCCAGCCCTGAGAGGGAGCATGTTTAAAACCTGGGATCCAGGAGCTGGGACTCGTGGGTTCTCTCCCCGTCTCTGCCAAGTGTGTTCTGCTGGGTTAGAGCCTGGGTGGTGGACTGGGAATGGGGACGCATACGTTCTATGCCTGACTCCATGGGGGGAGTGGGGTCTAGTGGTTAGAGCAGGGAGGATGGGGTACTGGGACGCCTGTGTTCTCTCCCCGGCTCTGCAAGAGGAGTGGTGTCTAGTGGTTAGAGCCGGGAGGATGGGGTACTGGGACGCCTGTGTTCTCTCCCCGGCTCTGCAAGAGGAGTGGTGTCTAGTGGTTAGAGCAGGGAGGATGGGGTGCCAGGACTCCGGGGTTCTGTGTCCTGCTCTCGATGGCAGTGCGGTGTAGTGCATGGCGGCAGAGGACATTGGGCGATAGTGACAGCCCCTTTTTGTGCCTGACACGGGCACCTCTGGCCCCCCAGCAGGCATACCTACTCTGCAATAGGTCATTCCTTCCCCCGTCTCAGAAGGGGGACCGTGCCGCAAGCTTTCCTGGGGCAGTGCCAGCACCAGCACCTAGGGCAGGGAGGGCACCCGGCATCAACCTTCATTAAGCTGTGCCCATTGAACCCAGGCAGAAGAGCGAGCACCTTCAGATGGGCCTCCTGGTCCCCGTAGCCCCGGCTAGGTCCCCGGACGATGCCCCCGGCCAGGTGGCGGATTGGAATTTGGCTTTCACAGCACCCCGCGCGGCTCCGCTCCTCTCCTAGCCGGACCAAGCGTGTGGTGGGCGTCCCCAGTGGGAGCCGCCACGCGTGGCTGAGACGCCGTGCTTTGCTGGGGGGGGCGGGGCGCTGCGCAGGAGGGGGGCGGGGCGGCGCAGTGAGAACAGGGCTCTGGTGTTGGATCAGGCCCTGGTGGCCCGGCGGTAGGGCCATAGGCAGAGCAGCTAGGCCGAGGTGTTGGCGCGGGGGGCGGGGGCAGTACCGAGACGGTGGCCCAGAGGCTGCCAGAGGAGCCGCTGGCTAGCAGGGCATGTGGCGGTGGTTCCCGACGGTATCAGGCGTTGTGCCGCGCAGGCGTCTTGGATCATGGCTGCTCTCTCTTTCTCTCTCTCCCTCCCTCTTTCTCTCTCTCTCATCCGCTCCCTCCATCCCAGCAGCCGTTGGTAGCTCGGAGCCGGCCGTGCCGGCAGCCCCAAGCGCTGGGCCGGCACAGGTTAGCTTTGTGGTAGCCAAGTAGCCGAGACCCAAACCTCTCTGGGCCTGTGGCCTCTCCCTCCCTCCCCTCCCTCATCCGTTCAGCAGAAGGGTTTAAATCTCTCTCTCTCTCTCTGCTGAGGCAGTGACGGGTGCCCCCCTGCCACCTGCCGGCTCTCACCGCTCTGCCTTTCCCCCAGCAGCACTCCCTCAGCATCCTGGGCCAGAAAGTCTCCATGCACTACAGCGACCCCAAGCCCAAGATCAATGAGGACTGGCTCTGCAGCAAGGTACGGAGGGGGCTGCGATCTAGGGGGGCAGCCACTGAGCTTGGGGGTGCCGTGCTGTGGAGTAGGGTGGGGGCTCTTCCCAGTAATCAGCGCTGGCTCCAATGCCCCACTGCGGCTCCAGGAGATGCTGTGCTGCGGGGAGGGGGGCTGGCTGCTGAAGGGTGCCATGGGGCGGGGGAGTCGGCTGGGAGCTAGGCAGCGGGTGCTGTCCTCTGGCAATCAGGGCTGGCGGCTTACGGGAGCTGTGGGGAAGGGGGATTGGTCGGGGACTCCATGAAGAGCTTCCTCTGAATTCCTGTTGCAGTGTGGAGTGCAGAATTTCAAACGAAGGGAGAAATGCTTCAAATGTGGCGTTCCCAAATCAGGTGAGCTAGACACATGGCCGGGCTGCAGATCCCCCTCCCTGCCCCAGCCCCAGCCCGTCAGAACCTGTGCTGGGCAGTCCTGCAGGTTAATGCCCTGGCTGAGCTATTTGCCTCCCATCAGACCTTGCGACGGGCAGTCCTGCGGATTAACACCCTGGTTGAGCTGTTGTCCAGATCTTGCAGCAAGGAGTCCCACGAGTTAACGTGTGCATTCCGCCCCCTCCCCAGAAGCTGAGCAGAAGCTGCCCCCAGGGAGTCGGTTAGACCAGCTGGTGGCACTGTCCGGCCGAGAGCTGAGTCAAGGCCTGCTGCCGCTGCCCCAGCCCTACCAGGCCTCGGTGCTGTCAGCGACCCAGCCCCTGGCGCAGGCGGCGGAGCCCTGCGCTGAGAACGCCAACGACAGTGAGTGGGGGCAGGGCGGCGGCGAGGGCGTGGGGGGGCGGCACTGCTGTTGCCAGGAGCAGGTGTCGGTGCAGGGGGAGGTGTTAGGGGCGGGGGGGCATGGGACGAGCACCCGTGTGAGTGGGGTGGACAGAAGCTTCCTGGGAGGAATGGCTCAGATCTGGCTGATTGGGGGGGTTCTGGCTGGCAGGGTGGGGCCAGGGGTCCCAGCCCCTCCTCACGCTCCCCTCCCCCCGCCCCCCAGCCATCATCCTGCGGAACTTGAACCCGCACAGCACCATGGAGTCGATCCTGGCGGCGCTGGCGCCCTATGCTGTGCTCTCCGCCTCCAACGTCCGCGTCATCAAGGACAAGCAGACGCAGCTCAACCGCGGCTTCGCCTTCATCCAGCTGGCCACCATCGTGGTGAGCCGCCGCGGACGCCGGGGCTCTCGCCATCGCTCCGGGATGGGGGGTGGGGCTGGAGCAGGATGCCTGGGTTCTCTCCCTGGCTCTGGGCGGGGAGGGGTGTGTCTCTGGGAGGCCCATGGGGGATTGGGCCCCTCTCACCCCATCTGCCCCTCCCGCAGGAGGCAGCCCAGCTGCTGCAGATTCTCCAGGCTCTGCACCCCCCGCTGCACATCGATGGCAAAACCATCAACGTGGAGTTTGCCAAGGGCTCCAAGCGGTGAGTACGGGGCGGGGATCAGGGGGGCGGGGATGGGGGGCCCCACCCCACGCACTGACAGCTCCTGGGTCTCTCCCCACCCGCAGGGACATGGGCTCTTCTGACGGCAACCGCATCACTGCCGCCTCCGTTGCCAGCACTGCCATTGCTGCTGCTCAGTGGGCCATCTCCCAGGTAAACCGCCCCCTGCCCAGGGGCCTGTGCCACAGGGGAAAGGGAGCGTTTACCCTTGGGACTCCTTGCTGCAGGGAGGTGGGGAAAGTGATGTGTGGGGAGTTGGTCCTCAGGACTCCCCGCTGCAGGGAAATGGGAGATTGGGGGTGGGTGACCTGGCACTAGGGAGGAGGGGCTCCCCCTCTGCCCCCCTCACCCTGCCCTCTGCCCCCAGGCGTCGCAGGGCAGCGAGGGGGCCTGGGCGGCGGCGGTGGAGGAGCAGCCGGTGGACTATGCCTACTACCAGCAGGAGGAGGCCTATGCCGCAGAGCCGGCCCCCTACTCCGCCTACTTGAAGGGCTCTGCGGCCCAGCCCGGTGCTACCCTGCCCAGCACCAAGGGGGAGGCCGTGGCCGCAGGTGAGAGCAGGGGCCGCAGGCCGGACTGGTCGGGGGGCGGGTTAGCTCCCCCATTGCAGTCAGCAGCCTTTTACCCCCACTGCCGGGCTCTGTGCAGTTCTCCCCTGCCCCGCCTGTCCCGCTTAGCAGCTTTGGGGTCTCCAGGAGTCATAGCTCCCAGTGCCCCCTGCTGTAACTCACTAGATCTCTCTCCCCTCCCAGAGACAGGGACAGAATCCTGGCTCCCAGCCCCCCTGCTCTAACCATTAGACACCACTCCCCTCCCAGAGTGGGGGACAGAACCCAGGCGTGCTGTGGGGTCTCTAGGAGTCTCCCCTCACCCTCACTCTCCCCTGCCCCCGCAGTGGCGGAGCCGTCCCTGGAGCCCGGTGTGCCAGGCGTGGACCCACTGCCCGTCCTGCAGAGCTTCCCCCATGCCGCCCAGACAACCGCTGTGCCCGTTGTCTACCAGCCTCCCAGCGGGGCCGAGAGCACCAGCGCCACGCAGGGCGCCGCAGCCACAGCCCAGGTAGGGTTGCCAGCCTGGCCTTGGGGCAGGGTCTCCCCTCCCTGCTCTGGGCTGCAGGGGTTGGGGTCTCCCAGGGGTCTCCCCACTGACTCCTGTTGTGCTGCACGTCCAGCCCTACACCATCGCGTCCCCGGCTGTGCTGAAGCCCGAGGCGCCGAGCCCAGCCCAGCTGTCGAGTGCCAGCCTGCCCCTGCCTGGCACTGGCCTGCCCCTGCCTAGCCCCACGCCACAGGAGCCCTATGGCCAGTACCGTGAGTGTGGGGCCAGGGGAGGGGAGGGGAGGGGCCTTGTGGGGGATGCTATGTGGGCCTGTCTCGCTCGGAGGGGCATGGGGGACTCGGGGGTGTTGGAGCTGTGTGGGGGGATGTCAGGGAGGACGTGCTGTCGGGGGCATTTGGGGGGATGTTGGGGGCTGGGATCTCATCCCTCTCCACCCCCTTCTGCCCCCCAGCCGTCCCAGACGTCTCCACTTACCAGTACGACGAAACCTCCGGCTATTACTACGACCCGCTCACTGGCCTCTACTATGACCCCAACTCCCAGGTAAGTTGGGGGGGAGGGGCGGGGCCTATGGGCATGGCATGGTTGGGGGGTGTGAGCACGGCCTCCAATGCCTGACACCCCCGTCTGCTCATCCCTTCAGTACTACTACAATGCGCAGAGCCAGCAGTACCTGTACTGGGACGGCGAACGCAGGACCTACGTGCCGGCCTCTGACCAGGCTGCGGACGCCCACAAGGAGGGCACCGGGGGCAGTGGCAAGGAGGGCAAGGAGAAGAAGGAGAAACACAAGACCAAAACAGCTCAGCAGGTTGGTGCCACCTGCCCCTGCACCCCTCCTTCCCCCCCCCAGGAGCGCCCTGTCCTACTACCCCCTCCTCGCCCCTGCCCTGGCCTCCTCAGCCATCTGGGTAGGACAGGTCCTGTCGTGCACTGCCTCTCCCAACCCACTCCCAGCAGAGGTCATCCCCCACCCCAGGTGGAGCGGCTTGATCCCCTTTTCCATCCAGCCTGTGAAGCAGTTTGGCTGTAGATGCACAAGAAGTGCTGCCAGCCCAGCTTTTGCTGGCATGATGCAGCCATCTCTGGAGCAGAGCAGCTGGGAACAGCCACACATAACGCCACCCAGGAATGGCTCACCAGGGCTGAGATGCGCCACTTCTGGGGCAGCGTGGCTGGGGAACAGCATCAGAAGCTTGGGACAGGAAGTGAAGGAGAATCCTGCAGCCTCTCTGAGCTTCCCCCCCTCCGCACCCCCTCATGTATGGGGTCAGTGCCCCACTGATGGCCCCTGCCCCGTACAGATTGCCAAGGACATGGAGCGCTGGGCCCGCAGCCTCAACAAGCAGAAGGAGAACTTCAAGAACAGCTTCCAGCCGGTCAGCTCTCTGCGGGAAGACGAGCGGCGCGAGTCAGCCACAGCTGACGCCGGCTACGCCATCCTGGAGAAGAAGGTACCGGCCGGGAAGGGGACACAGGCCAGGAACCCTCCCCTCCCTGCAGGTCTTGCCAGCCCTCCCGGGGCCCAGAGTCCTTTCCATCCCCACACCTCCCCTCGGAGCCCGGTGCTGAGCCACCCGGCCCTGGCTCTTCCTCTTGGACATCATGGGAATCGGGCTGTACCCCAAAGAGCCGGCCCTTGTTCCCCAGCCCCACCCTGCTGGTGGGGCACTGCCCTCCACCACTGCCAGGCAGTGAGGTCTCCACTGTGTGGGGGGGGGTGGGGGTGGGGGGAGATTCAGGGTGAACCCACCCACTGAACTGAGCCACGGTGCTTGTCCCCTAGGGGGCGCTGGCTGAGAGGCAGCACACGGCCATGGACCTGTCCAAGCTGGCCAGCGACGACAGGCTGGTGAGTCCTCTGCACCGCAGGATGCCTGGGTTCCTTCCCAGCTCGGGCAGGGGATGAGGTCTGGTGCTTGAGGGGAGGGTGGGAGCCAGGATGCCTGGGTTCTCTCCTGGCTCGGGCAGGGGTGGGGTCTGGGAGCGAGGACACCTGTGTTCTCTCCCAGTTCTGAATGGGGTCTGGTGGAGCCAGAAGCGGGGGCTGGGAGCCAGGACACCTGGGTTCTCTCTTGACTCTGTTTGGGCAGGGTGAGGGTTCCCTGCATAGCTAGCCCCATGGCATGTTTCCCCGCAGAGCCCGCCGCGGGGGCTGGTGGCCGCGTACAGTGGGGAGAGCGACAGCGAGGAGGAGCCAGAGCGGGCAGCCGACCGGGAGGAGAAACTGACGGACTGGCACAAACTGGCCTGTCTGCTCTGCCGCCGGCAGTTCCCTAGCAAGGAGGCGCTGATCCGCCACCAGCAGCTCTCCGGGCTGCACAAGGTGTGGGGCGAGGACACGGGGCCTTTCCCTTCTGGAGACGCTGCCTCTGATCCAGCCCAGGGGCAGGGCCTGGCTGACTGGCGCGTGGGGTCTTTTCTCTTGGGGACGCTGGCTCTGATCAGGTCCCAGGGTGGGGCTTGGGGGGTGGGGAGCGGGGCTGCTCTGGAGCGCGCTAGGTCTGAGCTGGCCCTATGGTGATGCCAGAGTTTTCCCTACCTACCTTCTCGTTTCATTGCAGCAAAACCTAGAGATTCACCGCCGCGCCCACCTTTCGGAGCAGGAGCTGGAGGCGCTGGAGAAGAACGACATGGAGGTGAGCAGGGGCCCTGCAGACGGCTGAGCAGTGGGACCCAGGGCAGGGGGCTGGTGTGGCGGGGTCCTGCTCTGGACACTGGGGGGATAGATGGGATGGTGGAGGGTGCTGAGCCAGGACATGGGAGGAAGGAGGCTGGGTGGGCCTGCTAACCCCAGGGAGGGGTTGGGGGGCATGGTGTGGGGGTGGCCTGGGCTCTAACTAGCCCTCCCCTGGCAGATGAAGTACCGTGACCGTGCGGCGGAGCGCAGGGAGAAGTACGGCATCCCGGAGCCCCCAGAGCCCAAGAAGAGGAAGTACTCGGCTGTGATGCCCGCCACAGTGTAAGCCCTGCCCCCTCTCCTGCCCCACTCTCTCAGGGCAGAGCTGTGCCCTCTAGGAGTGCCCCGCCCCACAGGTGGCTGCATTTCAGCACCGGCTGTGCCATTCCCATGCAGTGTTTGTGAGGCTCTTCTTGCCTGCCCTGCCCCAGAGGTGGCTGGGTCCCTATACCCTGTTGGCAGGGGCCGTTAACCGTTTGCTGTCCCCACAGAGACTTTGAGCAGCCGACGCGGGACGGGCTGGGCAGCGATAATATCGGGAGCCGCATGCTGCAGGCCATGGGCTGGAAGGAAGGCAGTGGGCTGGGCCGCAAGAAGCAGGGCATTGTCAACCCCATCGAGGTAGTGGGGCTATGCCATGGCTGGGGCTCGCCACATGTCCCCTGCAGTGGGTGGAGGGCCTGGGCTCATGCTGGAGGGACTGGGGGTTTTCTGGGGCCTGGTCCCCGATCTCACCATGCCTCCCTTCTCACCAGGCGCAGACCCGTGTTCGCGGCTCTGGCCTAGGGGCCCGCGGAAGCTCTTATGGGGTCTCCGCCTCCGAGTCGTACCGGGAGACGCTGCACAAGACCATGATGACCCGCTTCAACGAGGCCGAGTGAGGCCCCCCTTCCCTCCCCCGGCTTTGGGGTGACCATGAATTTTTTTTAATTAAAGGAGAAAAATGACGGTGTGTGTCCAGCCTGCCCCTGCGGAAGGGGATGGGGCCTGCAGTGTGTGAGCCATGCCCCCCAGGCCAGGCGCACGCAGTAGCTGGGGCCTAGCAGGCTTTCTTCAGGCAGGTGCTGGGGGCTGCCTGCGGGTGGTCACTGGGCGGGGCAACCCCTCCACCAGCCCCGGGCTCTCCTCATTGCTGCCCCTGTGCTCCGTCCTCACCATGGCTGGCTCGACGGGGCCGTGCTGCAGGAGGAAATCCAGGGCTACGAGGGCACCGGGGCCGGGGGGTTGCAGTTACCTGACTTGTTGGCCTCCTGCACCAGAGCTGCACCAACCTGCTGTCGTCAGCTCCCGGCGCCAGGCTCCCTTCTACTGCCAGGTGGCCACTGCTGGAGCGAAGCAGCTGGGGCCCAGCAGCCCCGGGGCTGCCTGGCTCCCTCAGAAACGCACCTTCGCCTTCTGCTACCAGGGGCGCTGGGCCGGGAAACAGGCCGGGCTGAGGGGAGCAACCCCCCAGCGGGGGGCAGCCCTACCCTGCCTCCTGCAGGGCCACTGCTGGGGGAGCATCCGCTGCCCAGCCGGGCATGGGGCGGTGGGGGGCTTTTCCCCTCCCTGCTGCCAGGAGAGAACCCAGGAGTCCTGGCTCCAGCCCCTGCTCTGCTCCTAGGATGTTGGTGGTAGGTGGAGCTGGACCTGGCAGCCTGTGTGTGTGTGTGTGTGTGTGTGTGTGTGCGCGCGCGCGCGTGTGTGCGCGGTCAACCCCCCCTCCCCCACCCCGAAGAGCCCTTGATGAGACCGAGTTTTTGTCGGCTCAATTCTCTCTCCACAGCCGCACCTTTAAGGACTAAAGGGCAGTAAATGCTATTTGGTGTCGGCTGATTCTCGCCCCCCGTCGTCCCCTTTAAGAATTAAAGCCCCATAGCCAGCATTTTCTGTCGGCTGAATTTTTCTTGCTCCCTTCCCCTTTAAGATTAAAAGGGATGGGCGGTGCCTCATTTTGGGTCGGTCTCATCATGCCACGCCCCGTCGTCATTGTTGGCCAATCAGATTCCAGGTTACCTTTTAGCCGTTTCTTTGCCTCACAACTAGCCAATCGCATGACAGAATCCCAGCCTGGTCACGCCTTCTTCTCAGCTGGCCTATGGACGGCAGGATCCTTGCCTGGGCACGCCCTCACTCCACAGCTGGCCAATCAGAGGGCAGGGTCCCCCCCAGCTGGAAATTCTGAGGTTGACTCGGCTCCCCCCCCAGCCCCTTCCCGACTGGGTCCAGATCCAGGGGACAGGGCCTTGCCCCCACCCTGGCTCCGCCCCTCCCATAGGCCCCGCCCCCAGGGCCAGGCTGCTGCCTCCTCCCCGGGGGCAGCCCCAGGGGAGGGGAGGGGAGGGGAGGGGGGGCCTTCAGAGTCAGGAGCCCCTGCCCAGACTGCTGAGGCCAGCTGGGGGCGACTCCTTCAGCTGGTAGCAGCAGTAGCCTGTTACCGGGGGCAGGGGACGGACACAGAGGAATCAGGACCTGGCCACAACCATCCTGTTTATTGGCAGCTGGACAGAGAAAGGGCCCTGAGTCCAGGGCAGCAGGGAGACAGGACCCCCCCCCTTGCTCCCACACACAGGGGCAGCCCCCCCTCGCCCCCAGTGCCACAGGGGCCGCCAGGGGAGAGGAGATGCCTGGAGAGCAGCGCGGGGAGCCGTAACTGCCCCGGCTGCAATAAATACATGGGGTAGGGGGGACCCAGGAGTCCGGGGGGAGGGGAGACACGAATGTGGCTTCAGACGGCCGGCATCATGGTGGGACCCAGGTGTCCGGGCAGCTCAGCTCTTGGCGCCAGAGAGGCGGGGGCCCCGGCTCAGGTGTGGTCCATGGGGCGGTCGCAGTCCAGGCGCAGGGCGGCCAGGGGCCCCAGGCTGCAGTCCAGCTCCGGCGACGGGCGGGCGGCCAGGGCCTGGTGTAGGTGGCTCAGCCACTGCTGCTTGTCGAAGGCATCGGCCGCCTGGAGCGTGTGGGCCTGGCCCCCAGCACTGACCCGCAGGCAGCTCCTGGCTGGGGGCAGGAGGAGGGTAAATGGGGCAGCTCAATTCCTAGCTGGCCCCACAACCTAGCCCCCATCCTGGCCCATCCCCACCTCCAGGCCAGCCTCCGTCCATTCTCTGCCTATCCCTGTCCCCTCTGATCCCAGCCAGCTCCCCAAGTCAGCCCTGCCCTGCCTAACCCCCCCACGACCTCAGTCCCAGCCAGCCCCTCCCCAACTAGGCTGCCCCCCCAGCTAACCTCCCCCCAACCAACTCCATTCCCTCCCAGCCTCCCACAGCAGGCATGACAGGGCGTAAACGGGTAGGGTACAGGGGGGCAAAGATCCCATGGGGGGAGAGTTGGGAGGACAGACAGGGAACCCCAGCAGAATGGGGGGGCACCTACCGCGCTCACGCAGGGGGCCCCCGAGCCGGCCCCCCCCATCGGGCAAATCCTGCACCTCTAGCTGATGGACGGGCAGGGGCGGGCGCTGTATCTGGAACACGACCTGCTCGCCCTGCAGGATGGGTCGGGTCAGCACCAGCGCCTCCTGGAACAGGAACACGTGCAGCCTCTGCAGGGGGAGCAAGGGACAGGACGCCTGGGTTCTCAGCTCAGCTCCTCGCGGGGAGGGATCTATGGTTAGCGCGGGGAGGGCCGGGCGCCTGGGTTCCAGGGAAGAAGGGTCACTTTGGGTTCTGGGAAGAGGCCCCAGGCTGGGGTGGAGACACGGGGCAGAGCGACCCCCCAAACTGAGCCGGTCCTTGAATGGCTGGAACCTGTGAACCAAGCCTGGAGATCATGTCCCTGCCCCACGGCGCCCCCAGCGCCCGGCCCTGTCTGCTGGGGAGAGCACCCCCTGCCCCTGGGCCAGTACGGCTGGGCTTGCCTGCAAGGGGAGGGCACTGGGGGCGGGAGGCCAGTACCTGCCCCTTGCCGTTGCGGAGCTCCCCGTGGCACAGCAGCAGGGTGGAGCGGTCGATGGCCGGGTGCCGGGGCCCCCCGTCAGGGTAGCTGAGCCGTTGCTGGTAGTAGCGGCACTCGGCCTCCCCCGTCTTCCGATTGATCAGCCCAACCAGCTCCTGGCACAGCGCCACCTGCCCCACAGCTCACAGGTCAGAGGGGACCACCCATCCCTGCAGGACCCCCGTCCCACCTGCCCCATCCGTGCAGGGCGTACGGGCCTCCTCTGTCCCCCCCGCCCCATTCCTGCGGGGCCCCCCTGCTCCGTCCCTGCGGGATGCATGGGCCCCCTCTGCCCCACCTAACCCCTAGCAGTGGGATGGGTCCCATCCATCACCTCTCTCTTGCTTCTTCCCCGCAGTGTGAGGGGTCCCATCCACCCCCCTCTCTGGCCCCGCGCTCCCACCCCTGCTGCCCCGTGCCTGCTGGCTCTCACCGCCTGCTGCAGGGGTGCACGGTCGGGGTGCTCAGGGGGCGTCTGGCGCAGCACCTCACGCAGCAGCAGGGGGTATTTGACCAGGCGGCTGCGGGGCAGGTCCAGGAAGCTCCACAGCTCCAGCTTGCGGCTGAAGGCCGACTCCTGGCACAGGCGCAGGAAGTTGCCCACGGCCGGCTCCTGCTTGCGGCTGTCCAGCCGCGCCTTGGCCCACACCTGGTGGCAGCAGTAGGATTCGTAGGCCTGCAGCCCGGGCAGCTGGGGGCAGATGCCGGGAAAGGATCAGGAACTAGTCGCAGGCTGTGCTGGAGGGCACCATTCCCACCACCACTGGGCTGGGGGTCCCCACCTTCTATGGGGCCCCATCCCCCACTCCCAGGCCAGACTGGGGGTCTCGTTACACAGCCCCTGCCCACGCAATAGACAGAGGGGCCCTCTGAGCCCCATTGCCCAGCTGGGGAACCCCTCCCCCACCCTCTTCTCCCTTCTGGTGTGGGTCCAGCCCTTCTCCGATCTCCCCGTTCCCTCCCCAGGGGGGTAGAGAGACTCTGGTCCCCAGCACCCCTGAAGTCTCCCCACTTCCCTTCCCCCATCCCTCATGCCCACCCCCTCTTCATATCTCCCCAAGCCCCTGCCCCTCCCAAGTGTTCCCCCACCGCCCTCCCCACAGCTCCTCCCCAAAGCCCTTGCTGCCCCTCCCCCTGGCCCTTACCCAGTCCAGCAGGGAGGGTCCCAATTCAGCCACCGTCCCATCCTCCTGCCTCAGACCCAGCAGCCGCCCTAGCAAGTCTGCAAAGGGGGGGGGGGAGATTCAGTGCCAGGACCGGCTCCCCAGGGCAGGGAGCTGTGTACCCCACTGGCTCAGATGCAGCTGCCATGGGATGAGCAGCCTCCTGCTGGGGGTGCCAGCGGGGGGGGGGGGGGGATTAGCAGCAAAGCTGGCTCCTACTCTCCATCCATGGGGCAGGGAGCCTCCCCCCACTGGCTGCTGCCTGCCGCCCCCCCGTGGAAGGGCCTGTACCTTCATGCAGCGGCACCAGGGAATCCAGGGTCCCGAATATCTCACGTAGCTCCCCGGCGGGCAGGATGGCCAGCGTCAGCATCGGCTCGTAGTAGTTCTGAAAGGGGGAGGAGTGAGTGGTGAGTGCCCCCCCAGCCCCCACCACCCAGCATTCCCCACCGAGCCCCTGCCCCCCCCAGCCCGGCACAACCCCTGCCCCGAGACCCCCACCCTGCCACACCTCAGGGCCCCCCACATCCTGGCACCCGCCCCCCTGACTTCCCCACCCACAGCCCGGAGCCCCCCGCACATCCCCTGCAGCTTGGCGACCCCCACTGGACCCCACCCCAGCACCCCTCGTCTCTGGGGGGACAGTACCTTCTTCACCAGGTTCAAGTCGTCAACCAGCTGCTGTTCCCCCTGCATCAGCTCAAAAATCACCTAGCGGGGAGGGGGAGGGACAGGCTAAGCCCACAGACACCCCCAAGGTACCCCCCTCTGCCCCGCTCCCTGCCTGGCTCCTCCCCTCCTGCTCCTAGCCCCACCCCCACCTGGTTCCTCCCTTCCTGCTCCCAGCCCCACCCTCACAGGCTTCTCCCCCACCTGTCTCCCATCCCTCCCCCATCAGGCTCCTCCCCCATCTCACAGGCTCCTCCCCCAACTTGCGGACCCTGCCCCTCACCTCTTGGCGTTTCACCTCTTGGGCTGAGAGCTCCTCGCTGACCCGATCAAAGGTCTCACTCCAGAGCTTGCTGCCGCGGCGCCGGGAGCCCCCAGCCCGGGGGGGTGGACTGTAGCCGGGGGGGCGGGGCTCCACCTTGAAGCTGATGGTCCTCTAGGGGAATGGGACGCACAGTGACAGGCTGAGTACAGAACACGGATCTCACCCCCTCACACACCTCCCAGAGCGCCTCCTCCACCCTGTGGCTCCCAGTCTACCCTCGCTTCCCAGCCCTCAACTCCAAGCCCCAAGGGACCTGCCCTCCCCTCCCACCTCGTGCCCCTGATCCACATGTCCTGGCCCCTGTAGTGCAGGGATGAGGGGGATCCCCTGGTACCTGGATCGACTGGCTCAGGCGTTTCAGGGGCGTCACCTTGGCCGAGGGGGCCCCCGTGGCCGAGAGGGTCTTGGCGACAGGCTTCACCCGCTTGATACAGGGCTCCTGGGGAGGAGAGCAGTGAGTGGAGGGAACAGAACCGGGGGGGGTCACCGGGCCCCACACAGCAGGGGATGGGGGGCTGGACCCAAACAAGGGCCGCTGAAGCTATTTATAGTCCCAGCTTCCTGCCACCAGCCAACAATCCAGGGGCTTCTGGGCCGGAAAAGAGAAACAGACCAGCCCTCGTCTACCCTGCCCCCCCACCAGCCCTGCCGGTGCCCCTCACTCCCGACCCGCAGCCCCTCCTGGCGCAGCCCTGGGCTCCCCACTGCGGGGGGACGGCCGGGGGTCACGGAAGTCATTGGGGGGGGCTGATCAAGGGTACCCTGGGGGGCTGGTCCCCAGAGCTGGGAGGAGTGTGTGTCCCACTGTCACACCCTGTCTTTGCTCAGCCAATCAGCTGTCGAGGAGATTCCCCCCCTCCATGCCTCAGCCAATCACAGAACAGGGGCCAGGCTCCTGCACATTCCACCAATCACAGAATGGCATGAGGCTCTCCTGCCCGAGCCTTCTCCCTGCAGCCAATCCCCATGCCCTGTTCCTGTAGACACGCCCCCCTCCCATCACACAGCCCAACCATGGGGATTCCCCCCTTCAGCAGGCTGACCACACCCACTGGCCGAAGAGACCCCGCCTCCCACTACGATTTAAAGGGGCCGCTCTAGAATTCTACCCTCCCCCAGGTGTGTGTGTGTGGGGGGGGGGATCAGTGGGAATGAAGGGGGCAGTGGGGCAAGGGGAGTGAAGGGGCAGTGTGGGGGACCAGGACGGGAGCAGTAGGGAAGATGTCTAGTGGGGGAGGGAGCAGTGGGGGAGGGTCTGTCCCAGCAGCGGCGGATTCTCACCTTGTCATCGGGGGTCTGTGGGTCAGGCCCCCTCTTCTCCACGACAGGTGCCACCTGCTGCTTCCGCTTCTTCTGCGAGAGGGAGAGAGACGGGGGTCAGAGCTGGACCTGGGGGGACCCCACCCCATCTTCCAGACCCTCTATCCCCATCCCCACAGCCTCCCCACCCCAGATCTCCCGCCCCTAAACACCCCATCCCCACCCTCCTCCGCCACCCCTCCCCACTCACCCCTGAGCCTTCGGACAGGGATCCCGAGGTCTGGGACCGCTCCCGATGCACCGGAGACCTGCCAACACACCGAGAATGGGGTTACACGTACGGGGCACTGCGAGCTTCCCCCCAGCAGTGCCATGGGGATCCCCTCCCATCAAGCATGGCACCCACTTCCCTGCAGCTTTGTGCTTTGTTGCTGGGAACGATTCTTCCCCTCGCTGTCCCGGATGTAGTGCAAAGCGGGGTGAGTTATTCTGGGCTGTTAGTTGGTACCCAAGGGGGAATGGGGTGGGGGAGCCAGGACTCCTGGGTTCTACCCCTGGCCCTTACGATGGGAGTGGGGTCTAGTGGGTCAGAATGGGGGCTGGGAGCCAGAACTCCTTAGTTCTCTCCCTGGCTCTGGGAGAAGAGTGGAATCTAGTGAGCTACAGGAAACATCACAGCCCCTTTTCTGTGCCTCAGTTTCCCCTCAGGAGACAAGCTGGACTCCCCTGCTGTGCACAGGGTCTTTGCGTGGGGAGGGGGTTCAGAAGGGTGCAAGATTTTGATAGATCAACCCCCCCAAGCTGCCCCCTTACCATGATTCCTGCTCCGTCGTCCCCTCCTCGTCCATCGCTGCTCAGCGCATCCCTGGGCCCCCCAGCTCTGGACCCCTGCCGCCTGCGCTCCCCTCGGCCCCCCAGGGCGCGGGTGGCTCTGTAGCTAGTCCTTCAGTCGAGAGGCGCTTCCGTCCCTGTGGTTTCCTGTGCTCGGTGTGGCGGGGGGGGCCAGTTCCTGTGTTTGTAGCAATTGCACCCAGCCCCCCACCCGAGCAAGGTGCCAGCCCCAGACTGCCCCGCCCCACGCCGCCCCCTAGCACCTGGCCCTGACTGCCGGGGGAGAGTGCCCCCTGCTGAGCCTCGGCCCCCCGGTTCCCTCTAACCCCTGGCCCTGACTGCCGGGGGAG
>ML675667.1:2696105-2736855 GCA_007922155.1 Mesoclemmys tuberculata | reverse complement strand
TCGGCCCCCCGGTTCCCTCTAACCCCTGGCCCTGACTGCCGGGGGAGCGCGCCCTCTGCTGAGACCCGTGCCCCACGGCGCCCAGTTCCACCTGCCAGGAGAGGGCAGCCCTGCCAAGCTCCCCAGCCCGTTCCTCACGGCACAGGGTCCCTGGCTTCTTTCTGCTGCTCGGAAAGGAGACAGCCGCCTCCGGGATGCTCACCCACTTCCTTCCACCTGCCCCTCCCCTCCAAGCGATCTGGGTCAGGTCAGCCCCCGACACGAAGGAAGCAGAAGCCGGATGTGGGTTCACTGCAGCTGAGAATGGAACAGGCAGCCACACCACACCCCGCCTCACAGAGATGACTCGTCTGGTGCTGAGATGCAGCTACCTCTGGGGCAGGGCAGCTGGGGAACAGCCACACATAACGCCACCCAAGGTCTCCCATGTGGCCTCCAGCCAGGCCGGGAGAGAACTGATTTTCCTTATAAAGCTTCCAGCTTCTAGGAATTTATCACAAGGACTAGGAAAAAACAAAAGAAAGAAGGGTACAAAAAGTAACGGGCTCAGAGGTGGCTCTGGGACATGGCAGGGGTGGCAGGCAGGGGAGCACAACCGCACTGTGGCTTAGCTGGGTTGCGGGGCCTTGGCAGCAGGAAGTGTTAAAACTCCCATCTCTGCTCCATGCCCCCCCATCTCCACACTGACCCCTGTGGGTGGGGTCCCTCCGCCCTGTGCCCCATCCTGCGCCCTGCCCTCCAAGTCCTCCTCCCCCCGTTGCCTCCTGCCCCCCAGATCCCAGTCCCCACAGATCCATGCTCCCTGTTACCCCCTTCCCTGCCCTCCCAGTTCCCACAGTTCCCCCCCCTCGTTCCATGCCCCCCCTGGCAGCCCCCAGCTGGGGGGAGGTTCAGGCAAGAGCTGGGGGTCTCACGGATGGGAACGATGCCCCCGCAGTGCCGCGCGCCACCTGTGGGGCTGGGTCGCGCCAAGGCTAATGGCAGATCTGCAGCCAGGCTGCCCTGGGAATGTCAGGGCAGGAGGGGGCCTCCCAGCCCCCATGGCACCAGGCCCAAAACTACACCCCACCCCCCTCCTGGAGCCAGGGAGAGAACCCAGGAGTCCTGGCTCCCAGGCCTGGCTGTAGAGTGGGGTGAGCGGGGGTGGGAAGATATGGGGTGAGGCTGAGAACGTCGCCCCCTGCTGGCCAGCTGAGCCACTCTTAAAGGGGCAGCTCATTGACACCCCTCCCCCCCAGTCCTCCAAAGACAAGAACTACACATCTTTCCAAGAGGGGACATGCCCAGGTTTCTTAAAGGGCCAGACACTCAGAAATTGGGGTGAGGGATTAAGCTAAAAATAGGTGCAGTGAGTTGTTAAGTACATCCCCCCTCTCCTCCGTGCAACAGGGGAAAAACACCGGGCAATCCCGATAACAATACCAGGCGATGTCCCCGTTAAGAGAAGCCATGCCCCCCATGGCTTGATTGGCCCATCCAAAGTTGCAGGGGTCACTCTGTATTTTAGGCCACGCCTCCAATGTTGCAATTACTCAGTTAGGGACCAGTCACACCTGCATGGTGCCACTGGCCGGTCAACGTGTGAGGTCACAACTCCATGGTATGTGTGGTGGATGGTGTCCGGGGCCACGCCCCCTGTGGTGTGATTGGTCACTCAATCTTAGGCCAAGGCCCCTGTGATTCAGTTGGTTGGACAGAGGTTTAGGCCACGCCCCACGTGGGGTAATTGGTCACTCCAGATCTGACATCAGAATTCCATGGTGTGATCGGTTGGTGTCCAAGGTCAGGGCCCCTGTGGGGCAACTGGTCCATCAGTCATTTGCCACACCCCCCGCAGGGCGATTGGTCAGCTAGGATCTGAGGTCACACATCTATGCTGTGACTGGTTGGTCAGTGTCCCAGGCCACACCTCTAGTGGGCCAATTTGTCGGTTGTCATCTGAGGCCCCGCCCTCCGCTATGATCGGCTACTTGAGGATGGGATTGGTGGGGATCTCAGGCTCTGGTTGCGATTGGTCAGTTGGTGTTAAAGGCAACCACCTCCTCTGGCAGGACTGGCTGGCTGAGGATGGGATTGGTTGGTCGGTGTCTGAGGCCACGCCCCCCAGGGCGGGATTAGGTCACTCAGCACCTGGGGCCACACCTCCAGGGCGGGATTAGGTCACTTGGTACCTGGGGCCATGCCCCTGGGGTGGAATCCCATAGCTCGGTGCCAGGGCCCCCGGGGCGGGATCCGGTCGCTGGGCGCCCGGGGGCGGGGTCACAGCACGGTGCTCTCGGTGCAGGCACCCCCCAGCGAGGAGCGGAAGGCCTGCAGCTGGGAGACCCCATGGAGGTGGACGCTGGCCCCCGCCACCACCAGCACGTGGAAGATCTGGTGGGAGTGAAACTGTGGAGGAGAGAGGGGGAGGGGTCACTATTGCCGCTGTGCCACTCCCTGGAAGATGGATGGGTATCGCCCTGACCACCCCCATCACCCAAGGAGATGGGCAGCTACGGCCCCAACCCCCAGGAGGGGGGATTCATCCCCCCAGGGGGTGGGTGAAGGACACGCACATGGAGGTGGTGGGTAAGTACCACAAAGCCCCATTGCCACATAGAGGGAAACAGTCCCATAGGCAGAAAGGAGTTCGCCAAGATCAGAGAGGCAGGAGCAACACTGGGGAGAGAACCCAGGCGTCCTGGCTCCCAGCATGCCGTGCGCTCGGGACTCACCCAGATGTCGCACTTGCCGGGGAAGAAGCGCTCGGGCACGCGGGCGGCGTACAGCGCCGCACCCAGGATGTAGAGCAGTGCCATGAGGAAGAGCCAGCCCATCTGCCCGGCCGTCGCCGCCTGGACCAGCCCCTCGGCCAGCATGAAGTGCAGTGTGGGCACGAGCCCGCTCAGCCCCAGGCCCAGGAACACGCCTGCCGACGGGCAGAGAAAGGAGTCAGGCCACGATGGCACCTGCGCCCATCCCCCACTGCCTGCCCCCGGCCCCTGCACCCAGCGCCCACTGTCTCCAGCCCCCTGCAATCCGACTGCCCCCTGCCAGCTCTCTGCACCCCGACTGCCCCCAGCCCCCACTGCCAGCCTCCCGCACCCAGCCCTCCCATCCCCCAGCACCCACTGTCAAGATGTGCCCCTGGACTCCTTTCCCTACTGCCAGCCCTCTGCCACCCCTTCTCAGGCTCCGTGCCCCCTCTGCCCCACGGCTCTGCCCCGCGTCCCCTGGGGCTCTGGGCAGAACGGAGCCCACCTGCCCGCACCGCGCGGTACTGGGGCGTGGCGAAGTGGTCCCACTGGGACACGGTGATGGCCGTGACGCCCAGCACGCAGACGATGATGAGGTAGATGAGCTGGGGCTGGGGCGAGCAGTAGAAAGAGTAATACAGCCACGGCACGAAGCTTCCCACTATCAGCAGCGTGATGCCCGAGTAATCCAGCCTGCGGGGACCGCAGAGAGAACCCAGGAGTCCTGGCGCCCAGCCCCTTCCACCTCCGCTCCAACCACCATGCCCCACTCCCTTCCCAGAGTCAAGGAGAGAACCCAGGCATCCCGGCTACCAGGCCCCCACAACCACCAGACCCCACCCAGAGCCAGAACACAGTGCTCTGGCTCCCGGCACTGGCCCTGCCACCTTAGCCTCCACTTCCTTTCCTGAACGGTGGCCAGAAGAACCCAGGTGTCCAGCCGGGCAGCCCCTGCGTCCCCGGGGCAGGCACTCACTTGGAGAAGGTGCGGGACACTCTCTCGGAGTGGCAGTACACCGTGTGGAAGAGCCAGGAGAAGCAGAGGCAGAGGATGGCCCCCAGGAAGAATGTCCCAAAGACGACACGTTCCTGGATGGGGGCCACGTAATTAATGCTGGGGCTGATCATGTAGCCAATGCCCAAGACGAGGAAGAAGAGGAAGCCTGGAAGGGGAGGAAAGGAAAGTCAGAATGCAGACACCTCTGGGGCTGGGCAGCTGGGGAACAGACACACATAACGCCGCAATGGGAGGGCTCGCCCGGCACTGAGATGCAACCACCTAACCACAGCATCTACTTGCAGCACAGCGCCCCCAAGCGCCACAATGGGGCCAGCACTGACTGCCAGGGGACAGCCCCCCCGCCCGCTCCCTGGGGGCCCCCTAGCACCTATCCCACCCAGTGCCCCCCAGCTCCCACTGACCGATGAGATGTGTCCAGATGTTGCCGGTCTCCGTGTGCAGGCGGAAGATGCTGCGGAAGCAGGCGCGGAAGGATGGCATGGGCGGGCGGTGTCCGTGGAGGAGGAAATCGTTGTCCTTCAGCCAGTCGGGCAGCACGTCATGGGGGATGACCCTCCAGCGCCCCTCCCACACCTGCAGGGAGAGAAAGCCAGGAGAGAACCCAGGAGTCCTGGCCCCCAGCCCCATGCTCTAGCCACCAGCTCCCACGCCCCTCCCAGAGCCAGGATCGAGCCCAGGCATCCTGGCTCCCAGCCCCGGACAGTTTCTTGCCTTCCTCCAGACCTTGTCCTCCTCAGTGCTGGTGCTGGCGTCTCTGGTTGCTCTCCCGTCCCCTCTCCCCATGATCCGGTGGGGCCGGCTGGTCCACAGCACTGAGCCCGGTGGGGCAAAGGGCCGTGCTGCCACCGAGGCCCCCACTTCTTCGCTCCCCTCCAGCCCTGTCTGCCAATCCCCTCCCCAGGCTCCCTGGAGCCTCTGGGGTGGACCCTGGCATGGCCGGGCAGAAACCCTCGGGGGGTCCTGCCAACAGGGGTAGCTCGGCTGCTACCCTGGGCAAGCACGGGGTGGGGCCAGGCAGCGTGGCTGCTGAGGTCACAATGTTGCCCTGCCAGGCCCGGGGCAGGCAAAGGGCCGGGGCCGGTCAAGAGGCCCCAAGCCCCCAGGAGGCACCCGTGGCCCAGGCTCGGTGGCCGGAGAAGCTGCGTAGATGGAGAGAGGCTGGAGAGACCAGCAGGCAGGAGGGGTGGCATCAGCGGGATGGATGGGCGGACGGACGGGCATGCTACGGGGCAGACGGACGAGCGGCTGGGAATGCCCTATGACCGACAGACAGATGGATAAATGGACGCGAAACCCCAGCGTTGGGTGGACGGACGCAAGGCTAAATGGATGGGAATGACCAAAGATGGACGGGCCGTGCACAGTGTGAGCCCACGCAGGGCCCCGGGCCCCTGGGGCATCTTTGCGGGCCCTGCAGAATGGGGGCCCTAGCCCTGCTCTGGCCAGGGGGCACCTCCTCACTGGGGACCAGGCTCCACATTGCTGCATCTTGGGGGCCCGTGCGGGGGCTTTCCCCAAACTGCCTGGCTCCAGGGCCCACCACCTAGCATTAGAACATAGGGCACAAATGGGGTACAGCTCACCAAGCCCAGCTGTGCAGGATGCAGCCGGGCAGAGAACCCAGGAGTCCTGGCTCCCAGCCCGCACCCCCAACACCCTCCTATAAGCACTGCTTGGTGCCGCTTACCTTAAAGACAAACTCCTCCATCCTCCCCATGGCCTGCTGCGCCTGGAGCGGCAGTGTCAGGACTTGCACAGGGTCCACATCGTCTGGCTCCTCGGCCCCCCATTCTGCAGCAGCCCCCCAGCCTGCCGGCTCGGCCCCCACCTCTGCCCCCTGCTGGAGAGAAGGGCTCTGGTGCAACCGAGGCAGCCGCTCCCATCCCGTCCTAGGGCAGGGGGCTGGCTAGGGGGTGGGAAGGGGAAATGGGGTCACTTCCCTCTAGAGGGCACTGGCTCTGATTTGGCACCAGGGCAGGGGGTGAGCTGGATTGGCTGTGGGGGGAAATGGGGCATGGGACCTTTCCCCTTTAGGGGGCACTGGCTCCCATCTGGCCCCAGGGTGGGGGGCTGGCTGGCTTGGGGAGGGGGAATGGGGCATGGAGCCACTTCTCTCTAGGGGGCGCTGACTCTGATGTGGTCCCATGGCAGGGGGTAGGCTAGCTGGGAGGGGGCGAGGGGAAATGGGGCACGAGGCCACTCCCCACTAGGGGCGCCAGCTAGCCCCAAACTCACCTGGCTGGTGTCCTCCCCCAGCAGGGGTCCCATCTCTGCCAGCACCCCTGGCCCCTGCGTCTGGTGCCGCCCCCTGTGCGGCGACCGCAGGGGGAGGAGGGAGGGGAGAGCCAGGGTAGGGTCCTGGCCTCAGCTGCTGCCCCCCCCGCCCCACGGCCTAGTTCAGATGCCCCTGCCTGCCCGCCTCATGGTCCCGTCGGCCTGTGGGGGGAGCACAGCGTGAACCCCTGGCGCTGCCCAGGGCCCCCCCATGCACCCTGCCCCAATTGCCCCATCCCAGAGCCCCCCCACCAGCCTCCAACTGCCACCCCAGCCCCACTTTTCCCACCAGGTCCCCCACTTCTCAGCCCCCACAGCCTCCCATCCCGTCCTACCAGTAGCCCCCACACATCCCAGGGCCCTCAGAGCCCCCCCAGCCTCACTCAGCTGCTCCAGCTGCCTAGGCCCCTCCCCACAGCCCCCTGGCCTGGGTCCCCAAACCCCCCAGGCTACAGCCAACCCCACCAGCCCCAGCCCCCCTGTCCCCATCAGTGCCCTCCTCCCTCATACCCCACCCTGCCCCTCCCCCCAGCTCACCAGCCCCCATCACCCCAGCCCCCCTCTTCAGCCTCCCCCTCCTCCAGCCCCCAGCCCATCTCAGGCCCCCAGCCTCCCCCCATCTCCTCCCCCCTCACCCAGGAGCCCTGGAAGCAGCAGCAGCCAGAACCCCAGCCCCGCCCCCTCTGCCCGACCTCCCGCTCTGATTGGCCTGTCTGCCCGTCTGTCAGGGATAACTTCCCAGGGCCGCATCCCGGCCTCCTTCCTTTTCCTTTCTGCTGTCACCATGGCAACGCTTAAAGAGCCACAGGCACAGAAAGGAGGGGGCGGGGGAGCGTGAGGATGGCTTGGTCCCTTCGCACGGGGGTCATGACCCTTTGCACGGGGGTCACGCCCCTTTGCACGGGGGTCATGACCCTTTGCACAGGGGTCACGACCGTTCGCACGGGGGTCATGACCCTTTGCACAGGGGTCACGACTGTTCGCACGGGGGTCATGACCCTTTGCATGGGGACAGGTCTTGTTGCATGAGGGCCGGCTCCCTTCACGCAGGGGCTCGTGTTATGTCACCCACGGGCGTTACCCTTCCCCTGGGGCCTCCTGGCTTTGCACGTTGGCTCCCCCACTTTACGCTGCCCACGTCACATCACGCAGGGAGCCCGGCTGCTCGCACAATGGCCTGGACTCAGGGCACGCACTGTAGGATCGGGAGCCGGGGGCAGAATCGGGCTGGCACCTGGACCCAAGGACGGGCAGGAGACAGAACTGGGACAGGGACAGGTTAGCAGGGTCCGGCAGATGGGGTCCTACTTGTGGGAGGTCAGGTGACGGGCCTATGCTCACTAGACCACACTCCCCTCCAGAGCCTGGACTGGTACCCATGATCCTTGAGTCTCACCTTTCCTCCGCTGTCAGCCAGTATCTGCGAAACGCACCAGCAAAGTGTCTCTCCCCCTCTTGGACTGATCACGTCCTATTTTTTCCCCAGGTGCCCTGCCTCTGTCAGTGCACAGGATGGACCCGCTCTGGGTGATGAGCGAAGACGGCTGTTATCAGCGAGAGCCTGCCTCCTTGCAAGGTATGGGATGACCGATTCAGGGACTTGAAAGAAGAGAAAAGATGGTCTCGTGGTGGAGGCAGATGAGTGTTGCCTTGCCTTCACTTCCTGTGTGTTCCCCTTTCTGGGTGCCTAAGCCTGGAGGATTCAAATTTGGCCCCCCCCACGGCTGGGCCTCGGTTTCCCCATCTGTGAAATGGGGAATCCCGCCCCCGTGATCTAGCAGGGGTGCTGGGGAAATTGAACCCTTACTGGCTGTGCCGGAGAGAACGAACAGCAGGCTGGAAATCTGGCAGGGATATGGGGGATCATGCAGAAGGGCGGGGAGCTGCGTTTTCAGAGTGCCCCGTCCTGCCCGTGTGTGTGTGAAATTAGGGTGTGAGTGAGTCACACAAGAGCAAAGCGCAAAGGAGGCAGCCCACGCTGGTGACTACATGATGTGTTGGTGGTGGCTTGATGACACTCAGCCACCACACGCTTGGGGACGTGTATGGGTAAGCTGTTACCCAGCAGCTCCCATATGGTCTAGCGGTTAGGATTCCTGGTTTTCACCCAGGCGGCCCGGGTTCGACTCCCGGTATGGGAACAGCAGATTTTTTTTTCTTCTGTTGCCCCACAGATCTGCAGCTTTGAGCTGGGCCGCTGCAGCCCCTGTGACAATGGAAATTAACTGGGGAGGGGCTGATTTCCCAGCCCCATCCGCCTGCCCAGGAACTGGGAGAGCGACCCTTGGGCAGGCTGCGCGAGGTTAAGTCTCTGGGGTTCTGGGCACAGAGCAAAGGATTTCGGGGTGGAGATTGCAGCGGATCCGGGCAGCAGCGGGGGAGGAGCCCTGCTGAGAGAAGCGTGGACTTGGGGGCCACTGAGGCTGCCCCGTGGCAGAAGTCACTCCCCAATGCCCCCACTGGGTGGCACTGAAGCGCCCATACCTTCTCCCCAGGCCGGCCCAGGTGAGACCAGCAGCAGCTCACTCCCACATGGTCTAGCGGTTAGGATTCCTGGTTTTCACCCAGGCGGCCCGGGTTCGACTCCCGGTGTGGGAATGAGAGAGATCTTTTGCTTCGAGGGGAGAAAAGAAAGGCCAGGACCTAATCACTAGCTGTCATTCCCCTGACAAAGAAGCCAGGAGTCCTGGCTCCCAGCCCTCTGCCCTGCTCTAACCACTAGACCCCACTTCCCTCCCACCCAGCTGTCAAGTACTCAGGAACAAAATGTGCGTCCCTTCGGGAAACCAGATCAGCTGCAAATCCCAGCCCTTCCCTGATGAAACCTTTGCAGGTCTGCATCTTCTCCTCCCCTGCCCTGGGGTAGAGGGGAGCCGGCACCCTCTAGAGGGAAAGGCCCTGTGCCCATTCCCTGCTCCCCTGAGCCAGCCAGTCCTGGGAAACTTTTTATATTTTCCTTCTAGATGTTCCCAGTTGCGAAATGTCTCTATGTACCTCTGTTGGCAAGATGTTTAGCAAGAGAATCATGAAAGGAATCTTAATGATCTAGCCAGCACTGCGGATATAAAACCACACAAGGCCACTGGCCCGTCACATGTGTTTCAGGTCCCACGTCAGCCTCAGGAAGGGAACGAGGACAAAAGAAAAATAGTTCTTGTCTTCACGGCCTGCCCGAAATTACTGGGTCTCTCTGTGTGGGGTTATTCCCTGCTGCCCCAGCCTCAGGTGGCTGCATCTCAGCAGTGGTAGAGCCATCTGTGTGTGGAGTTATGTGCGGCTGTTCCCTAGCTGCCCTGCCCCAGAGGTGGCTGCATCTCAGCACTAACCGAACCCTCCCTTTTATCCAAAAGCACAGGGCCAATCTGTGCACTCACGTCTGACCACGAGCTCCTGGGGAGTGACGGATGGGTTGATTTGGAAGCCAAGATGCTTCGTCAGGTGCAATTAGCCGTAGAGCGTGATGCTGTCCCTGCCAGACTCCGGCGGGCCTGACCTACTTAACCTTCTGAATGCTGATGCAGAGACAGCCGTCCCTGTCCAGATTCCCGACAGGCCCCGAGCCAAGCACGCCTGAAACAACCCTGTTCCCCCACAGTCAACTTTCCATAGCTTTCCATCCCTGTGCTCTGTCGCAGTGCGGCTGTTCCCCTGCTGCCCCGCCCCAGAGGCAGCCACATCCCAGCATGGCACAGGGATAGCTAGCCCGGTGCTGAGATACCATCTCCTCTGTAAAAGGAATGGGGTCAAGTGGGTGGGAACAGGGGGGCTAGGAGCCAGGACACCTGGGTTCTCTCCCTGGCTTTGGAGGGGAGTGAGGATCTCGTGTTCAGAACAGGTGGGGGGGAAGGGGGGGGGGCTGGGAGCCAGGACTCCTGGGTTCTGTCCTTGAATGAAGCCAGCGCAGCATCATTACCAAGCCCTGCATGACTGACAGGCCCATGCTCGAGTTAACAGCGCCTGTTGGGAAACTCCTAGCCTGACAGCAGGAGGCAAAGGGAGCTGCTGACTCATGGCCTACACTCAAACACAGAGCCTGCACCCAGGAAGAAATCCCTGCTCCTTACCTTGCACACCCCTCTCACCCCAGCTCCAGGGCCTCCATCTATCAAAGGCTAGAAGCGCCTATGTGGGGAACAAGCATTTAACAACGGGCCCGTCTGTCCAGCGGAGGAAGGTCGAACCTGATCCAATGGCTGGAAGTTGAAGCTGGACAAATTCAGCCTGGGAATGGCGCCAATGTTTACCGGTGAGTGTTACGAATCATCGGGGCAATTTCCCAAAGGGCGCGGTGGATTATCCAGCACTGGCCGTTTTTCAATCCTGTTTTTCTAAATGATCAGCCCTAGGAATTATTTTGTGGCCGTTCTCCAGCCTGGGTGATTCGGGAGGGCAGACTAGACGCCCACAATAGTCCCTTCGGGCCTGGGGATTTAGGAATTCGTGCTTCCTGTTAGACCTTTGGTAGACTGGAGAGATTTTAGTAACAAATTTCTGTTCCCCAAGTGGTACTTACAGCTGGGATCACGTTACCCTTCCCGCTTCTCGTTGTTAAGCTAAACAGACCAAGCTGTTGGAGTATCTCACAATAAGGCAAATTTTCTAACCCTTGAGTCATTCTCATGGCTCTTCTCTTAACCCTGCCTGACCACACCCAGGTCGCAGGACCCAGCTGTGCTCGCACCACGGACAACTCCAGAGGGAAAGTCACCTCTTCTCCTACGCTAGATTTCCCTCTTTACACATTGGCTTTTCTTTTAGTTTTTTCTTCTTCAAAGCATCTTTTCCTCGGGAAACGTCAGTTAATTTAGAGGTGAAAACATGTGGGGGGTGGGAGGGAGGTCAGAATTGAACGGAAAGGCTTCAATCAAGCCCATCTGGATATGCTTTGAGATCTTCAGTTCCCAGAAGTTTTCAGGATTCTCAACTTCCTCCCAAGCCAGGAGGGGAACCTTGGTCAAAATCTCGGCTCGTGAATAGAAAACATTTCCTAGTGATGTCACCCAGTCAGGCTCTGTGGTGGACATGCTTATACCAGTTTGAAGCTGTCCTGTGCTGGGAACGCTCCTGTCTCTTCCGATAATCCCTGTCCCAAAGGGTTTGCAACATAACCAACCATCGGGAATTTGAATCATGTCTAAAAACGGCGCTTGAGGGCTTTCCTTTCACAACGTGACCTGAGCGATTTTTTTCTCCCTCCCCTCCCAATTTTTCCCTTTGCCAAGTCTGATTCTGCAGAGGAAGGTGAATACACAACCCAGAAGCCATCTGGTGAATTGGGTACTGGGTGTGGGGGGGGTGGGAGATATTCTTCCTGACCCTTGCAGCCCTGAAGCCTGAGATTGAATTAGAGTAAATTATCTTAATTCGGAGCTGTGAAGGGGATGAACATGTTGAGGGCAACAAAGTCTGATCACGTTCTCTCTGTGAAGGATGGGGATGGACAGGGGATTCCCAGACTTTTCTTCTCTGTGTCTCAGTTTCCCCACCTGCAAACCAAGGCTAATTCTTCCCTCGGAGGTGAGGGAAGAGGCCAGCTTCTCTGACGATGGGGGTCACCAGTGACTGCCTTGGTGATTTGTCATCAGGAGATCTAAAAAGCAGTGGGGGGAACAGGGGAGGGGAAACACCAGGGCAAAAAATACCATATGCTGGTGCAAAAGCTGAGCTATGAGACCGCTGTGCTTGTGGCCAAACCGTGTAGGGCTTCAGAAGAAGATGCGACTGGATGCAAAAGGTCACAGTCTTACCAAACCCGCGGCCCTGCAGCGACGGGCATATCAGCAAGAGCTGGCCTCAGGAGGGCCGAGTCATCAAAGCCGGCACTTTCTGGCCAGCCCCACATGGAGCTCTGAAGATTGAGCTCAAGGGCAGGACTGGTGCCAGCCACACGGCCGCTCGTAATTCAGTTGGCTGCAGCAGATCGGCAATCACCCCGCAGAGATCTTCGATGCCCGGAATAAAGCCGTGGAACATCCGGCACTGTGGCCCTTGCTGTCTGAGCGTGCGGTGGTTGTTGAACATCAGGGGATCTGGAAATCAGAAGCGGAGGATGCTGGGGCGATTTGACTTGAAATGGGAAAATCAACATCAAGAAATGGGGAATGGAAATTAACTTGGTTTTGTGGAAGAGCTGCACTTAGGAGATGTCACATATAGATGCACAGATGGAGACACGCTGTTCCCAGGCAGACATACATGCATTAACCCGGACATCAATCTCTTTGTCTGGCTGAATACCTTCTTGGAACTCTGCTCAGCTTTTTCATGCAGCAGGGAGTTCCCCAGGCCAACGGTGATTTGTTTTTTAAAAACAGGTTTGCTCCGGTCAGTTTTGAAAATGCAGCGTTTTCCTTGAAGGGAAGGGGAAGAAGAATCAAGAAAAGATTGTGAGTAACGGACATGGACTGATGGGGTTGGGTGACGTTAGCCCTGCAGCCATTGTCACACAGAGCAGCCAAAAATCCTGGCCTTACACATGCAAAAGTGATTCAGAATTTGGGGTGAACAACATGAAATGTCTATGAGGGGGATTGGTTTTCAGAGAGGGATGGAAATCAGGGCACTGGAAGTCAGTAGCCACTTTTGCATATGTAGTAGCCACTTTGGGAAAATGGACCAGTCTCTTGAAAAATGTACTAGCTACTTGGGAAAAAAAATTGACTAGTCAGTTCTGCAAATGCACTAGTCACCTTTGAAAAATTGACCAGCCACTTTCAGAAACTGACTAGCCCCACTTTTTGAAAATTGACTGGTCATTTAAAAAGTTACTAGCCACGTTTGAAAATGTATTAGTCATTTAAAAATATCTGCTAGTCATTTTTGAGAATGTACTAAATTCTTGAAAACTGTGTTAGCCACTTTTGAAACGTACTAGTCATTTAAAGATTACTAGACACTTTTGAAGATTCACTTGTAGTTTAAAAACAATTACTAGCCACTTTTGAAATAGTGCTAGTCATTTAAAAATATTGACTTAGTTTTGAAAATGTACTAATCTCTTTAAAAACATGCTATCCACTTTTGAAAATGCACTAATAATTTCTTGGGCATTTACTAGCAACTTTTGGGGGAAAATACTAGCTATTTTTGAAGTATTTGCTAGTCAATTTTGCACATTTACCAACCTTTTGTAACATTAGGCTATGGTGACCGTACACTCTTCAGGGCAGGAGACTGAATTTATCTGTCTTCAAGATTTACAAAAGTGGCTAGTGATTTTGAGGGCCCGGGTTATTTTAGTTACCCACTGTGCAATGCCTTAAAGAGGGCCTGGTTTTCAGAAAGCCCTTGAAATCAAGACCCTAGAAGGTGCCTGAAGTCACTAGCGACTTTTGAAAAAAATTACTAACCACTTTTGGAAATTTACTAGCCGTTTTTGAAAATCACAGAATCATAGAAATGGGCGGGAAGGGCCTTCAGAGGTCATTGAGTTCAGCCCCAATGCAGAGGCAGGACCAAGTAAATCAGACCATACCTGACTGGTGTTTGTCCAACCTCATCTTAAAAACCTCCAGTAATGAGGATCCCACAGCTCCCTTTGGGAGCCAATTCCAGAGCTGACCGACCCTGAGAGTTAGCCAGTTTTTCCTAGTATCTAACCTCCATCTCCCTTGCTGCAGATTAAGCCCATTACTTCTTGTCCTGCCATCAGCTGGCACAGAGAGCAATTGATCCCTGTCCTCTTTATAATGGCCCTTACCCGATTCAAAGACGGGAATTAGGTAATTAGGTCCCCTCCTCAGAGACTGGAATCCCTTCCTCCCCCAGCACCCTGGGTCAAACCCATGGGCCCATCTAGCCCGGTATCTTGTCTCCAGGCTCTGCAGCAAGGGGCTCACTTGCTGCAGTTGAAGTGACCTTGACAGGTCCCTCCCCAAAGCCCTGGGCATTTCCCAGCCGTGGTTATCTATTGTGACGCAGGATGTGTATGAAGGGGGCACCAGGACTGGCAGTCTGATGCCAGCTACACCCAGGAGACAGCAATGAACAGATGCCTGCTCCGGCCAGCCTGCAGTGCATGGCCATATGGCGCGGGGGCCGGGACATCACTGGCTGCGTCCTGAAGGATCTCTGGAGGCTGACAAGACGGGCCAGAACAGCAGGCGCTGGGGGATGGCTCAGGACTCGGGGGTTCGTTCCCAGCTCTGTCACCAGCAAGTCACAGGGCACGGCCGTGGATGGCCCTAGCACCTGCTGGCCACATCGGGATCAGGGCCCCAGCGTGCCAGGCGCTGCACAGACGGACGGACAGACAGACGTGTTTGGGAAGGGAGGGGTGGGTGGACGGTGTTTGGGTGTAGGTGTATGGGGTATGTGTGGGGGAGGGGATGTTTGGGGATGAGTGGGGGATAGGGAGGGGGTGTTCCTGTATGATGGGGATGGAGGAAGATGAGGGAGGGCTAGATAGGGAGAGTCCATCTCTTTAATCCCCCCTTTTACTTATTTTTATGAGGAGCCCCCCATTATGGTTAATGGTAGGGTCCAATGGTCCCTGTCCCTGCCTGTGAGAGATACCATTTTTAACCTCTAAAGGGGTGCATAGGATTTCCTTTCCCCCTCCCATTCTAACCCAGTTTCTCTCCTGGTTTTGGTGTCAACTGCATGCCTGCAAATCCCCTACATTCCCTCTATTTATTTGGATGGGAGCCTATTTTTTTAATCTCCTTCCCCGCATTGGGGCCTATGCAGACCTGCCTGTGGATTAAACCATTATCAATCTCGATTGGTGGCCATGTTACGCCTTCCTCACCCAACCCCCTTTGTTCATGGGCTAGTATTTAAGCAGGGTTCTGAAAATGGTATTAACTGGGTTTTTGTAGTTTATACAGTTTGAAGTCAAGCTATTTAAATATCCTCCCACCCAGTTTACTCGGTGGTAGCGCCCAACCGTTCTTGGCTCCTCTCAGTGAGCCAAACTATCGGCCCTGTGTGAAAGGGGAGAATGGAGACTCCCCTTCATCATCAGCCTTTTTAATTTCCCTTGTCTCGCAGACCTGTAATTATCGTTTGTGCTGTGGTTAATTGGATTACACACCCTGGTTTAAATTCCCTTTGTTTCTATTGCCCAGTCTTCTTATATATGTGAACACCCCTATTTTTAATGGTATCGCCCACCCGCTCTGCAAGGGGAGAGAGAGAGAGAGAGAGAGAGAGAGAGAGAAGCGGTTGGGCGAGCTCACTCTGGATTGTGGGGGTGGAAAATGGAGCTGGCCAATACATGGTTTATCTTCCTTTTCCATACTCCTCTTTGTGCATCAATAGTCTAAAGATATGCACGTAGCGAGGGAATCTATGTCTCGAATTGGCTGCGAACTCGATTAAATAGGAAAACCCTGCCATTGGATCCCCCCGCTGCTGGTGATAATGGTACAGCCCCCATAGGGGTGAGAGGAGGAGAAGACGTCAGGGGACTTTTCCATTGAGTGAGACGACAGTTAGGAGCATACCATTGTAAAAAACGGGTGTTAGTTTCAATTGTCTACTGGGCCCCTTTAACAGACCGCGACCCTTATTTAACTAATGCGTCATAATATCCCGAGCCTTTATATTTTGTTCTCTCCCCATAGCTTCTGTAAAGCAAGGGAATGAGAGTTCTGCTTTCAGGGTGTTCCCTCCCTCAGTAATGGTAGAGTCAGGACGGTTCCAGCTGGGACTATACCAAATCAAAAGAGGGGATTTATAGACCTCTTCCCTCTCTTTTGCCTCGCGGACCTGGGGGGGGGTGCTAATCCCTAATTTCTTCCCCCCCGGCGCGGATGGTCTCGGCTTGTCCGGGGCTGCTCCCTGTGTGTTGCCCTCCCCGGGAGCGAGCGCGGAGTGGTACGTCCCGAAGGGGAGGGGGCGAAGGCCGGGCCAGGGGCCGGCGCCCGCCAGTCGCAGGGTGGGAGGTGGCCTGGGCGGAGGGGGAGGCGCCGCTCGCGGGGAGGAGACTTGTGCGGGATCCCCCCGGTGCCGGCCGTGCGGGACCATGGGCGGCTGAGCGGAGCCGAGCCCCGGGCGGCCGAGCCGGCGGCCATGGCCGAGGATTACTGGGACCCGCCGCAGCAGCGCTGAGCCCCCTGCAGCGCCGGCCAGGGTAAGCGACGCCCCCATTGGGCGGGGCCCGGCGATCCACCGCGACCCCTGGGATCCGCCCACTGGATCCCGCGGGATCCCCCCGCGGCGGCCCCTGCGGGATCGGCCCCCGCTGGATCCCCTGCTCCTTCGGCCCCCACTGGACTGGGATCCACTGCGGCCCTGGGATCCGTCGCACGTGATCGGCCCACGGGGGGTCTCTGCTCGCGGTCGGGGGTCCATGGTGACCCCCTGGGATCCCCTCGCCCGATGGGATCCCCAGACCCTTCTAGCCCCGCTGGGCTGGGATCTGATGTGGCTGCTGATTCCTTGGGATCGACCCCCTGGGATCCAGTCACACTGGATTCCTCCTCTGCCTCAGTGGACTGGGTGGGACCTGTGAGCTGTGGGATCAACCCGCCCAGGCTACGTGAGATCTGCATGCCCTAGATCCCCCTCTGCTGCTTCCCCCATTCTTTAGGGATCTGGAATGACTTCTGACCCCATGGGATCTGCTCCCAGTGGATCCTCTACCTGTGACCTCAAACCACTAGGATCTACCTACTCTGGCTACCCCATGTGATCCACCCCATGAAGTGCATCTGCACCGGATTAATCTTCTCACTGAATCCCTCATCTCCTCAGTGACTAGGGGATCTGCTGCAACCTCTGCCATCTACCTGTCATTACCCTAATTGGATACACTTTCACTAGATCACTCTGATTCCAGCCCTTAATGAGCTGAGGGATCCATTGTGACCTTTGATCAGGAATCAACCTTCTGGCTGTTACAGTGATTTACACACATTGGATTCCTCTGCTCTTGTACCTCTTAGTCTGGCGATCCCCTGGGACTCCCAGGATCTACCCTGACCCCTCTCTCTAGGAAGCTGCATCGTGCTATTTCTTACAGTCCTGGACTTCAGGGATCTACATGTACTTAAATCCTTTGTCAGCTTGTTGAGATCTACCCTCTTTTCTTGGGTTGGGGATCCACTCTAACCCAAGGGATCTGCATTGATCCCATCACACCCAGATCCAGTCTGACATTCCCTGGGAATGTGCCCTCAGTACATTGCTCTGTCTGTTATGCTGGTGATCTATTTCACCCCAATCACCTGTGTCCCTCTGTGCACCGACTAGATTCTTTTCTCCACTGTTCAGTGTTTTGGGATCTGCTCATCCTGTTTTCTTCATGTCTGGGGGATCTAGTCTGGGTTGTCACTCTTGGTATCTTTCTCCTGGCCAGCTCTGCTCCTGGTTCTGTCCCAGCAGGGATCCACTGAGGTTGTTTGCCTCTGAAATCTAGTCCTGGCTGCTGGGGGGGGGGGGGAGGATAATCTGGGGTGAGCCCCTGCTGTGTTCTCTAGCTAATCTGGGGAGTCTCCAGTTGCTACCCACTGTGACCTCTCACTGCAGATCTAGCCACATCAAGGGATCCCTCTGCGCTCACTTCTGGCTCATTGCTGTGTCGGGGCCACCAGCCGTGTAGCTGGGGGATCCCGTGGTGAGGGAATCTGGTGTCCGGAATGGATCCAAGACAGTGGGGCTGGCATGATGTGCCTCTTCCCTAGCATAGTTTTTTTTTTTGAGAGAGAGAGAGACTGATTGCAGGAATCCATTCTGAGATCCCTGGGATCTCTCCACTCACCAGATTCCTGTGCATTCAGGGTGTGTGTGAATATGCGTATGTGTGTGTGAAATTGCTCCCAGTCCGGCTTGTGTTGGGACAGGTGGGGGGCTCCCCTCCTGTGTGGGGTGGATCTCTGCTGACTGGCATCTGTGCTCACAGGCACCTGGAGCAGGGAGGGGGATTGGGGAGGGTGGGGATCTCCTCCTGGGTGTGGAGTGGATCTCTGTAGTGGGGAGAGGGTTTCCTGTGAGTGAATGCAGGAATCCTGTGGGGGTGGCAAGGGGGAGCATCTTTATCTCCCCAGCCCGTGTGCACGGAGCGAGAGGGAGATGGACGAGGCTGCATCTGTGTGTCCCTGACCTGCTGGTAATGGGAGGGGTTTGGCAGCTGGGGTCCCCGCAATGGAATTAGCCACCAGCCGTTTGCTGCTAAGGCCCCAGACTCCATTAAATCTAAGTCATGCGCTTATTTTGGGTGTGGGGCTGGGGGGGAGCTTTATCTGGCTGTGTGGGACGAGGCTGGATCAGGCTGGGGGGGAGTGACTGGGGGACTATATCAGGCTGTGTGTGTATGGGGGGGCTGGATCTGGCTGGGGTGGGGGCAGTGAGCCAGGCTGTCTTGTGGTGGCCAGTGCTCCTTGGAGAGGGTCCCACCGTGTGGGGTGGGGGGGCAGTGGGGGGGCTGGGAGGTGTGCAGTTAGTGGTCCCATGGCCAGTGCTCACCTCGCAGGCTGGGACTGTCTGAGGAGGCTGCCCCCCATCAGCTTCTGTCCCACACCCATTGCCCTGCTCCAGGGCCCTCTCCATGGCTGGTGTCTGGTGGGGGGAGTTGCCTGGCAGACTGGCCTTTCAAAAGTGGGTAAATCTGGGTTTTGGGGGGCAGTATGGGGCTGGGTGAGGTCTGGGAGGATGTGGGGGCAGGGTCTGAGCCAGGGGATTGAAGTGTTTGGGAGGCACTGGGGGCTGGGGCCATGGGATGAGGGAAAGGGAGCGTGGGGATCTCTTAGGAGATGAGGCTTTTGGTTGGGGGTCAGGTCCAGGGACAGGGTGTCTGGGGGTCGGTGTCCAGGGGTTGGATTTGTTTGGAGGAACAGGGTTCTTAGAGATGGGGGGGATCTTGTGGGGGATGGGGCTTTTTGGCAGGTAGGGGATGGAGGGTCTTGGAGGGATCACATGGCAGGGGCAGGGAAGGGAGGAGGTTTGGGGTGTGGGAGATGGGGGGTCTTGGAGGGTTCAGAGGTACAGGGCACTGGAGGGGCTGGATGGGGGTTTAGGGGGTGGGGATGGGGGGTTTGGAGGCATGAGGCTCCCAGGGGCTGGGCGAGGGCATGGGGAGGGGGTGCATGTGGGGGAGCAGGTCTCCCCATGGCTCCCTCTCGCTGCCTGGCCCCTCTCTGTTCTGAAAGTGGGTCTGGATCCCCCCCCATGGGGCCATTCCTTGGTTGCTGCCCTGGGACTCTGCCCCCTCCACATAGGTCCATCAGTCCCAGGAGGTATTAATAGCTCAGTGAGTCGCTTCTGCGGTAGCCCCTTGGCCACCTCCGCCGTGGGTCAGTCGGGTCCAGGCGCCTGCGGCTGTGGTAGAGGGACTTGTGGAGACAGATGCCCGTTGGGCTGATCCATTGACCCATCAGAGGTGCTCCCTGCTGAGCACAGCTGGGGGAGGACCCAGGGCTGGGCTAGCAGGGGGCTGCGGTGGGGAGTGAGGGGCGCTGGGGGCGGGGGGGCCATGGCTGGGCTAGCAGGGGCTGCAGTGAGGAGTGAGAGGCACTGGCAGAGCTGGCGCTTGGAGGGCCAAGGAGGATCTGGGGTGAGAATAAGGCTGGGGGGCTTGCTTAGGTCTCCTGCAAAGTCTTTTGAGAACCCCAAAAGGAGAGTGATGCGAAGTGACTGGCCCCCACTCCTCTACTGGAGCTGGGAATAGGATGCAGGCGTCCTGGCTCCCAGCCTCCCCTGCTCTAACCACTAGACGCTATTACACTCCCAGGGTAGATGAACTGCCAGATGCTTCGGGGGCTCTGGGATGGGGCTGACATAGCACAAGCCTGTGCAGAAGGTCGCCTGGCTCCTGGTTCGTGCCCTGGCACCGGGCCCCTGGCAGGCAGCTGAAGCAAAGAGGATTACACAGATTCCTCTGTCAGGCGAAGAAAGCGGGAGCGGGGGGAGGCCCGAGTTGCTCCCCAGTGGGGCCATCATCACCTGGGGAGGAGAGTGCCCCCTGCTGAGCCCCCCCACTTCTCTGGTGTGCCACCTTGCAGAGCCCAGCCCTGAGTGGCAGGGGAGAGTGTCCCCTGCCAACCCCCGCCTCCTGGCGTTACCCCTGGAACCTACTGAGGGCGGTGGCTACGATTCACTAATTAACCCTTACAGTAGGACCATCCAGCTGCTGCAATCATCCTGGGACCCCTTCGCTGGTGCTAGTAGCACTTGGGACCCGTCCCCCTGCCAGTGTTCCCCCTACCCCCTCTGACTCCCCCAGGCTTGTCCCACAGCCTCAAGGCCCTCCCACTCTTGTAGGCTCCTCCCACTCTGTGCCCATTGTCTCTGCCCATCATGGCTTCCTCTCCAAAAGCCTTTCAGTAAGCCCCTCCCATTGCAATAGGCTCCTCCCACAAACCCAAGGCCTTCCCACTGCACAGGCTCCTCCCAGAAGACCCAAACCCCTTCCTCTTGAACAGGCTTCTCCCACAAGCCCATCCCACTCATGCAAGCTCCTCCCACCATCTACAAGTCCCTCCCTCTCCAACAGGCTCCTTCCATGAGCCTCCCCATGCCCAAGTTCCTCCTCTAAGTTCCCTTCCACTCACCCTGGTTCCCCCCCAGAATGCCAAGCTCTTCTCACTAGCCCTGGCTCCTCTCACATGCCCCAAGCTCCTCCCAGTCAGCTGTTCAAACATCGCCGTAGTAACAGCACATGGCCTTTGAGTTATCACTAGTCTTCAGAGTTAACCACTCCTTGGCCTGGGGGCAGTGTTTCAGTCCTCCCCCACATCGGCTCCTGCACCCCCTTCCTGTGGTGGACCCCACCCTGAGTCCAGCTGTAGCTGACCCTTTGAGGGAGACTTATGGGCCCAACCCCACACTCGGGATCCTCCTCTGCTCAGGGTCCTGCTGCCCCTCTGTGGGTCTGATCCTTGGGGGTTGGGATATTTTGCTTGCTGGCCTGTGGTTCTGATTTGGAGGTGCACCAGGGTGGCTGGCCTGTGGATCTGGTTGGGGGGCACTCGGGGGGGGGGAGGAGGGGGAGACACTGGCTGGCTGGCCTGTGGGTCGGATGGGGGGGGAGGAGGGGCACTGGCTGGCTGGTCTTTGGGTCTGATCTGGGGGGTGCTGGCTGGCTGTGGGGTGACTAATCCATCCGGGTTGTCCTTTCACAGGGGCTGTGAACTGCGTAACGGGCAGTGAAATGCTGGGGTGGAAAGGTTGGCTCCATGCACAGCCCTGGCCCTGACCCCAGCCCACTCCACTCGGCAGGGGGCACTCTCCCCGGCAGTCAGGGCTGGGTGCCAAGGGATGCCGTGCCGCTGGGAGTGGAGCAGGGGTCTCATGAGTAGTACATTTCCCTGGACTCTTTCCCCTAGAGTTTTCCCCAGCAGACCTACCCCGGAGGTGGCTGCATCCCAGCGCCAGGTGAACCATCCCCGTGCGGTGTTGTGTGGCTATTTCCCGGCTGCTCCACCCCAGAAGTGGCTGCATCCCAGGGCCGGGTTAGCTGTCCCCAGGTGCCTGATCTGGGGTTGAAGCCTGTGGTGTCCTCTCCCCTCCATGCAGCAGCCCTAGCCCTGGCCCCGCCATGGATCGGATGAAGAAGATCAAGAGGCAGCTCTCGATGACCCTGCGAGGAAGCCGGACGGCCGAGAAGAACCTCAATGAGCAGATCAACATCGAGGAGAACAACAGCAGTGACACCGGTGAGCCCCTCCCCCAGCCGGGCCTGCCGTGGACCCTGGTGTCCGGGGGACGCTCCGCCCACCCCTGTGACTCCCTGTGAGACCTCTCCGTGCTGAGTGTGGACAGGATCCGGGTCGAGCTGGCTCTGCCAGTGACTGCTTTTAAGCCATTTTGGGAGCCTGGCCGCCCCTTTAAGGTGTTCTCTGGACATAACCGCTCCTTTTAAACAAGGCCACCCCTTTAAGGCTTTCTGTAGTCATAACCACCCCTTTAAGATGTCCCTTGGGTGTGACTGCCCCTTTAAGAAGGGGTCCGTGGAAGTGGCTGCCCCTTTAAGATTTCCATGGCTGTGCTTGTGCGGTGGTCTCTAGAGGTGGCTGCCCCTTTAAGAGCTGTCTCCCCTTACCGCCTCATCCCAACGTCTGCATTGCTGGCAGCCCAATTGGGAACCAGCCTAGGCACCTAGCTGGGCACTGATTGGTTGGGCTCCCTAGGACTGGCCAATGGCCAGGTGGAACATACCATCCTGCTTTGGCTGCAGGGGTGTGACCTGCCAGTGTTTGAACCAAAGCAATTTCCCCTGGATGGGGATGTGAGCTGGGTTGGGTGGCGCTGGGGGCCTGGCCTCCTTGGTTCCTTCCCCAGTGCTGGGAGGGGAGTGCAGTCTAGTGGTTAGAGCAGGGGGCTGGGGGCCAGGATGTGTGGGGGGGTTAGTGATGCTGTTGAGTGGTCCTAGGCACATCGGGTTGGGGCTGTGAGGGTTGAGTGTGGGAATGGAGAAGGTGGGACCCTGGTGGTTTTGGCTTGGTGTGAGCCCCTTGGGGGCAGAGAGCATCCATGGCCCCACACAGCCTGTCCCCCGTGCTGGTTTGCCCCCCCCCCCCCACGCAGGGATCCCAGGTTTTGTTTCTGTTCTGTTGTATTTTTGTTTCTTCATTTTCTTTTTCTTTTCTTTTTTGTCTGTGTTTAATTTCTGCCCCCGCCCCCACCCCATCCCTTCTGGGTGTGTGACCCCACCACCTACCCCATCTACCCCCATGGGCTAGGTGACCCCTCCCCTTCCCTCCAGTTCTGTAACCCCCCCATTAACTCCCCTTCCTTTGGGCTGTGTGATCCCTTCATATCTACCTCCCAACCCCCTCCGTCTGTTTGATCCCCTCCCCCCTTGTCCGCCCCCCACCCCTGGCTGCGTGGACTTCACTTGCCATCTCTGTGGTGTCCTAACCTTCCCCCCCTTCCCCCTCAACCCCCACATCCCCTATCCCCGATGTGTGACCCCCCACATCCCTTCTTCCAATCTGTCTCTCCTTGTGGGCAGCCCCTCCCACATCTGTCTCCCCCACCCCGTGTCTCTGCCCCCCTCCCTGTGCTGGGCTCCCCCCTGCGCCCCATGTCTCGTGCCCCCCAGGCCCAGCGGGGAAGAGCGGGCGTCCCTGGGGCGCCTCGCGCAGCGTCTATTCCTTCCTGCAGCGCCGGCCGCGCCCAGGCGTGACCCGCAGCCTGAGCGCCCACCTCGCCCGTGCCAGCCGACTAGGTGACTATGGAGGGGCCGCACAGACCCCGGGGACCCCCTGCCAAGCCAGCCCCCTCCCCTTCCACTGGGCCGATCACAGCTCGGAAAGGGGAGTGGGGTCTAGTGGTTGGGGCGGGGCTGGGAGTAAGGACTCCTGGGTTCTCTCCCAGGCTTCAGTGGGGGCTAGTGGTCAGAGTTGGGGGGGGGGACTCGTGGGCTGCCACGCCAGGGAAGTGGGGCCCCCCACCCTTTCAGTGGCTGTTTGTGTTTTATTGCGCGAGGGGCTGAGCTGGGCTGGGCAGGATGCGGAGGGCAGTGGGTGGAGGGGTGAGTTACAGCTCTGGGCACTGGCCCCCCGTCAGCTGCGTTTGGTGTGTGCCGGCTGCTGCATGCTGAGATGGGCTGGGGTGGCTGCCTGGCCGTGTCGGGAGGGAAAGGCGGGGGCTGGTTGGGGGGGTCTCCAGCCAGGGGCGCTCTCTGAGCAGGGTCTACAGCTGGGAGCGCCGCCAGGGCTGCTGACTTGGGGGGGTTGTGTCGGCGCTGGCTGGGGAGTCTCCAGTGGGAGGCGCTCTTTGTGTGTGCTCTCCAGCGGGGGGCGAGAGGGGAGCTGTGTGTGGTGGTGCTGGCTGGGAGTCTCCAGCGGGGTGGGGTGGGGGTGTGTGTGGGGGGGTCTCCAGCAGGGGATGCTGTGGGGTCTCCAGTGGAGGGCGCTGTGGGGGAGTGTTGTGGGGGGGCCAGCTGGGGTCTCCAGCAGGGGGTGCCGTCTGTCTGTCCGTCCATGGTGCCAGTAACGCCCCCTCTGCTCTGCCGCGCCCCCAGAGATGGTGCAGGAGGACGTGAAGATGGGCTCGGACGGGGAGAGTGACCAGGCGTCCGGCACCTCGTCCGACGAGGTCCAGTCCCCCGTGCGCGTCCGCATGCGCCACAGCTCAGCCCGCAAGATCTCCTCTGAGGTGGGGCCAGGCGCAGGAGGGGTGGGGAGGGAATCGGGGGGGATAGGACGGGGACAGGGAGACCCTGGGGGGGGATCATAGGGGGAGGCGGAGGGTCTGGGGGAAAAGACCCGCGGGCTAGTTGGAGGGGATCTGGGGGAGATGGAAGATCCAAGGGCGTGGGGGGAAGCGCTGGGGGGTGGAAGGGGGCTGGGGGTCTCTGCCCACAGCAGTGACCCCTCCCCCCGTGCCCCCAGGACATCAACAAGCGGCTCTCGCTGCCAGCCGACATCCGCCTGCCCGAGGGCTGCCTGGAGAAGCTGGCGCTGAATAGCCCCTTGTTCGACCAGCCCCTCAGCCGCCGCCTGCGCCGCGTCTCCCTGGTGAGAGCCCCACGGCACCCCACAGCCCTCTCACCCTGCCCCATGGCGTACAACACCCCACCCAATAGCCAGCACTCCCACCCCACGGCCAGCACCCCACAGCCCCCATGCTGGGAGCTCCCCGGCGCCCTGCCATAGCCAGCATTCCTGCCCCACAGCGACCCTCGTCTCACGGCCAGTTTCTCTCCCGCAGTCTGAGATCGGCTTCGGGAAGCTGGAGACGTACGTGAAGCTGGACAAGCTGGGAGAGGTGGGCCTGGAGGCGGGGGGGGGGGTGGGGGAATCTCAGGGGTCCTGACTCTAGCTGCCACCCCCCCACCCTCCCACTCAGACCTAGGATTGGGGCATGATGGGGTGGGAAAGGGGGAAAAGTGCCGTGGGATGGGGCACAGGGCCATGGGGTGGGGATATGGCTTGGGGCAGGGAGCTATGGGGCATGGGATGGGCCATGGGGTGGGGGTGGCTGGGCAGGGGAGGGGGCCATGGTGTTGAGGATCAGGGGCCTGGGCTGGGGGTGCCCTTGAGTGGGGGTCCCAGGACAGGGAAGGAGGGTGAGCAGTTGGTGGGGGGATGGGATCCCTGGGGCAGAAGGGGCCCCCAGCTCTGACCCCCAGGCCCTCCCCTCACTGCCCCACAGGGGACATATGCCACCGTCTACAAAGGCAAGAGCAAACTGACCGACAACCTGGTGGCGCTGAAGGAAATTCGCCTGGAGCACGAGGAGGGGGCGCCCTGCACGGCCATCCGCGAAGGTAGCTGCCGGGGGGCCGGCCGAGGGGGCGGGGGGCCAGCTGAGGCGCCAGGGGACCAGGTTCACTTGCCATCTCTCCCCCAGTGTCCCTGCTGAAGGACTTGAAACACGCCAACATCGTCACCCTCCACGACATCATCCACACGGAGAAGTCGCTGACCCTGGTCTTCGAGTACCTGGTGAGCGCCCTGCCGGAGGGGGGTGGGGTGGATTGGGGCCAGTGCCCCCCAGGGGACCCCAGAGTCCGAGCGGGACCTGTTAACCCTGCTCTGCTCTGCAGGACAAGGATCTCAAGCAGTATCTGGACGACTGCGGCAACGTCATCAACATGCACAACGTCAAGGTGAGCGCGGGTGTCCCGGGGCGGGGGTGTTCCTGGGACCCCGCCCCCAGGCTGGGCCAGGCTGATGGCGTCCCTCTGTCTGTCTGCCCGTGTCCAGCTCTTCCTGTTCCAGCTGCTGCGGGGCCTGGCGTACTGCCACCGGCAGAAGGTGCTGCACCGCGACCTCAAGCCACAGAACCTGCTCATCAACGAGCGCGGCGAGCTCAAGCTGGCTGATTTCGGTGAGAGCCTGGCCCCCTGGATCCCCCTGAAACCCCCCACCCCGGTCCCCCAGGAACCCCCCCACTGCAGAACCTGCTCAGCAAGGCACCACGCTGGCTGACCTCCCAGCCCCCTGGGAAACCCCAGAACCCCCCTCCCTGGCCCCCCAGGACGTCCACGGCCCCCTGAAACCTCCTACCCCAGAACCACCCCCCCGGCCTCCTGGAACCCCGCACCGCAGAACCTGCCCAGCAATGAGCCCACACTGGCTGACTTCGGTGAGCACCCGGCCCCCTGGCACCCCCTAGCCCTCCAGAGCCCCCCATCCTGGCCCCCCGGGCCGTTCCCAGGCCCCAGAGCTCCCATGTTGCCCTGGACCCCCAGCACCCCAACTGTGCCTCCAGCCCCCCCGTGCCCACCTGGGGGGCTGCGCATGGTGCCAATGCCCTCCCCTCCCCCCAGGTCTGGCGCGTGCCAAGTCCATCCCCACCAAGACTTACTCCAATGAGGTGGTGACGCTCTGGTACCGGCCCCCCGACATCCTGCTGGGCTCCACCGAGTACTCCACGCAGATCGACATGTGGTGAGCGGGGCACGCCTGGGGGGCCGCGGGTGTCGGCCAGGAGAGAGCCCTGCCTGCTTTGGGCCCCCTCCCCTCCCAGGATCCTCCCCTGCTCCCCTCCTGCCCCCTCCCCCCCACCCCCCCCGCTTGGTCTGGGAACTTCTCCTCCCTTCCCCTCACACCCTGCCCCTTACCCCCCCTTTTTCTGTCCTGCCAAACCCCCATCCTTCTTGGGCCCACCTTCCAGAACTCATCTCCCCTTCCCTGCCCCCCCTTCTCCTCCCACCTTCCCCTGGTCCCCTGGACCCCCTTCCTCTTCTCCTGCCCCCCACCAGCACCACTGTCTGGGCCCTGCCTCCCCCTCACTCCTCTCTTAACCCACGTGGTGACCCCCTGGGTCCCCCTGTCCCCCCTCCCAGAGCTCCCCTTCCCCCTGCAGTTCCCAGCCTCTCCCCGCTATACCCTGAACAGTGACACTGACGTGCCCTCCCTGTGGGGGGCCCCCCATCCTGGCTACACCAGCCCAGTGGAGGGGAGGGAATGGGGGGTCAACGCCAGCCCAGCCTGGGGGCCCCGGTGGTTTTGCCATCACAGGTGCTGGGGCTCACGTGCCGTGCCTCTGCGTGCCCACGGGGATCGGGGGGGAGGTGGCCGTGCCAGGGAGACACCCCAGCTCTGGGACCTGGCCCCCTGACTCCAGCGCCTCTCTCCTGCAGGGGCGTGGGCTGCATATTCTACGAGATGTCCACAGGCCGCCCGCTCTTCCCTGGCTCCACCGTGGAGGAGCAACTGCACTTCATCTTCCGCATCCTCGGTGAGACCGTGGGCAGGGGGATGGCGGGCGGCAGGTGGGGGGGGCTCAGTGGGGCCCTGTTGCATCCTCACCCTGCCCCATCTGCCCGCTGCCCAGGGACCCCGACCGAGGAGACGTGGCCGGGGATCCTGTCCAACGAGGAGTTCCGCTCCTACAACCACCCCAAGTACCGGCCAGAGGCCCTTCTCCACCACGCACCCAGGTGAGCCCTGGCGGTGCTGCACGTGGGGGGCCCTGGGGGAGGGCTGGGGGGCCTGATCCCCCTCGGGGCTGCACAGGGAGGCAGATCCCCCAGGGAGGGGGGAGGGCCGGGGGCCAGATCCACCTGGGGATTCATGTTATTTCCCATCTCCCCCTGCAGGCTGGACACAGATGGAGCCGACCTGCTGGGGAAACTGCTGCAGGTGAGAGATGGGGGCGGGGGGAACGGGACACTGGCGTATAGCAGAGAATTGGGGGGTGGGAGGGTGGCAGGGGGCTCTGGAGGTGAGGGGGGTGGGAGATTGGGGTCTGGTGTCTGTGCCCTGTGACCCTGCCCCTCTGGGGGCATGTCCACAACCTGACCCTGACCCTCTGTGGGGGGGGTGTCCATGAGCTCTGCCCCCTGCCGCTGCCCTCTAACCCCCCAAATACTCTCTGGCTCTGCCTGTGGGGCGTGTCTGGGCCTCTGGCTCCACCCTCTACCCCTGCCTGTGGGGCGTGCCTGGGCTTCTGGCTCTGCCCTCTAACCCTGCCCATGGGGCATGTCTGGGCAGTTCGAGGGGCGGAAGCGGATGGCCGCGGCGGAGGCCATGGGGCATCTCTTCTTCCACAGCCTGGGCGAGCGCATCACGAAGCTCCCGGACAGTGAGTGACCCATCGGGGCGGGGGGCTCGGGTCAGGTTGGGGGCTGGACGTGGGGGGCTGAGTTGGGAGGGGGTGAGGTGGGTGATGGGGGGGGTGCTATGAATTGAGGTGGGGCCTGGGCTGGTGGGGGTGTATAGATTTGGGGGCAGGGCTGGTGGGAATTCTGAGTGGAGGCAGGGAGGGGGAGGTTATGGGGCAGGGCTGTGGGGAGCTGTGACCCTCCTGTGTCTCCGCAGCCACGTCCATATTTGCACTAAAGGAGATTCAGCTACAGAAGGAGACGGGGCTTCGCTCGGCTTCCCTGCCCGACTCAGGTGAGACGTGCACCCCCGGCCCCCCCCGCTCTCCCCACAGGCCCCCTGCCCAACTCCAGTGAGACAAGAACTCCCCGCAACCCCCCCGCACCTCCTGAGCCAGCCCCGCCCTGCCCGAGTCAGGTGAGCCCCTCCCCATGGCGCCCTCCCCCAGGGATGACCCCCAACTGACACCCCCAACCCCTTTACCCTCTGCCCACACAGATGTGCTCCCCTCCCTCCGGTGACACCCCTCCTCCAGCTGGGGACAGGCCCCTCCCACCAACTCCCCCACCTATCCACCTTGGGGGTGTTAGAGCATCTCTGAACCCCCCCCCATGTGCAGCTGAGATCCCCCCTCCACCCAGAGGAGGGGATGGGAGGGGGGCACCCCAGCAGCTGTGCTGCAGCCCCCTGCCCCCTTGAAGCCCATGCCCCCCGCCCTCTTCCCGCCCGCCCCCGTGGCCGCGCGGTGAATGCTCTCTCCTCTCCCGCAGGGGGCGCCGCCTTCCGGGTAGTGGACACTGAATTTTAGCCTTCGGGTCAGGTACCTTCCCGCCGCCCATCCCTCCTTCTGTGCCCCCCCAGCTCTCAGCATGGCCCCCGTCACTGCCCCCCCCAAGCGTCCTCCTCCGGACCCCTTCCCCAGCTGGGAGCGCATGGGGTACCCTGCTCCTCCTCGCCATCCCCCCCATACACGCCTGCCCCAGGGGCGACGTATTCATGCACCAGCGTGGGCGGTGCGGGGGCACAGGCTGGGGGCGCAGGCCAGGGCGACAATCGGGGGGAGACACCATCTCCCTTTAACCCTTTGCTCCCCCCCCCACAGTGAACGGGCAGAACCGACGGCCCAGCTTACTGTTGTGACCTCACCGAGCCGCAGTGACGTGGGGGGGGGGCAGGGGATGGACTGAAATAAATGCCCCCCCCAGCCGGGACTCCGCCCCTTTGTGTTGGACACCGCCTTCAGGCTTGATCCCCTCCGGGGAGGGGCGGTGCTGGCTGGACGGCAGATGCCCCCCCTTGCCCTCCCTGGTGTTTAAGTTTTATTTTTTCAAGGCAATATTATAAATATAGAGAAATAATCTATAACACCCCCTCCCCTCTGCCAGGAGGGATGGGCGTTGGGGGGCTGTTTGCACATTGGGGGGGCTACCCAGACCCCCCCTCCGTTATGTTTCCATGGAGATGTTTGGTTCTGCCTTGCTGTGGGGGAGGGGGCCACAACCTCTCTTGTGCCCCCCAGGATCTGGGGGGGAGTGATCCAGGCGGTTATATTCTGTCATTTGCTCCCTACTTTCATATCCTCCTCTCCAGTCCCCCCACATCCCCACAGCTGTGGGGACACAGTCTTCCAGATGTGGGGGGAATAGGGGAGCCTGTTGGTGTGTGTGTGTGTGTGTGTGGGGTGGTGCCCCTAGATGTGGTAGGTCCCTTTGCGGTGCTGGGGGGGTCCCCTGCAATCTACACCCTCCTCTGCATCAGAGCAATGTGTCTGAGGGGAGTCCCTCCCCCCTGCCCCAGCATATCCCTGCCTGCAGGGCTTAGCTCTGCCCCTGAACTAGGCCCCACCCTCACATCCTGCTGGGCCAGCCTGTGGGGTAATGCTTCAGTGGGGTGGCTGCTGGTTTCCTTTCCCCTCTCAGTACTCAGGGCTTACTCGGGGCTAGCTGCACCTTTCTCTCAGCCCTTATTCTGTCTGTACTCATTCATGTTACTTGGCCCTTATTCTTACTTTACTTGGCTTTTACGCTGCCCCTAATCATGTTACTTGGCCCTTACTCCCACGTTACTCTGACCCTGTTTCCATAGTGCTCTGCCCTTACTTGACTATTCAGATGATTCTTAGCCCCACTCAGTCCTTACACAAATGTTACTCTGCCACTAACATCTTACTCAGACCTTACGTGGCTCCTTCTCAACCCCTAGTCCAACCTTACTCAGTCCATTGGCCCATTATTTGGCTTCTACTCAGATGTTATTGAGCCCCACTCTATCCTTACAGAAATGTTACTCAGTCCTTACTCAACCCTTTCTCAGAACTTACTTGGCCTTTCCTCAGCTCTTATACAAACGTTAGCCTGTAGTGAGCCCCTAGCATGCTCCTGGCTCGGCCATGCTCCCATGTTACTCAGCCCCTCCTCAGTCACTTCCCAGATGCTGCACTCAGCACTTGCCCCCATCTCTAGTCATTACTTAGTCCTTAATCAGATGTTACTCCACACTCATCTATTTGGCTGTTACTCTCTACTTTAGTGCTTGGTCCACGCTCAGTCGTTACTCAGCCTGGTCTGCCCTCACTCAAACATTCTGTAGTTACTCAACCCCTACTCACCTGTTACTCAGCCCTTATCCTGTCTGAGCTTAGTTGTTACTCCAGTTCCTGCTCAAACCTGACGTAGTCTTTAGTCAAGCATTACTCCATCCTTACTCAAGCTTTATGCCGTCCTTAGCTGGTCAGTCACACGTGACTTGGCTCTTACTCCCTAGATCCGAAGGGAGGTTAGAGTATCACGGGTTGAGCTGGAGGACTGGAGTAACAGAAATGAAATTCACTAGGACAAAGTGGATAGTCACAGCCGGAGGGGGAGTAGGAAGAATTTTGGCTGTAAGCTGGCACCCTCCAGAGCGACCTGGGCAGGTGCGATGGTCTCAGGGGGCCGTGAAAAAGGCCAGTGCACTGCTAGGAGGGAGCAGGTGAGGGATTTCCAGCGGGGAGAGAGACGTGCTAATGCCCATGGACCAGTGCTGGTCACCCATGTTGCAGAGCACGGAATTGCGACTGGGCCAGGTGCAATGAGCATGGCTGGGACGACTGGGGAGGAGCTGAGAACGGGGGCTGTAGGGGGCTGACTCTCTAAATATGGGCTGAGGCAGAGGAGGGTGTGGAGCAGCAGCAAGGGACAGAGGCCCCCACTAGTATGATGCTCTTGCTGATGCAGGTGTGGACGGGCCTGAGCTCCTGGGACAGCTGGACTAGCAGGGACTGGAGCCATGGGCGGGTACTCATACGATACTCTGGCTGTGCCAGCCACTGCTTGCCCTCGGCTTAGTCGTTAGCCAGTCCTAAGTCAAATGTTACTCTGACCTTCTGTTACTCAGTCACTGCACTGTACTTACTCCATCCCTACTCCTGTGTTATCAGCTGTGGCTCTCCACCCATCCCCTAACCAGTCTTAGCTTAGATGTTACTCTGTCCTTACTCAAATGGTACTCATTCCACAGCCAAAGGGTGTTCCAGCCTTACTCAAAGGCTGTTCAGTCCCTAGCTGCCGCCTCCTCTATTATAGCCTTACTCAGCCCTTGTGCAAATGTTACTCAGTCCTTACCCAAGAAGTACTCCATCCTTAGTCCAGGATGTTACTCTGTCCTCACTCAGTCCTGGCTTAGTTGTTCAGTCCTTACTCAAAGAGTAATCTCACCTTCCTAAAATGTCACTACCTCCTTACTCAAACATGACTCAATCTGTACTGAAACACCCTTTCTCAAAAGTTACTCAGTCCCTACCCAGCCCCTACTCTTTGTCTAACCATTAGATATTACTTATTCTTACTCAAATGTTATGAAATCCTCATCGAAATGTGACTCAATCTATACCTAGCCCTTACTGTGGCTTAATCGATTTGTTACTCACTCATTACTCAAACACTACTTATTCCTTACTCAAATGTTACTTGGTCCCTTTCCAGCCCCTGCTCAGTCTTACCTGAGTTGTTACGCAATGCTTAGTTAAACACTACTCAGTCATTACTCTGTCCTTACTCACTTGTTACTCAGGCAAATCCCTCCTTGTCCGTGCTCTAGTCCAGCACTGCTCAGGACTGGACCTTATGTCCCTTCCCCACCTCCTCCAGCCTCACCCTGCAGCCCCCACACTCCCTAGCAGCCCTGATGGACCCGGATCAGGCTGTCCCCAGCGAAAGGTTTTGTGTGTTCCTGGCTCCCCTGGCAGCTAGGAGGGATCAGCTGCACTTGGAGGGGTTAAGCCTTTAGCGCAGGGGGTAAAGGCTAGGGGTTTGAACCCCGTTATGGGAGAGTCTGTTTGAAAGCAGTCCCTATAACCCCCTCTGCAGTGCCCCCCCCCCAAAGTATATATATATATATAATGTGTGTGTGTGTCTGTATATATGTACATATCTAGCCTTTTTTATATGCAGCATGTAGTGCTTGTAAGATGGAAAGTCTTTCCCTGGGAGAGCCATAACCATAGTAATAAACATAACGATGACACTCTCCAGGTGACATGCAGTCACCTCTGGGGTGGGACAGCTGGGGAACGGCCACACACAACACTGCACGAGGATGGCTCACCTGGTGCTGAGATGTAGCCACCTTCTCCCCTGGGTCAAAATGGTCCCCCAGACTTCACCCTGTTTCCCCTTCTGTCCCCCTCCTCTGACTCATAAGGCTTAAGGTGTTGAGGTGGGAGTTGGTGGTGGTGGGGAGGGTGTCTGTTAACCCTTTCTTTGCTGGGCACCTGGCAGCGCTGGGGCTAGGGAATGTAGCTGGAATGTTGTGGTGGGGTGCTTCCTGGGGTGAGGGTGGGTTTGTTTGGGGATCCAGTCTTGGCAAGTGTCAGGTTCTGCTGAGAACCAGATCCCTGTGCAGAGAGGAGGGAGGGATCCCCGGCTGTGAACCCCTGCATGGAGGAGGATTCTACAGCAGCTCCCTGCATGAGTAGGAAGGTGGGATCCTGGACTGGATGTCAGGCTGGCGAGAAGGATGGGGGACTAGAACCAGGTCCCTGGGGGTGGAGAGAGAGCCAAGAGTGGATCTCTGCCTGCAGAGGAAGGGGGATCCCATAATGGGTCCATGCAGGGGGAGGAGAGCGGGATCTTGGTCTGGATTCCTGTGGGAAGAGGAGGGGATCCCAGGGGATCGAGGAGGGAGGGGGAGGCTAGAGTAGGTCCTTGCACAGATAGGGGGACTGCACTGGCCTCGATTCAGTAGGGACAGAGACCCCCAGCCGTGTCCCGCTCCAGCCCTGTAGGTGGGGGTTTGGTCTCCAGTTTGGGGGGCATGCTTTGGCTGAGCAGGCGAAGGGTTAGCCCACCTACACGGGTCTGTGGGCGGGGGGCTGGGGCGGGGAGTGCGGCGAGGGAGGCGCCGGGCGAGCATCCAATGTACGAGAACCATTAAACTCTCCATGGAACCTGGGCGTCCCGCGTCTTCCTTTGATCCTCCCCGCCCAGCCCGAGCGCCCGGCCCTGCCCTGGGGTCGGGCCCCTGGGCCCATCCAGCCCCGCGTCTGCCCCTGCCCCACGCGCGGGTCTGCCCCCCGTCAGACTCGGATCACACCCCGCGGCCACGGCGTAGGCTTTGCTGGAAGTGCCCACACGCCCCGAGTCCAGAACTGGACCCAGGTGTCCGGGCTCCCCCCCCTCCCCCCGAGCCAGGCATCGAACCCAGGCTCCCAGCCCCCTCGCCCATGTGGCCTGGGTTATGCCACACCAAAGATGGCCCCTCAGCTGCCAACTCTTTGCCACACCAAAGATGGCGACGGACCCCCCCCTCCCATCAGCCTGTGCGGGGAGGAAAGAGCCTCGCGGCTGTCGCGGGGCGGCTCCTTGTTACACGCCACACTCGAGATGGCGTCTCCCCTTCGACGCCCGCTCCGCCGTGCCACGCTCAAGATGGCGCCGAGCTCTGCCACGCTCAACATGGCGGACGCGAACACGCCGCACGCGCGGCGGCGGCCGGAGGGCGTGGCCGGAAGCGCGTGGGCGCGGTGAGGGCGCAGAGGAGGGCGGGGCCGCAGCGCCGCCGCTTCCTGCTTCCGGTCGGTCCGGCGGGGGGCGGGGCGCGGGCGATGGCGGCGGCCGGGGGGGTCCCGGGGCTCGAGGCCCAGCGGCGCCAGGTGGAGGCGGCGGAGCGCGGCCTGCGGGCGGGGGAGCGATGGTGAGGGGCGGGGCGGGGGGAGGGGGGCTGTGGTGTCCTGGGTCCTGTCTCGGGGGCAGGAGGGGCTGGCCTGGGGGGCTTGGATCAGGCGAGCCGCCCCCATCGCTCCCCCTGCGGGCCTGGGCGGGGGGGGAGACGAGCCCCCGCTGACCCCAAGATACTGGGGGTCCCCTGCCCCCAGGGCCCCCCCCCGCTAACGCTGGGGTCGCCGCTGCTGGGGCCCCTTATGCCCCCGAGGAAGCTGGCTGCCCGCCCCGCCCCCACTGATTGCCCAGCGATGACCCCCCTACTAGGCTCCTGACCCCTTTCTGGCCCCAGGGCTCCTCCCCCTGGAAAGTGCGGGGCCAACCCCAGCTCCTGAACGTCCCGCCCCCACAGAGGTCGCAGTCCAGGACAGTTAATTGTTCAGCTAACAGCACGGAGAGCTCATGCAGCGTTATGTGCGGCTGTTCCCCAGCTGCCCCACCCCAGAGGAGGCTGCATCTCAGCCCCAGGCAGGTCGTCCCTGTGCGGCATCATGTGTGGCTGTTTCCCGTAGACGTGGGTCCCGCTAGGGTGTAGGTAGCAGCCAGGTAGAGCTGCCCCAGGGTGGTCCCAGCAAGGGAGGGAGTGAAATTGCTGGCAGGTCACTTCATGGCAAGTAGCTGATGTTAGCACACAACCAGGAAGTCCCTTTCCCAACTCACCAGGAAGCAAAGGCAGGACTTTCTTGTGCAGCGAAAGTTCATTGACTCATCTGCAAATACCTAGTGTCATTGTGCCCTGGCCTGAGATGCTGCCACCACTGGGAGAGCCGCACATAACGCCACACAGGGACAGCTTGCCCCATGCTGAGATGCAGCCAGTTCTGGGGGGCAGCTGGAGAGCAGCCACATATAACGAGGGATGGCAATTTGGTAAAGGAAGTGACAGACTCCAGTACCCAGCTGGGGCTGAGAAGGCTTTCTTTGCTTTGGGATTGGCTAGGACACCTGGGTTTGTTCTTTCCTGTCAGGGGTGATATGAAAAGAGACCCCCTGCTTGCTCCCGCAGCTCTGGTGGGCAGCTCTGGGGTAGATCGGGGTGGGGAGGGGAGTCATGGGGAAGGTGGGAGAGGCAGGGCCGAGCTGGGAAGATTAGATGGCAAAAGTGGGAACATGAAGGTAAACTTCAGGCCAGGGACTGGCTGGCTCAGGGGGGTGGGGAATGGGCCACTGGGCCTTTCCCCTCTAGGGGGCACGAGCCCCAGCTGTGTATGCATGTGGGGGGTGAAGAGCTGTACTTGTGGGGGATCTGCAGCTGGGTCCATCTCCCCGTTCCCCCCCCCCCAGGTACCTGCTGGAGAATCACTGGTACCAGCAGTGGAAGCAGTACGTGGAATCAGGCGACCAGAACTCCAGCTCCTTCCCGGGGCGCATCAACAACTCCGAGCTCTTCGAAGGTACCCGACCACCAGGACATCTGCATCTCCTGCTGGCTCTGGGAGGGGAGTGGGGGCTAGTGGTTATAGCAGCGGGGCTGGGAGCCAGGAGGCCTGGGCGCTGGCAGGGGAGCGAGGTTTGCTGTCATGTAGCAGTGAGTTCCAGAGGTGAATTCCTCAGGGTATTTAAAGATCGTAGTTGTCCTCTTAGCCTGCAATAGTGACTTGGCTGCTGGTGCTGTCCCCTGCCCTGCTCCCTGGTTGTGCTTGGGCTCACCTCTCTCTCCTCCCTCCAAGACCTGGAGTCGTTCCGGCTGAAGGAGCGGCTGGTGGAGTCTGAGGAGTATGTCCTGGTGCCCAAGGACGTGTGGAACAAGCTGGTGAGCTGGTATGGGCTGGAGCATGACCAGCCGCCCATTGAACGCAAGGTGAGGGAGGGCCATCCTTGAGCGCTAGGGCATGGAGGGCAGGCATGCGGGGTGGTGGCTCGTGCGTGGAGCTGATGCAGGCAGGGCAGCTTGGTGGCGCCAGGATACGGCGAGGCCCAGGGGGCCAAACCCACAACCCCCCCGACATCCCAAGCTCAGTTGGGTGGGCTGCGGGAGGGCACCCCCTTGGTTCTGGCTGCCCACACAGCTGACGGTGAGAGAGGTTTCTGCCTGGGTCCTGAGGCTGTGGAGGGGGAGAGGGCAGCTCTGCCCTCCTCCCATGGTCCTCTCTGCCTAGGAGCCTGGGTCCCCCCCCTGCCCTGGCAGCCAGGGGGTGGAAGATGGCTGGCGGGGTGTGAAGAGATGGTCCCCCCCACTCCTCCCCAGCTGGCTCACAGCCCCGGTCTCTCGCTGGCAGGTGGTGGAGCTACCCAGCACGCAGAAGGTGGAGGTGTACCTGGTGGAGCTGTACTTGTGCCAGCACGATGACATGGAGAGCCCTGTCAGCGCCCAGTTCAGCCGCGTGGATACAATCGGTAACCCGGGCCCCCGGGGATGGGGGGGCGCTGAGTTGCTGGAGACCAACCCTCAGGGCCTGCAGTGGGCAGCCCTGTGGGTTAACGCTCCCCTCCCTGCAGACGCTGTGCTCCGGGAAGCCCGGCGCCAGTTCGAGGTGCCCCCCGAGGACGAGACCCGGCTCTGGGTGAAGAACTCGGATGGATCCTGTGAGCGGCTCCGGAACATCCGCATGACGGTGCTGGACGCCTGCCTGAGCCCGGGGCAGGTAGGAGCTGGGGGTGCCGTGCTGCCGGGGACGTGGCAGGGGGGTGCTCTCCCCTGGCAGTCAGGGCCGGGTGCTGTGCCACGCTGCGGGGAGCCCGGGGGCAGGTGAGTTCAACTAACTCACTGCCCCTCGTCACCCCCAGGTGGTGATAATGGAGACACGGAACAAGGATGGAACCTGGCCCAGCTCTCGACCCCATGTCATGTGAGTGCCCCGTTCTCATGGGGGGTGATTGTCCCAGCATAACCCAGCTGCCCTGCCACAGAGGTGGCTGCATCTCAGCACCGGGTGAGCCGTCCCCATGCAGCACTGTGGGGATATTCCCAGCCGCCCCGCCTCACTGCCTGCATCCTCTGCTCCCCAGGAGGAACTCGGTGGAGGATGAGGAGCTGTACAGGGGGCAGCCAGGGATTTGCGGCCTGACGAACCTGGGCAACACCTGCTTCATGAATTCGGCCTTCCAGGTAACTTTTCTGCCCCAGGCTCGGAATCCCCCTTGGGGTCAGCCCGCGGGGCTCATGACACACACGGTTGCTATTCCACTGCCATCCAGGAGAGGGTGGCAGCCCCATGCGTGTACCGCAGTGCCCTCTGCTGGATTGAACTGATGAGCTCGGAGGGAGGGGTGCGGCTGCTCCAGGAAGGTACCCCTGGGTCGGGGACGGGAGTGGGGTCCATGGGTTAGAGAGAAGGGGCCTGGAAGCCAGGACACCTGGGTTCTCTCCCCTGGGTGGAGGAGGGGAGTGGGGTCCAGTGGTTAGAGCAGGGGGGCTGGGAGCCTGGACTCCTGGGTTGTCTTCTTGGCTCTGGGAGTGGTGTGGGGTCTAGTGGTTAGAGCGGGGCACAGCTGGGGTCAAGTACACCTCGGTTCCATGTGGGGGTGCAGTGGTTCGGGGTCCCCCCCTTGCTGACTCTCCCCCTCTCATGCAGTGCCTCAGCAACGTGCCCCCCCTCACGGAGTACTTCCTCAACAACCACTACCTGGGGGAGCTGAACTTCAGCAACCCGCTGGGCATGAAGGGCGAGATCGCCGAGGCCTACGCCGACCTGGTCAAGCAGGCCTGGTCTGGCCATCACCGCGCCATTGTGCCGCGCATGTTCAAGGTACCGACTGCCCCATCACCGCCCCCCCCGCCCTGTCCTCTGCTCTGGGCACCCCTGCCCCCTTGTGCCATGCCTGTGCAAGGCCCCAGCCCCACTGTGCCTGGCCCTTCCCCCTGCTCCATTTCCCTTTTTCCCTCCTCTCTACACCCCAGTCATGGGAAAGGGCTGGGGCTGACTGCCAGCGTCCCCCCCATATACCTAAATCCTGGGGAGGGGGCTGGCCCCACCGGCCCCCCGTCTCCCTCCAGTCCTGGGGAGGGGCTGGTCCTGTGTCCCGGAGGGCAGGGTGGACCCTGTCGGTCCCTGGGCTCGGCGCCCCCCAAGCCTGACACCCACTGTCCCCCAGACCAAGGTGGGGCACTTTGCCTCGCAGTTCCTGGGCTACCACCAGCACGACGCGCAGGAGTTGCTCTCCTTCCTGCTGGACGGGCTGCATGAGGACCTCAACCGGGTCAAGCGCAAGGACTACGTGGAGCTGCAGGACGCAGCCGGCCGGCCCGACGAGGTGAGGGGCCGGGCGCCGTGGGGCGGGGTCTCGGCGGGGAGCGCTCCCCTGTTGCTCAGTGCTGTTGTCACCCAGCTGGCGTTCTATTTGGCCGTTACTGGCTGCCCCTCCCCAGAGGTGGCTGCCACACATCCCAGCCTGCCATCCCCTCGCCCTCCAGGAGGTGGCGGAGGAGGCCTGGCGGAACCACAAACGCCGGAACGACTCCATCATCGTGGACATCTTCCATGGCCTCTTCAAGTCCACCCTGGTGTGCCCGGCCTGCGGCAAGGTCTCCGTCACCTTCGACCCCTTCTGCTACCTCAGCGTCCCTCTGCCCGTCAGCCTCGAGCGCACCATGGAGGTCTTCTTCGTGTACATGGACCCCCACCGCAAGCCCCAGCAGGTCTGCCCCGGACGCCTGGGGTCTTTGGCTGGCTCTGGAAGGAGGGTCTCTGGGTTAGAGTGGAGGGGGCTGGGAGCCAGGACTCGTAGGTTCTCTTCCCAGCTCTGGGAGGGGAGAGGGGTCTAGGGGGCAGAGGAGGCGGGGCGAGGAGCCAGGACTCCTGCATTCTCCCCCCGGCTCGGGGGTCTAATGGGTTAGAGCAGGGGGCTGGGAGCAGGGGCGGGGTATGGTGCTGGGGGGTGTTTCTGACACTGGTTTTGTCCCCCCTCCCGCAGCACAAAGTGGTCGTGCCCAAGGCTGGCAAAGTGCTGGATCTCTGCATCGCCCTGGCCAAGCACACGGGGGTCCCGGCTGAGCAGGTCAGCACCCACCCTGCCCCAGAGCTGGCTGTGAGGGGGTGGGTCTTGGGGCCTCTCCCCTCCAGGGGCTGTGGCAGCCCCACAGGACGGGTGCGGTGCCCCACCCTTCTTGGCCTTGGTGCCCCGAGCCTCCCAGCTTTGCTGGTTCCTGGGGTCCATGCTGGGTCTCTGAGGTGCTGGGGGTGAGCAGGCATCAGCCGATTCTTCAGCGACCCACTTCCCTGCGGCCCCAGCAGCCAGGTGCCACCTCCCCCCATGAACAGCCCCACGAGCAATGCAAAGTCCACGGGAAACTGAGGTGCACACAGGGCAGGGACTGGCTGGCTGGGGAGTGGGAATGGGGGATGCTGGCCCTATTTCGGAGGGGTTCTCAGGGCTGGTCTCCCCCCCTTTCCAGATGATGGTGGCTGACGTATTCAGCCATCGCTTCTACAAGCTGTACCAGGCGGACGAGGCGCTGAGCGGCATCTTGGAGAGAGATGACATCTTTGTGTGAGCGTCGGGGGGCTGGGAGGTGCTGTCTGGGGCAGTGCGTGGTGGGGGGCAGGGAGAGGGGTCTGTGGGGGTGCCCCTTCCCCCATGGATGCAAAGGGGGGCTGTGTCTTAGCACCCTTCCCCTCTGGCGCTAGGTGGCGGGATGGGCGGACACAGGGCAGCGCGTAGGGCCATGGGTACCGCGTGGGAGGCCGTGTCTCAGCTCTTTCTCCCCCCAGATACGAGGTGGCAGGGGCACAGGCGGAGCCAGGGGGGGTGCTGGTGCTGCCCGTGTACCTGCGGGAGCGGGCGCCCCCCCGCGATGGCGCCAGTGACCCGGGCTACGGAGTGGTCCTGTTCGGGCACCCGCTGCTGGTCTCGGTGCCCCGGGCACAGCTATCCTGGGACGCCCTCTACAGGCTGCTGCTGGAACGGCTGTCGTGAGTGCCCCCTGCTGACCTCTGACCCCCTACAACCCCCCCACCCCTCTCTGACACCCCCCCCAGACCCCTGCCCTCTGGGACCTCATCCCCTGGAAACCCCACTGATCTCTAATACCCACCCCAGGGACCCCTGCCCCTTCCTGCCCCCTGCTGATCTCTGAGGCCCCCCTGGACCTCTGCCCACCCCACCGGGTTCCCCCGCACTCCCACCTCTGGCCCCCGGGACCCTCCCCACACTGCTGTGGCCCTGGCGGGACTGGCCCTGCCCCCACATTCCGGGGGTGCCCCCTCTGCCCTGCTCCTGAGTGTGGGCCCCCGGCTGAGGTCGGGGGTGTGTGTGTGGCTGTGCCCCCGCTAAGGCCGGCTCTGCCCGCAGGCGCTACGTGAGGCGGCCGGAGTCGGGCTCGGAGGAGGAGGAAGAGAGCGAGGAGGAAGATCTGTACAGCCCCCAGGCCAATGGGCTGAGCGAGGGTAATGGGTGCTGCCCGCCCCATGGCACTGGGGGGTGGGGGGGCTGCAGACCCACGGCAAGGGGGGCTGCCTGTCCCGTGGCATTGTGGAACAGGGGAGCAGTGGGGTGGGGGGTTCCCTAGTTGGGGAAGGAGCTGTGGGGCTGACCCATCATTTCATGGGGGGTGAGCTGGACTCCGTCTGCTCCCCCCAGGTAAATAGTGGTTCAGCCCCCTCCCTGCCCCTCCTCTCAGAAATTGGGATTTGCCCCATGGCA
>ML675667.1:2664445-2688577 GCA_007922155.1 Mesoclemmys tuberculata | reverse complement strand
GCAGCCACTGGGACCAGCAACCGGCCCTGAGCAGCCACTGGGACCAGTAACCGGCCCACGAGCAGCCACTGGGACCAGTAACCGGCCCTGAGCAGCCACAGGGACCAGTAACCGGCCGGCGAGCAGCCACTGGGACCAGTAACCGGCTGGCGAGCAGCCACTGGGACCAGCAACCGGCCCTCAGCAGCCACTGGGACCAGCAACCGGCCAGCGAGCAGCCACAGGGACCAGTAACCGGCCGGCGAGCAGCCACTGGGACCAGTAACCGGCTGGCGAGCAGCCACTGGGACCAGTAACCGGCCCTCAGCAGCCACTGGGACCAGCAACCGGCCAGCGAGCAGCCACAGGGACCAGTAACCAGCCGGCGAGCAGCCACTGGGAACCAGCAACCGGCCCGCGAGCAACCACTGGGAACCAGCAACCGGCCCACAAGCAGCCACTGGGGACCAGCAACTGGCCCACAAGCAGCCACTGGGACCAGTAACTGGCCAGCACGGAACTGGGGGGGTCAGCGGGGGTCCCATGGAGCCGCCCGCTCCATCCACTGGGCCCGCTGCCATGCTGACAGGTTAGTGGGTGATGCTGAGAGGCAGCCACCTCTGGGGTGGGGCAGGTCATGAACGGCCACACATAACAGCCACTGTAGCAGGGGCTGGCCCCTGTTGATCCTCCCCCCCTCAGCCTGGTGCACGGCAACCCCTAGGGCATTGGGGCCAGCACTAACTGTGAGGGGGTAGCACCCCTCCAGCTCTGCCGGTGCCCCTCACTCCCGATTCACAGCCCCCACTCAACCCTGGGCTCCCCCCACGTTAGGTTTGATCCAACTGCAGAAAAATCTTATTTTTAGGCCGAATCCTGACATTCGCCTGGCATGTGAGGGGGCGGCTGGGGGAGAAGGGAGGGAGGAAATGAGTGTTCAGATAAAGAGCCCGGCTCCCTTCTGCGCCCCCCCAGGGCTGGGCCAGCAGGGGTTGCAGGTCGGGAGTGAGGGGCACTGGCAGGTTTGGTGGGGGGCTGGACCCCGTCCCACGCTCTCCCCGTCTCCCGCAGCCATGGACCCCTCGGTGACGCTGTGGCAGTTCTTGCTGCAGCTGCTGGAGCAGCAGAGCAACGGGCACTTGATTGCCTGGACCTCCAGCGACGGCGAGTTCAAGCTGGTGGACGCCGAGGAGGTGGCCCGGCTCTGGGGGCTGCGCAAGAACAAAACCAACATGAACTACGACAAGCTCAGCCGTGCCCTGCGCTACTACTACGACAAGGTGAGTCCCCCACCCCCTCCCAGGGACCCAGGCCCCGCCTGGGGCACCCGCCAGGCCGCATTCCCCTCCTAGGGCCAGAAGAGGACCCAGGAGTCCTGGCTTCCTCCTCCACCCCGGCTCTAACCACTAGACCCCATTCCCCTCTGAGAACTGAGGAGAGAACCCAGGAGTCCTGGCTCCCAGCCCCCCCGTCTGTATCCTCTCTTTTTGCAGAACATCATCCGGAAGGTCAGCGGGCAGAAATTCGTCTATAAATTCGTCTCGTACCCAGATCCGGCTGGCGTGGAGGGAGCCCAGGAGGAGGGGACACTCCGGCGGGTGGAGCCAGCCCTGGCTGACCCCCAGCTGGCAGAGGGGAGCTCCGGGCCCCCTAAGTCCCTGCGTGGGGGGGGCATTCCCCGGAGTAGCCGTAACGAGTACATGCGCTCTGGTCTGTACTCTACCTTCACCATCCAGTCACTGCAGGCTGTCCCTGCTGGGCGAGCGCCCCGCCAGGACCCCCCAGCTCCCAGCAGTGAGCTCCCTTCGCCCCCCGACCTGTCTGCCACAGAGACGGAGGAGATTCCCCAGCTGGAGATCAGCATTGAAGGCGCAGATGAGAGCGAGCCGCTGCAGGTGAGATGTCCCTATCGCCTCACCCCAGAGGTGGCTGCATCTCAGCCCCAGATGAGCTGTCTCCATGTGGCGTTACGTGTGGCTGTTCCGAGCTGTCCCACCCCAGCGCTGGCTGCATTTCTCAATCTTGTCCCCCAGGTCTTTGTGGCGCCGGAGCCCCTGGACGTGGAGCACCCCCCACCGGAGGAGACACCTCTGCGGGACGCTGGGCTGCGGCCGGTGGTGGTGAAAATGGAGGCGCAGGGGGACGTGGAGAGCTCCCCGCTCCTGGTTGTGATCGACTCGGGGGTCAAGCAGGAAGACCCACCTGCCCAAGAGGCCCCGCTGGGGATGGAGGCGGAGCTCCCAGCTCAGACAGAACCTGGGGTGGGGAGCAGAGAGCGCGGCTCTGGGGGGTCCCCCAGTGAGGGGCATGGCCCCAAGGGGCGGAAGCCCAAGGACCTGGCGCTGCCCTCCCTGCCTGGGCCGGAGAAGAGCAGTGCAGCCAGCAGCTCCCTGCTGCCGCCCGGTGGGGGAGCGGGCAGTGGGTTGACCCCCACCACGGTGATCTCCTCGCACGCGCTAGTGAGTGTGGTGATGGGGGGTGGCGGGGCAAGGCCTGGGGAAGGGGTCTGGGGAGGGATCCGTGGGTGGGCATGGGGCTGGGGCAGAGGGGGAGGGGTCTGTGGATGGGGGAGGGGCGTGACTGGTGGGGGAGGGAGGGGCCTGGGGAAGTAGTGGGTTGAGGTGGGGAATTGGGCCGGGGGGGGGGCTGGGGTGGGGTCATGGGTAAAGGGGCCTGTGATGGGGACGGAGCCGCCTGGGGGGCCTGGAGGTGAGGGAGGGGTTCTTGGGAGCAGGGGCTGGGGAGAGCGAGCTGGGGTTGGATGGGGAAAGGGGGGTCTCTCTTTCTCTCACTGCCCCCCTCTCCTATGCAGACTCCCGTCCTGCTGACCCCCAGCTCCTTGCCACCCACCATCCACTTCTGGAGCACTCTGAGCCCCATTGCCCCCCACAGCCCGGCGAAGCTCTCCTTCCAGGTACGCAGGGGGCTGCGGGTTGGGAGTGGGGCACCGGCAAAGCTGGCGGGGAGTCCTAGGCTAGCAAGGACTGTGGGTCGGGACTGAGGCACCGGCAGAGCTGGTGGGGAGCCCTGGGCTAGCAGGGGGCTGTGGGTCAGGACTGAGGGGCACGGTCAGTGGGTCATTTCCCCACCTCTCCCCACAGTTTCCCTCTAACTCCAGCGGGCAAGTCCACATCCCCTCGCTGAGCGTGGACGGACTCTCCACTCCTGTCGTGCTGTCCCCGGGGCCCCAGAAGCCGTGAGTCCAGACGTCCATCTGTCCGTCTGTCATCTGTGTCTCTCCGCTGCTTGCGGAGGTGGCTGAGGGAGTGCCTGCCCCACGTCCGGATTCTTCTCCCAGTGCTGCAGGACTATTTACCCGGGTGGCTGGGTATGCCCGTGACCTGCTCTTGACCGAGAGCCCTGCTTGGTGTCAGCGGTGGGATGCGCCTGCTGGCTTGTTTTAAATGGGAGCCGGAGTATGCTGCCATTCTGCCCCTAGGGGGCGCAACATGGGACATTTCCCTTGGTGGGTGCGTGACCTTGAGCTGCCCCCCACTCCTCTGGGGGCCTTGCAGCTCTGATCCCATTTTTCTGGGGTCGTTGTGTTATTCCCAGCCCGGGTGGCTCAGGGTCTATTTTTGATGTGGAAGGATACGTCCCTCGGGGCTGGGGTGTTATGTAGTTATGGGGCTGATTTTATTTATTACCCAGGGCCTCCTGGCCTGGGTTTGAAACCCTCTGTCGGTGTCTTCGTTGACTTTCCTCACGCTGCACCCTCCTTGTAGCCCCTCTTTGTGCAGGCTTAATGTCAGCCATCTTTGTTTCGAGATGGTAGCTTGTTGGCCATCGTTTCAGTCGCCTGGGGGAGAGGAGAACCATTGTATGGGCTATCGTGGTTTTGGCTGAGCCAGAGTCTGTCGGCCATATTAGTTTTGGCTGGACCAGGAGCAATCAGGTCAGCCATATTGCTTTTGGCTGGTAATGGGAGTGGGGGTTGTCAGCCATCTTTGTCTTGGCTGGACCGAATGGGGGGATATGTCAGCCATATTTCTTTGGGATGGAAAGGGAGGAGTTTTATCAGCCATGTGTGTTTTGGCTCAACAGAGGTAGGGGAGTGAACGGAGCCTGGTCCGTTTTTGCTTAGGCTGGGCAGGGTCAGCCATGTTTGTTTTGGCTGGATAGGCGTGTCGGCCATCTTTGTTTGCTGACATGGCACCTGCCCCGTTCATCCCTGGTTCTGGCAGAGGAAGAAGTCCTGCTTTCTGCTTCTTGTTCCTTGATTTATTTCCTGGAGGTCAAAGGTCACCTCCTTGTGTTGCCATAGAAGTGGCAGGCAGAGGAAGTCCCGCCCTATTTCCCTCCTGAAGGTCAAAGGTTGCCTGTTCGTCACTGTGGAAACGGCTGAGAGGGAAGTCTCACCCCACTGATTTCAGGGGCTCTTTCCCTCCTTGCAAATCCGTTTCCTTGATTTATTTTGTGACGATCAAAGGTCACCATGGAAATGGCCAAAGAGAAAGTCCCGCCCCTCACAGCTTTCATGTGGAGGATTACTTCATTTACTTACCATTTGTTGCCAGGGAAATGACAGCAGAGGAAGTCCTCCCTTTTGAGGACAGTCACACTCTTGTTCCCTCCACTGACTGACTTCCTGCAGGTCCACAAGTGCCTGTTTTGCTGCCATGGAAATGGCAGAGGAGGAAGTCCCGTCTTGGGTCCATTCCACTACTTCCCGTTCAAAGCTTGCTTATTCTGGGGAAGTGCCAAAGGAGGCAGTCCCGCCTTATTAACCTCTCATCTACTTCCTGCAAGTTAAAGGTCACCTATGCTGTGGAAGGAGCAAAATAGGAAGTCCCGCCCTTCTCACCACCATTGAATTCCTGTCAGTCCCACAGGGCCTGCTCTGCATAATATGGGAAGGGGCTGCCTTGTATTTTTGTTTTGATACCAAACTTCTCTGGGGCTGAGAGCCTCTTGCTTGAGATATATATAGGTAGACAGATAGATATATTTTTGTGGGTCCATCCCACGGGGCTGAAATTTTAAATGTAATTTATTTAGCATCCCGTGGGATTCCCAGCTCCTTTCTATTTTTCAGAGAGTATATTGATATTGAGATACGGGCATAGATTATATACAAACCTACAGGGCTCGATGCCAGCGGGGCACACGTTGCCTGCTGGGCCGTCTTTTTTGATATAAAAGGGTTCTATTTTTTAACGGGGAAGAGGGCTTTTAAGGTGGAAGTGGGGGAATTCAGGAAGGGGGGGGATTTACTTCCCTGGATTTGGGGGTGGGATTCGGAGAGCGTTTGGAGGCACGAGGTAATAACATGGTGAAAAACTGGGCCAATCTCTGAGTTTCCATTCCCTTGGTGTCGATCAGGGGAATGTCACTGGCGTTAACGCAGTGGGATGCCTGCATTGGGGAAAGGGCTGTCAGCTGAAGGGTGAGAGGAGATCGCTTGGACAGCAATACCTGGCTGTGGCCCGGTTGGCTCACCAACGGACTGACAGAGGAATTTGTGCTTGAAGTGCGGAGTTATCTGCCGTTCTGGAGCGACCCCCCGCTTCCTCTTGGTGCTGTAATAATCAGGCTGGTTTGCACCGGCCCAGCCCCCCCAGCCCTGGAGATCTCCACGAGAGCTGCCCGTGAACTCTCAGTGTGTCAGGTACTTTCGACAACTGACCGGGGCCGGTTGGACGGAGATTGAGCCGCACCTGCCCACAAGCCACACCTGACCATGGAGCCAATCACATGGCGGCCAGCAGGAAGCTGGGAATGGGCTATGGGCGGAGCCCACTTGGAGCATCAGTCAAACATGTGAGGCCAACATGGGTGAGCCATGAATAAAAAATGCAAAATGTGAGTAAACCACGAGGGCACACGTGTGAACCGTGGGCAAATCATGTGTGAAATAGGAGAATGTCATGAGTAAACCATGTGTAAACTATGAGTAGAACACGTGTAAATCATGAGTAGAATGTGTAACCCACAACTAAAACACGTACTGCCGTGCATCAGCCGTGTGTGGCCCGTGTGCTCCACCACGAGCCCTCACTGCCCAGGACCTGTTCTGGCTCTATTTTTACTGTCGGCAGCCCCCCCTCTCCCCCCCCCAGGGGCCACCAGCTGCCACTCCCCGATGTGTCCTCTGTCCCAAAGCCAGGACTTGGAGGTTGAGTTGTTTAGCATCCCATGGAGTGGGGTGGGAGCAGCTGGGGGGGGCAGTGGCTAGGTGGTGGTCAATGCAGACCCTGGCCTGGCTGGTGACCAGTGCGGCTTGGAGATTCCTAGCCAGGGGGGTTTAATCTAGCCAGGTATTGCCCATGGTGCCAGGATGGCAAACACTTCGCTCCAATGGGAATGGATCCCAGGATCACAGTATGCAGTGCAGGAGTGGACTGTAGAATCCCACTGTGGATGTTGACCCTGGGATCCTGTTGTGCCATGTGGGAGTGGATCCCAGGATCCATTGTATTGTGTGGGAGTGGATCCAGGGATCTTGCCATGTGGGAGTGGATCCCGGGATCTGGCCATGCCCTGTGAACGTGGATCCAGGGATCCTGCTGTGCTGTGGATGTGGATCCTGGGATCCTGCCATGCCATGTAGACCAGTGGGTCCTGGGATCCATTGTGTTGGGTGGGAGTGGATCCCAGGATCCTGCCCTGCTGTGTGGGCGTGGATCCCAGGATCCTGCCATGCAGACCCAGGAGTGGATCCTGCGTTTCCACCATGCCAAACTGGAGCAGATCCCAGGATCCTGCTGCGCTGGAGTGAATCCAAAGGCAGCACCTCCCCTGCTCACTTTCCCGCCTCTGCCTTGTTAAGGTTCCCCCCAGCCAGCCCCGCATTCCGTCTGTCCTCCCCCAGGGCGGGGCAGGGCTCACACTGGGTGTTTTAAGCGACAACTCGCCCAGGCGGCCCTCCCTGTAAATAAATCTATTTTTAAATGAGAGCCTCTCAGATTGGCATCCTTTGTCTCTCAGCTGGGGGGGGGGCACACTGGGTCAGGACACTGAAGGAGGGGTGGGCGATGGGGATCCATGGGGTAGCGGGGCCATGGAGGGCTGGTCGGCCGTGTGGGGTGGGGACAGTTGGTCAGGGCCCTGGGTGGGGGTGGTCAATAGGGGGCCAGGAGCTTGGCCTGGTGGGGGGGGGGTGCAGGCCGTCCTGCCCCCTCCCGTTCCTGCCCCCAAACCCCTTATCAGAGTTCATTTCTAGCATGGCTGAGCCTGGGTGCCGATCTGGGAACCCCCCAATTTGGGGGGGGGGAGCAATCAGGGAGGGTCAGAGAAGAGCCACGAGAAACCTGGCTGGAGGCTGAGAGACTCCAGCTGCTTGGCTGACTGGAGGAAGGGGGCGGGAGGCCTGGATCCCGGTTGGATGTGCCGACGCGGGGGCAGATAGTTAAGGCCGGGCCCGCCAGTCGGCGGAGGCAGGTGGGACCTGAGCCAGCAGCTGGACGAAGCCGACCTGGGGCTCAGATGTCGCAGTTTGAGGGTGAGGGGAACGAACCCTTGGGACGGGCTCCCCTGGGGCGTGGGCGATTCTCTGTCACCGGCCAGTTTTCTGTCGTGCTCAGCTGGTTTTCTAGGTACTCTGCTCTGGGAGTGCTGGGGGGGGAGGCGACACGGACTGGGGAGATGTCGGGGGGTGTCAGACTAGATGATCACCCTGGGCCCTTCTGGCCAAGGAAAGGCTGAGGTTCCCGCCAGTCTCCCCAATGACACAAACAAAAACTGACATGCTTTCTGTCAGTGTCACAGCTTTATTCTGTACCCACCCCCTGCCACTCTTCAGAGCCGCCAGCCCTCATCCTTCCATCCATTTCATCTCTCCCACCCTCCAGTCTGGCTGCAACAACTTGGGAGTGAGACCTTGGCTAAGAAGGGCCTTGGTGCTATTTCCACATGTGGGGGAGGAGGTATGTTTGTGGGGCATGGATCTGCCGGGGGGGGCAGACCAGGGGCATCCCCCCTTCGACACCCCAAATATAGGCCTGAGGGTGTGTGTGCGCGTGGAGGTGGGAAGTGATGTCACAGACAGGGCTCCCCCCTCTCCAAATTTTTCCATCTGTCTCTTGCCCCCCCACACCGGTGGCGGGGGGGCATCTCCTGGGCTCAGGGCTGCCACATATAGGTCTTGGAAGTGTCGATGTAGAGGGCCGGTGGGGGGGGCAGGGAGAGGTGAGGGGTCCCCTTCTGTCTCCCCCAGGCTGATGAGAGGGGGGTAGATCTCACTGAGGGGGAGGGCGGCTGGGGGCTGGCGGTAGGGCTTGAGGGCGTGCCGGCAGCCCAGGTCTCTGAGCCGCCGGCCGGCATACCAGGCCAGCACCGCCGCGCACAGGCCCGCCAGCAGCGAGCCACTCACGGCCGCCAGCGCTGCGCCCCCTGCCTCGTGTCCTGCCCCGTGTCCCGCTGGCCCCGCCGTGGTCACATTCAGGCAGGCCCACTGCGTGCCGGGGGCCGGGGCAGAGGCCGGGGCTCCCAAGAAGTCCCTGGAAGCACGGGAGGATGCGGTGGTTGCCACAGCGGATACGGTTGCTAGGGAGGCAGTGGTTGCCGTGGGGAAGGATGCGATTGCTAGGGAGGCCGGTGCCCTCGCTCTGGAGGATGCAGCCGTTGTCATGGAGGAGTCAGTGAGTGCGCTGGAGGAGGTGGTTGCCATGGTGGATGCCGGGGTGACCGGGGAGGATGCTGCGGTTGCCAGGGGTGATGCCGTGGTTGCTGGGGGGGGTGTCGCCATGGCCACCACGCTCAGGCAAATCTCATAGTGCGTGGCCGGCTGGAGGTGTGTCAGGTTGACCTGGTGGCTGCCGGATGGCACCTGGGCCGTGTAGCTCAGGTGGGGGCTATGGATGTGGATGGTGGCTGAGGCCCAGCGAGGGATGGAAGGCTGGGGGGCTGGTGAGGCCCCCGCGAGGCTCCACGGCGACACCTCCCCCCCCACCCACTCCACCACCACGAAGTGGGATCGGACTTTCTTCACCAGAATCAGCAAGGCTGGCCCCTCCCCATCTCCAGCCCCCCACCCTGGGCCCCCCCTCTCCCCTGCAGTCCCTGCCTCCGCCACTGGGCCCCCTTCCCTCCACCGCCCACCCCCCACCACCTCCAGCACCAGAGTGCGGCTGGCGGAGCCTGCCCCGTTCCACGCCACGCATGTGTACTGCCCTGCGTCGGCTGGCCCCACCCCGGCCAGCTCCAGGGCTCCCCCGGCCCGCTGCCGGCCCCGCCCCACACTGGGCAGCCTCTCCCCAGATGGTCCCAGCCAGTAGACCTCTGGGGCTGGCTCGGCACTGGCCGGGCAACTCAAGGTGATGGACTCGCCGGCTACCACCTTCAGCTTCTCCAGCCAGCCCTCGGGGGGAAAGGCTGGGGGGCAGACCTGCCCCCCACTGTCCGCCAGCCCCTCCCACAGCGGGCGGCCGGCTGCACCTGGCGGGGTGGCACAGAGGGTGGCCCGGGGCTCGACCAGTGCCAGCCGGGCAAGCCCCAGCCAGGCGGCTGGGCAGTCACAGCGCAGCGGGTTCCCGTGGAGGCTGAGTGTCACCAAGCCAGGCAGGGATGCCAGGAGCCCCCCGGGCAGCAAGCCCAGGGCCCCATTGGCGGCCAGCAGGCTGCGCAGGGATGGTGCCCCCCGCAGAGCTGCTGGGTGCAGGGAGGAGAGCCGGGGGTTGTTGTTCAGCTCCAGTTTGGCCAGCTGGGGCAGGCCGTCGAAGGCCCCCTCGGCCACGCCTGTTAGCTCCTCCAGCCCGCTGAGGCTCAGCTCCTCCAGGCGCGGCATCCCCTGGAAATCACCCGCCCGCAGCTCCCCAATTGGGTTCTTGTTGAGATCCAGGAACTTGAGCTGGGGCAGGCGGCACAAGGCGGCCGTGGGCACCTGGCCCAGCCGGTTCTCAAACAGCGACAGGCTCTCCAGCTCGGCCAGCCCCTGGAAAGCGTCGGCGGGCAGCTCCCGCAGCCCCAGGCCAGCCAGCACCAAGCTGTGCAGCCGCCCCAAAGGCTGGAAGCTGGCAGCCACCAGCTGGGCGATGGGGTTCTCGCCGATCATGAGGATCTCCAGCTGGGGCAGGGGCAGGAACCAGCGGTGGTCGATGGTGCGCAGCCGGTTGGCATTGAGGTGCAGCCGCAGCAGGTTGGCCAGGCCAGCGAAGGCCGAGGGGGCGATGGCGGCCAGGCGGTTGTGATTGACGTAGAGTTCCTCCAGGGCCCCCAGCCCCCGCAGGCAGCCGTCCGGCAGCTCCTCCAGCTGGTTCTCCTCCAGGTAGAGGGTGACGAGGCGGGAGAGGTTGGCCAGGCCCGCGTGGCGCAGGCTGGCCAAGCGGTTCTGGGACAGGTCCAGCTCCGTCAGGTTGGACATGCGTTGGAGCTCCCCGGAGAGCCGGGTGATCTTGTTGCTCTGCAGCAATAGGACCTGGGTGTCGGAGGCGAGGCCGGGCGGCACCCGCGTCAGCAGCAGGTCGTTGCAGTCCACCGTGCGCGCCTGGTGGTAGACGGACTGGGGCGTGAACCATGGCCGGGTCTCACACACGCACTGTGGAGGGCACGAGGCCAGCAGGCGGCTGGCTTGGAGCAGCACGGCCAGCAGGGCCCGGAGGGGCATCCTTGGCCTGGGTGGGGGGCAGCCCCCAGGAAAGGGGGCCCGAGGGAAAGGGGGACAGGGCTGGGAGGCAGCTCTGGGAGGGATGTGACCGGTGGAGGAGAAGCTATGGGGGCCGGTGATCCACGGACATCTGGGAAAAAGAGAGGAAGACAGACTGATGGACGCCAGCACTGACTGCCAGGAGAGCCCCCAGGTGAGTCCCCCTGCCCCCCACCGTCCAGCTGTGACTGCCAGGGGAGACGCCCCCTGGGTTAGGGGATGGGTGTTTCCACCCCAACCCAGGGCGCGTGCCCCCAATCTGTCACTTCACCGCGCCACGTGGGGATTGCCAGGAATAGGGGGCTGGCGGCAGCAGGGAATGATGGGTAATCACTGACCTACTTAAATCCCTGCAAAGCACCAGCTCCTCACCCTCCCCCCCCATTCTTGCCCCCTCCCTCTAGGACACGGGGAGGGTTGGGGGAGGCCCTTTAATCCCACTCTGTAGCTCATAGGGCTTGAGGGGGCAGCGGCAGAGCTGCGGGGGAGCCCAGGGCCGAGCTAGCAGGGGCTGTGGGTCGGGAGTGAGGGGTACAGACAGAGAAGCGGGGGAGCCCGACCCCCCCCACATTGTCTCTATTTTTAGATGCCCCTTGAGGACGTTTGGCATCAGTTGCTGCTGCTCCAGGGTGGCTGCAAATCAGCCCCTCCCGGCGCAAAGCCTGGCCCCCTGCCAACAGCTAGGCCTGCCCCCCTTTCACCCCAGCCTGACGGTGCTCCTCACTCCCGACCTGCCGCCCCTGCTCAGCTCAGCCTGGGGCTCCCCCCACCCAGCTTGCTGCTGGGGGGGGCTGCTGGGGGGGGGGAACTGGATGCAGCCTTGATGAGCAGGAAACAGCTTTAAAAACAAACAAAGGAAAAGGGAAAGGAGGGGGGGCTGGGAGCCAGAACTCCTGGGGCCCCTCCTGGGGGAGGGGAGGGGCCTATTGGGCGGGGGGGGGGAACTCCGGCCCAGCTTTGCCTGGTTTCCCGTTCCAGTATCTGACAGTTGGGAGCAGGCGGCTTATGAATATTGATGAGGACTGTTGAATAATTGAGCTTGTTCCCAGAAGGCCCTGCTTTGTGCTGACCCCATTCCTGTGGTTGGAGGGGCCCTCTGCCTGGGCGGGGGGAGGCTGAAATGAGGGGGTCTGCCTACGGTCCCTCCTGCTGGATACCTGGTGTGTGGGCTCCCATCCAGCCTCAGGGTGGGGACTGGGGTGCGTGGAGGGGGGGGGGCTGTCCCCTCTAAACGGATAGACAGATGTTGGGTATGTGACTGGAAAGAGACAGGGTGTACTGGGGTGGAGAGATAGATAGTAGATGATGGGGACGGGACGAGACGAGGGATGGATGGATAGATGCCATCTCTGCTGTTTCATATAATGCTGCTCATAACTTTCCGTTCCCAAATTTATGAACTTTGTCAATTTTTAAAGGTTTTTTCCCTGACTCTAACTGAATTCAAAGGCTCCCAGGGGAGGTTTGACAATAGAAAATAATCTCAAAGAGAGGAGTTCATCTCTTGGGGCTGCGACGTGGGGAAATGGCTCTTGGGATACGGATCGTTATTTTGTTCAAGTTGGAACAGTATTGGTTGGGAGGGAAAGTCTGCTTGTTCTAGCAATTCATGGCATTTAAGGCTGGGAGGGTCCTTCTGAACAGCAAATAAAACCAGAGGGAAATGCAGGCAAAATATGTCAGGGACCTGTGCTGCTTTCTAGGGAATAATAGGGGCAAAGATCAGGGGAAATACAAAAATGCCCACACACGGTTGGGTAACAAAGTGAAGTGAAAACTCTGGATTTGGGATGGGGGCTTTTAGGCGACAGAGCTGTGCAAAACACAGGAACAATCAGTGAGAACAGAGTTAAAATGAGTAAGTGAAATTATGGCCTTTGCATAGAATCCACCGGTCCTTAGGGCTGTCTGTGTCCCAGAGCAGATGGGGCCTATTGTGTGGATGTGGTTTGAAATCACGGACAAGGAAATGACAGTGAAAAATCGGTGAAAAAGTAGTGAGAGACATTCCGGGGTGGTTGAGATTCACGGGACAAACAGCTCTGGCAAAATCTATGGCAACCAAATTTGAATTGGCCTGACACAGCAGAGACACACAGTGAAAATGTAGTTCAGTAAATTCAGTCAAACTGTCAATTTCAGTGGGGTATGGGGGGTGGAAGATGAAATCTCTGCATGAAACCAGTTGGGGGCGGGAAGGAGGCAGAAATTGGTGGCAAAAAGAGTGGAAGAAAGTCAGTGAAAACCACACCAGTTTGGGGAGAGGAGGGGGGGCAGGACACAAAAACAGCAAAGGAAACTAGTCCATTGTTTTGGGGACATCCAAAATGAGGATAGAGCTTAGGGAAAACATCTGACCGAGGGGGGAGGTTGGCTGGTTTTCAGCGTCAAAATGAACATGAACAAAATGTGGCTAAAGACGCGGAGGGGAAAAACGGCAGGTCTGGGACACCGTGTGGCAGCTACCGGTGTGGAAAGGACAAACCAAAGCAGGGACAACATCCCCTGCAAGCAGCCGGGGAGCTGGGAGGGGAAGGGTGGCCAAACCCAAATGAAACCAGTCATAGGGCGACCTGGGGGCAGAACCAACCAGAAGATGAACAGATGGACGGACCTCACTACACCTGCCCCAGTGGAGCGAGTCATCTGTCTCTTTGTGAAAAACCCAGGAGTCCTAGCTTCCAGTCCCCCCCTGCTCTAACCTGCTAGACCCCAGTCCCCACCCAGAGCCAAGGACAGAACCCAGGAGTCCTGGCTCTCAGCCCCCCCGCACTAACCACTAGACCTCACTCCCCTCCTGGAGCTGGGGATTGAACACAGGTATCCTGGCTCCCAGCTCCTCTGCTGTCACCCACTGATTCAAACTTTCTCGTTGAAGTTTGTCTAGATAAGTCAGAGCAGCCGTGTCCAGACAGTCAGTTTGGTATGAGACGCCTGATCCCAGCCTTCTGGATACCCGCAAACTCTGACCCCCCCCCCTTCGCTATATTCAGGGAGGGACAGTGGGCGGGGGAGCCCCAGGTGTGTGATGGAAAATTTCAACACCTGCCCTCCCCTGTGTCTGGTCATTCCCAGGGGCCATCAGAGCTCGTTAGCAGAGAGCGCTAATTGGAGGGGGGGGGAGGTTGGATAGATAGACAAAGGGAGGGAGGGACGGAGTGATGGATGCATAGAGATGGCCAGCAAAATGGATGGATGGATGGATGGCTTTCTCTCTAGGAGGGTGGTGAAGTACGGGACTGGGTTACTCAAGGAGGTGGGGGAATCGCCGTCCTTGGGTGTTTTTAAGGCCCGGCTTGACAAAGCCCTGGCTGGGATGGTTTAGTCAGGGTCGGTCCTGCTTTGAGCAGGGGCTGGGACTCCGTGACCCCCTGCGGTCCCTTCCAACCCTCATCTTCTAGGCTTCTATGATTCTATGCATGGACAGAGGGCTGGCAAGGGGAATAGAAGGACAGATGGACAGTGGGGTGGACAGGTGGACAGATGGCTGGCAGGGTGGATAGATGGACAGACGGCCGGCCACCCAGCATGGTGGATGGCTGGATGAATGGACAGGTGAACGGGCAGCTGGCGCGGTGGGTGGGTGGATGGACGGATGGATGTACGGATGGGCAGGTGGCATGGCGGGATGGATGGATGGATGGACGGACGGACGGACAGCTGGATGGCGCAGTGGGTGGATGAACGGACGGACGGTGTGGTGGATGGATGGGTGGGCAGGTGGCGGGGGGACGGACGGGGGACAGACGGACAGCGAGGAGAGCGGTTGGCGCGGTGGGTGCCCGGACGGGTGGACGGACAGACAGCCGCCGGGCCGGGAGGTGCAGATGCGGACGGACGCCGGGAGGGGTCGCCAGCCCCGCCCCGCCCCGCCCCGCCCCACTCACCTGGCGCTCCCGGCTCCCCGCGCCGCTCGGAGTCCCGGCGCCAGCTGCTGGGGGGTGGGGCAAGGACACCGCCTGGCCCCGCCCCCTGGGTGACGGAGGGGCCGCCCCGGCCAATGGGGGATGAGGGGCCACCCACGAGGCGATCCCAGTGAGACGGGCCGGGGCATGACGTCACGGAGGCGCGGCTCAGCCCGCGGGGGGGCGCTGCGGGGCCCGGACGCCTGGGTTCTCCCGTGGCCCTGGGCAGTGGGGGCTAGTGGTTAGAGCGGGGGGTGCCCGGGTTCTCTTCCGCCCCTCCCCCGGGCAGAGCGGGCTGGGAGACGGCGCGGGGGTGGCCTGGAAACCTGCAAGGGGGGGCCGGGAGGGCTGCGGGTCCGGGGTAGCGGCACCCCCCGGGCGGGCGCTCGGACACAGGCTCCGCCCAGGGCACCCGCAGCCAAAATTAGCTGCCGTAAAGATCAGCACCTGCCCCCCCTCCCCGGGGCTCGCCCCTTAGCCGGTGCCCCCCTCTCTCCCCCCTCCCCCCAGCCCTGGGCTCCCCCCGCCCAGCCGGTGCCCCCCTCTCTCCCCCCCTCCCCCCAGCCCTGGGCTCCCCCCGCCCAGCCGGTGCCCCCCTCTCTCCCCCCCTCCCCCCAGCCCTGGGCTCCCCCCGCCCAGCCGGTGCCCCCCTCTGTCTGTCCATCCCCACACCCCTCTGTCCGTCCGGCAGGGGATTAATGCCAGGTGTCTGCTCGGGGCCCGGATCGGGGCCGCCGGCCCCGGAGAGGGGGAAGGCCTTTATCCCAGAAACAGAGGCTGGACGGACAGAGGGGTGTGGGGATGGACAGACAGAAGGGTGTTTGGGGCTGCTGGATGGATGGAGAGAGGGGCGTGTGGGGACGGACTGGGGGGATGGAGGGACAGAAGGCTGCGTGGGGATGGACAGACAGACGGGGGCCTGTGGGGACGAACAGAGGGGTGTGCGAGGACGACAATTGGCCTGCTCCGCCGGGTGGCCTGTTCCCAGGTGTGCGGCTCAGGGGACCTGGTGTGTTCAGCTCCGGTTCATGGCTCAGCTCCACATGCTGGTGCTGCGGGACCCATTTTGGGACGGGTGAGGCTGGCCCGCGGAGGGTGTCCCAGGCCTGCAGGCCACACCAGGCGCGGGCCAGTCCCTGAGGCCGGAGCCTCCACGGGTCCCGGGAACCCCCTGGCTGCTGAGCGCCGTCAATCACGCTGACCCACCTGGAGAAGGATCAGCCGAGGGCGGTGTTCAGTCAACCCCACCTGCCCTCCTGGGCCGCAGAGTCCCCGCCTGCCCCCATCCAGCCTGGAGCTCGCGGGGAGCTAGAGAAAGTGTCTAGCATGGAGGAGGTTTTTAAGGCCTGGCTTGACAAAGCCCTGGCGGGGATGATTTAGTTGGGGTTGGTCCTGCTTTGAGGTGGGGGTTGGACTAGACACCGCCGAGGTCCCTTCCACCCCTCATCTTCTAGGATTCTATCTAGTGATGGCCAGCGGGACCCCCCCTGCTCCCCCCGGAGCTCTGGGAATGGCGTCTGAATCTCGGGATTCAATGCCGATCCTGGCCGCTGCTTTCCAAAAGCCGTGCCGTGGGAGGAGATGAAACCCAGGCACCAAGCGTCCAGCTTCTTCCTTCGGCAAGTCGCAGTCACTGCTTGTGGCCCTGCGCCCCCTTGATGTGCTCCCCTGGGATGCCCTGCACCCATCACCGGCTGCTCCCCAACATCCCAGCCCTGCTGCCCCCAAAGGCAGTACAGCCATGCCAGCCCGCAGGGGCCAGCTGCGTGCCAGCACATTGCTTCCCCCGCCCCATGGGGCTGGCTTCCCAGTGGCACCAAGAAGAAGTTTACTTCCTAGTTGTGAGGTGATGGGGGGGAGCATCTTTGCCTCCTCAATTGCTCCCCCCCCCCGAAGTTCCTGGCCTGTGCACCAAGCCGCACCGAATCCCCTGCCCCCCTGGCTTGTTTTCCCTGGTGCCTTCATGGCTCTCTGCTGCCTTTGGATGGAGACGGGGGCCGGACGTGTTAACCGCAGTGGCTACAAGCGCAGCCGACTGAGAGCCGGAGGTGAAAAACATCCCTCTCAGCTGGCAGAAAATTGGTTTCTCCCCCTCCGTGGGTGGCGCAGGCCTGACTGGGAGCTGACAGCATGTGCCCAGGGGGCTTGTGGCCCTCCTCACATAGGATCCCCATGTGCATTTCACGAGGCTGTCGGTGACCAGCGCATTCCTTCCCGCTTGTGTTTCAGCCCCTCCAGGGCGTTCCTTGGTGAAGCAAAATATACATCTCTGGACCAGGCTGGTGCAGAGGTGACTTTCCCGCTGGATTTGGCCCTGGTGCAACGGCTGCTGAGATCCTGCCTCGGGTTCTGGTGGCCACTACTCAAGAAAGGCGTCGATCCGTCAGGGAGGGGTCAGAGATGAGCAGCGAGGACGACTGAAAGGCTGAGAGCGAGACGCTCCCGGGGCTCGCTCTATTTATCATAACACAGAGAAACGGAAGCGGTGGCCCGATCCCCGGCTGTAAGTGCTGAGGTGGGAAACAAATAGTTGATAACAGGCTTTCCGTCCAGCGGATGAAGGTCGAACCCAATCCAGTGGCCGGAAGCTGAAGCTGGACAAATTCAGCCTGGAAATGAGGCGCCAGACCAAGTCCCCCTTGTGCATCTGCCCTGCAAATGGGGGCATTGGCCACCCAGCTTTCACAGCCTCGTGGAGACAAGACATCCGTGGTCAGATCTGTGCCCCTCTGTCCGAGAATCATGGAAATGTGGGGCTGGTTCTGGAGTGGAGTGACCCTGTGTGAGAAAATCTGTCCTGATTTCTAACTCCATCTCCCTGGAGCCCGTCGCTTGTCCTGCCTGCCACGGAGACGGGATGGTCCCTGGCCTCTTTCCAGTGGCCCAGCGCATATTTGCAGTGTGGTCTCCGCTCGCCCCTCGGTCGGCTTCTCTCCAAACTAAACCAGCTCCAGGTTTTTAACCTCCTGTCCTAGGTCAGGTTTTCCAGCCCTTGCCTCATTTTGCTAGTTCTGGCTCCTCTCCGATTTGACCACATCTTTGCTACAGTGTGGGGTGTCCAGAGCTGGACGCGGCCCTCCCACTCAGCAGGACATCGACCTCCCCTGTCTTTTGACCACTGGGGGGGCTGACTGGCCCTCCAGCGCCGCCTGGCTGTCATGCGGACTGGATTGGGAGGGAGGCATTTGTGTTGTTTGACATTAATATGTCAAAATCCTAAGGATTCATGTGAGACAGGCCATGTCAGCTACTGTCAGAAAGGTTATGCTATGCTGAATAAGATACTATTTGTGTTCATGTGTGATATGTGTGAGGAAAGTTAGGGAGACCTTTGATATACCTACATATCAAACTGTGCTGTAGAAGACACACCCCAGACAGAGAGGCTGCAGGACAATATCCCGCTTAATGGCCTATCAAGACCTTTACAGAAGCCAGAGGCCCAGGAAGAAACTAAAGGCCTACCTGAAGAGTTACCAGGATTGGCCCATGTGACTCTGGACTCCATTTTGGTTCCTGTAAAGTTCCACAAGCCGCATGGCCAGAGGCAGAGGGTATATAAGATTAAACCACAGAAACCATTTTGTCTTTGTTCCTGTCCAGCTGCGGACACACCTCTGGATCAACACACTTTGCAACTGAACTGAAGGACTTAGACCCATCCAGTTACTGGATGTATGCCAGAGAGACCATACAACCCTGCAACTCCACAATTGTTCTAGAAACCTGATGTATGTGGACGTTGAAATCATCTGTATGTATCTGATTGCTTTAAGCCTTTAACACTTCTCTTACTGTTTGTTTTTCTTTTATTAATAAACCTTTAGCTTTAGTTACTAAAGGATTGGCTGGCAGCGTGGTATTTTGGGTAAGATCCAAACTTATAGTGACCTGGTACTGTGGCTGGTCCTTTGGGATCAGAGGGAATCTTTTAGTAAAGAGCATAGAGTTTAAACAACTGGTCTCTTTACTGGACCTAGTGTCAGCTTGGGAGCCAGAGACTGAAATGCAGTAAAGGGGGCTGTGTGTATTTGCACAGTGGCTTCTTGATAGCCTGTGTGGGGGAATCAGAAGCACTGTTTGTGGCTGGTCGGGAAGTCTGACTGCAGTGTCACCCACCAGTGCTGGGAGAATCTGCTCTCCTTTTACAGCCTGCCCTGACCCTGGCATTATCAGTGGGCTACCCTGGGCACGGACGGGTCACACTGGCGGCCCCTCTCGCTAGACGTTTCCCCTGTCGGGTGTTGTGGGGATTACTGGTCCCACTCAGACGCCCTGCAGGGCAGTCTAGACAAGGGCCCAAGCGAGAAGAACCCACCAGCGCCCTGGCTTGGCTGTTCCAATAATTAATTCCCTCACCCCCACCAAAACCGTGCCTCTTCCGTCCACTTGTGCATTCACCCTTGGAGGGGTCGCACGGCACCTTTGCCCGCTGCCATCTGCTCTCCCTGGCAATCTCCTCCGGAAGGCAGCTGGGTCAGGCCCTTGGCTTGGGTGGCTGGAGACCAGTTTAGCTGGAATAACCTCCAGCTTGGCCCTGCGCCCGCTTCCTTGTTCGCTGAGCCACTGCGGCCCCCTGCCCTGTGCTGACTCAAGGGGTTTGGCTTCCCAGGAAGCCAGGCTCTTCCTCATTCCCTCTCATGTGCTGCTGCGGCCCCTGTCTGGCCCCGGGCTGGTTTCGAGGTGAAGGCCAACAGGATGCAACCCCCCCGGCTCCAGTTCCTTCTCTGTTGGCTCCAGAAGTGGCACCAGCCCAGCCGGGAGCCGGGGTCGCTGTACTCCAAAACTGCTTCCCCTCCCCCACAGCCCACGGAAGCAGGAGTGGCAGGACGGGGGGGTGCTGGAGGGGCACAATGACCCCCCCGGGGGCGGGAGGTGAGGAGGGAGGCGAAACCTCCATTCCCCTGTCATTGCCATTGGATGCCATCGACCCTTAGCGCCCTGTCACCATGTGCTCGGGGGTGTCCCTCACTCCCGACCCGCAACCCCCTGCTCGCCCAGCCCTGGGTTCCTCATGACAATCTAGGCCCAGACACCCCCAGGGGAGAACAGCGGGTCTGACTATTTTCTGGCGCACAGACGTGCGTCGAGTCAGTGTGGCACTGCCCAGAGGCGTGTGACAATGTGATGGCGTCGTGGGGGGGGCAGCTGTTGCATCTCCCCACAACAGGGGCTGAGGCTGTCAGGAAGGGGTGGGGAGGGGGGCCACCGGCCCATGAATCCACCTCTCAAGAGGGAAATTGGAGGAAGTCGCCCCTCAACCCAGCACGGGGGTGGGGGGAATTGGGTGGATTGGTCGTGCCCCGACTCAGACAGATGGATGGAACAGGGGGGTGGGGGCATGGGAGAGCCCCCGTGGGCGGAGCAAGAGGCACCGGTTGGAAAACACAAGGCCACGCTCAGGGCGCCCAGGGGTTGCAGGCAATGGAAAATGCCCCCCCCCCCGGTGAAGAGGGAAGAGGGGGTGAGTCAGATGGAGGAGACTCCGCGGGTCGGCCGGGCACCACCTGGGAATGTCCAGGGCCCCTCTAGCCAGAGGTTGGGGCTTTATGGCCCTTGGCTGTGGGGCCTTGTCTGTGGTGGGTCCCCAGCCGGCCCCTGCCTTTGCCCCTCGGCTTTTCCCTAGGCCAGGAACCAGTGGTTTGGTTTATCCCCAGGCTGGGGCGAGCAGCACAGAGCATACGCACCATGGGGAGTTGATTATGGGGGGGTCCGGGTTCAAGCCTTTGGGGGGCGACGGACGAGAGGGGGAGCCCGAGAGCCCGGTGGGTACAAATTTGGAGAGGTGAATTTGGAGGGGGGGGGCATCCCATGCAGCTGGGAGGCGGATTTGGGGGCCATCCTGCATGGTGAGGAGGGGGATTTAGGAGGGGGAACTTTCTTCATGCTCAGAACCACAGTGTGGCAACATGAAGCCCCCCCCTGCTTTACAAGGCCCCCCCATTGCTGGCTAGCCCTGAGACCTCACCATGACAGAGCAGTCCCCCGTCCCCGCCTGCGAACCCCGGCCCAGCCGGCCCCTCGCTGATGCAAAAGGCATGGAGCAAAGTCCAGCTCCTGGCTGCATTTGGTGAGGGGCCCTCGGCCATGGGGGGTGGGGTGGAAATAGGGTCTCCCCTTCCCCCCAAGGGGGGATCTGCCCAAGAGCTGAAAACCCGACTCCTACAGGGAGCAGGAAACAAATGGCCCCCATTGATACCCGCCCCTGCCCCGCCTTGCTGAGGAGTGCCGGGGGGAAGTCCTGGTGGGGGAGGGCCTGGATGGGAATCTCCTCCCCCCCCCTCCCGCTCAGACTCTCCCCGGAGTCCCTGCAGCCGGACTCTGCCCCTGCCCTGTCTGTCTGTCCGTCTGTTCCAGCCCCATGGAGGGTGTCGCGACCCCGGCTCTGCTGCTGGTGGCTGCCTGGCTCTGCTGGGCACTGGCTCCTGCAGGTACCGGGGCGGGTGGGTCTGTGTGTCTGAGCCGGGGGGAGGGCACCCCCTCGTCCGTCTGTCTGGCCAGCCTCTCACCCTCTCCACCCCCCCACCGCAGGTGCCCAGGGCGTGCTGTGCTACGAGCGATTCAAGGCTGGCAGCTGCCAGGATCTGCTGGGTGCCGACGTGGCCCAGGAGGACTGCTGCCTGAACCCCGACTACGGGTACCAGCTGCACTCCGAGGCGCCCTGCCAGTCCTGCCGGTGAGTGCACCCCCAGCCTCTCCAGCGCCCCCCACTTCCACTGTCGCCCACTGCTGACTGAACCCCGACTGCGGCCCCGGGGCACCCTGCTGGTTCTGCCCCCACTGCCCCCTGGCCCCCATTTCTCCCTGAGCCATTGTCCCCCCCCATTGCCCCCCTGACCCCATTGTATCCCCCACTTCTCCCCACCCTCACATCTGCCCCCTCTCCTCCCACTACAGCTATTGGCTGCACCCCTTGGGTCTTGCTGGGTTGGCTCTTGAGTGAATCTCTGCCCCATGGCTCCTTGGTTCCCCATAGCCCTGTTTCCCCCACAACTATGACTCCCTTCCCTGCCACCCTGGCCCCAGTCCCAAATCCAGTCCTTCTTGCCTGGGCATTTCTGAAGCTCTCAGATTAAACCCTAACCTCGGTGCTAACCCTAACCCGAGCCCAAGGCTGAGCCGGGCCCCGGCCCACCTGCCTCCCCCGCAGCCCAGCCGAGTGGAGTGCCTGGACACCCTGGAGCCCTTGCTCCATCTCCTGCGGGGAAGGGGTGCGGAGACGCAGCCAGACGTGCCAGGGGCAGGGCCAGTGCCAGGGGGACCAGCGAAAGAAGTGGGAAGTTCAAGCCTGCAGCCTGAAGGATTGCTGCCCCGGTGAGTCATCCCCCCAAGCCACCGCCCTCCACCAGCACCCCCCAGCCCCCTCACTGGAGAAACCCGCTGCCCCCTGTCACCCAGCCCTGCACCCCGCAGCGCCCCCGGATGGAGAAACCCCTCACTCCTCAGCCAGCACCCCCCATCACCCTGCCCCATGCCCCATTGTACCGCCTGTCGGTGTCCCCTTGCCCATGCACCCCACATGGGAAAGGTCTGGGCTGGAGAGGCGAGGAGTTTCCCCATCTCTGATTCAGCACTTTCACTTCCGTCCCCTATGGATGTCGGTTCCACTCAGCCCCATGCAGTCTCCCCCCCCATTCGCCCCTTCCAGCAGGAAATGGAAACTTCCCGTATCCTTGGGGTGGGGCAGGGAGAGGGGCTGGGAGGGGGGCATCACAGAGGAAGGGGAGGGGTTGGGCACTCGTATGAGAGCGGGTCTTTGGGGGGGTTCTGGGGAGGGGGTGAGGGTGCTAAGTGTCTTGGGGGAGGGGATTCTCATAGAAGAGGGAGGGGTTTGGAGTGAGGGGGTCCCTGGGTTGAGGGAGGACTTGGAGGAAAGGCACCCCCTATCAGAGCTGGTCTCTTGAGGGATGGAGGCTGGCGGGGTGTCTCTGCGGAGGTGTTTGTAGGAGGGGATCTCCTAGCAGGGGGAGGGACAGATGGGTGGGGGGAGGGTTGCTGGAATGGGGAGGGGTCTGTCTCAGCCCCCCCCAGTTTGGCACTGATTCCCTCCCCCCCGCAGTGATGGGGGGCTGGTCGGCCTGGGGCCCCTGGAGCTCCTGCTCCGTGACCTGCGCCCAGGGGCAGAAGCGGCGCGTCCGTAGCTGCACGGAGCCGGCACCCATCTGTGGAGGCCTCTGCCTGGGCCAAGAGTCGGAGAGTCTGCAGTGCGACACCTACAAGATCTGCCCCAGTGAGTGCCGGGGGGTGGGGGCAGGCTGGGAGGGCGGGTGAGGAGCGGGTTCTTTTTTGACACCATCCGACCGGACATCCTCAAAAGCCACGTAGGGTGATGGGGGGGGTGAGATGAAGGTGGCTGCGCCACTGCAGCAAGGCCTGGACTCAAAGTGTAGTTAGCCCTGGTCCGCGGTCCAACCAGGAGGGCGAATCTAGCAGGGTCCTGCGGGCGTCACCGCTGAGGCCGGTGCAGCTCAGTACTTTTGTTGGTGGCTCGGCTAGTGGTGCGGCGATCAGGCTTATCACATTTGTGGCTGAGCCCAGGCGGGGTGAAGTCGCCAGCGCTTTGGAGGCCGGGGTTCGGGTTGAAAACGAGCTGGACGTATGGAGGAATCGCTCTGAAATCAAGCCGGTGAAATTCAGTAAGGACCAGGGCAGAGAACTACATTGGGGGGGCGGGTCAAATGTGCAGCTACAAAGTGTGTGTGTGGGGTGGATGGAATAACTGACAAGGTCCAAAGGATCGGCAGTTTTGAGTAGTTTTCAAGCCAAATATGAGCCGACAAAGTGCTGCAGCTGTGAAAAAGACTAATCTCATTTTGGGGAGGAGTTAACGCAAGGGTCATTTGCCAGATGCAGGAGGTCCTGGTCCCGCTCTGCTTGGCCCTGGCGGGGCCTCAGCAGGAGGGGTGTGTCTGGATCATGGCACCCCGCTGCCGCCTTAGGAAAGAGGTGAAAATCGGCTCTGGGCAGAGCAACGAAAACGATCAAACCTGACCTGGGAGGAAAGGTTAAAAAACCGGGACACGTTAGGTCTGGAGAGAAGAAGACGGAGGGGGGACTTGAGAACAGTCTTCATGTACGTTAAGGGCTGTTATAAAGATGGGGATCAATTGGCCTCTGTGTCCACTGAAGGCAGGACAAGAGGTGATGGGCTTCATCTGAAGCGAGGGAGATGGAGGTTAGATGTTAGGAGAAAGGTTTCTAATGCTCAGGGTTGCTTAGCTCTGGAACAGGATCCCAAGAAGTGTTGTGGGACCCCCATCATCGAAGTGTTTAAGGACAGGTTGGGAAAACCCCTTCACAGGGATGCTCTAGATTGACTTGGTTTTGCTTCAGTGCAAGGGGCTGCACTTGGTGACCTCTTGAGATCAATTTCCAGCCCAACCTGTCTATAACCCTATTCTCTGTATCTGTTTGTCCTGCGTTCGTTACTGAGCATCTGGCGGAGTGGGTAAGGGCAGGCATGGATGGTCGGCTAAGTGGGTGGATGGATGGATGAGTGGGTAGGTGGATGGTTGGATAGGAGTGGGGGGCAGGGATGGATGGTTGGGTGGCTAGACAGATGGATGAAAGGATGGGTTGGGTTGGATGGATGGATGGATGGATGGTTGAACAGATGGAAGGGGAGTGGATGGCAGGGTGGATGGATGGGGGGAGGAGGGGCAGGGA